>JAGFMF010011983.1:1458813-1755927 GCA_019455555.1 Galemys pyrenaicus
GCTGCTACCCTTAGCAGTGTACTTCTGTTGATCTGCCTGTTCTGCTCCCTGCTCTGTCTGTGGTGAATCCTCTCACCGCCCCCCCACACCTCTGGCCTGTACCCCAGTGCTTGTATGCATAAATAAATAAATATTAAAAAAAATAGGGGGGAAATATCCAACTAACAAGTAGATTAATACAAAAATATGGTATATCCATAAAATGAAATATTCAACAACAAAAAGGAATCAAGTACTGATACGTACTAAAACTTGATTGACCCTTAATAGTTTTTTACTGTTATTCAGACATGAAAGACCTTATAGCATGCAATTCAATTTATACCAAATGTCCAATGTAGGCAAATTCATAAAGGCAGGAATTACATTCCTGGTTGTCAAAGACTAGGAAGAGAGTAATAGAATCAAGCAATTCATTTGAATTAGATCTGAACTAGTAGTGTATTAAAAGAATTATATAGATGGTAAATTGGGCTAATCATAGGAATGGAAGGTTGAGTCTACACTTGAAAACACTCAAATTTGATTAACCACAACAATGGGAAAAAATAAGAAAGCATAGTCATCACAATAAATTCAGAGTAAGTTTTTGACATAAATTTAGTGATTTGGTCAAAGACTCATTCTACGTAAAATTACCTTCTTTCAGAGAAGTCTTTGGTTTTTATTCTTGGGGGGGTTGGATTGAGGGATTTTGTTATGGCTAGTATGCACTCACATGGTTAGCAAACCATTCTGCATGCCCACAGATCCATTTCCTCCAAAACAAGATCATTATTTGAACTTCATGGGCTCTGTTTACCCAACAAGTGCTTTCTGCAATGAGACCTATGGCCAAAATAAATAGGTGATGAGAAGTGTTAATATCAGTGGGTGTTATTCTAGGATGAATGGACATTTATGGTACAGAGGGATATGATATGATTTATGCTTTTAAATGATTGATAAAACTACCGGTAGAGAATGAATTGAGGGAGGGGCAACAAAAGTAGAAGCAGAAAACCGGTTAGACACTTTTTCAGCTGTCCAAGCGAGAGTGATCACTTGAACTAGGCCTATGCCAGTGGAAATGGAAAAGAATCTGTTGATTCAAGATTTAATTTATAGGTGGAAGCAAGAGATACTGTGGATGGGCTGGAGTTGATTGGAAGGAAAATGGGGGAATCAAGGATGAATTTTGGCTTGGGCTTGAGCTTAGGAAAGTCTCATGATACCATTTGCTATTGTGGAGATGACTGAAGGAGATAGCCTGGTAAAGAAAAGGGGAGGCACACATCATTTTTCAGTTGAAAATTTTTTTAGACTTATATGGACTTACCACAGTGGGCATGTAAGCAGGTAGTCTTTATCAGAATCCAAGATCAGAGATATGAATTTGGGGTCACCATACATAGTTGGCATTTAAAACCCTTAAGATCTATAAAATCACCATTGGACACCAACGTTTAGGATGTCAAGTTGAAGAAGTGTAGAAGCCAGTGAGTTTGGAAGAAAGCAAGGAGAATATAGAACAGAAGTAGAGCGAGAAGTGTTTGAAAAAAAAAAGATCTATCACTTAGATAAAGGCTACTTTAAAAAGGTCTTTCCATGACCTGAGATTTTCACAAAAGTCTATTTTATTTAAAAATTATGGGAGAGAGGAACCTAGTATATATTGAGCACGTGCTTTACATAAATTATTCTCATAATAATTCCACAGTAAATCATTTGAGAATGAGAAATAGAGAAGTTATTTAGTTTGCTTAGAGTCTTACTTTTAGCAAATTTCAGAGAAATAATTCCAATAAAACTCTATGACTCTGAGGTTAATCCTGTTTCAACAAATCAAACTGTTCTTCTAAACTGTATTTTAAGATGCATTGTAGAATGATTAATGTAATTAGTTCTAAAGAAGGGATGATATGGGATAGCTTAAAACTTCATGCATATTCATTGCCAGGAAAGTGAAAATGTCCCCTCTGCACATTAACCAGAATGGCTAAAATAGAAACAATAGAAAAGATATTGTCAATTGGGATATAAGGCAGTTGGTGCCCTTGGATACTGATTGTGGAAGAATAAATTGGTGTGACCACTTTAGAAAACCAATTAGTATCTACCAATATTGAATGTATACATGCTTTCAGACATAGCAGTTCCATTTCTACATATACTAGAACATATGTCTACATATGTTCACAAAGACATGTTCTAGCATATTCATAGCAGTACTAGTTAAGGTCGTCCCCAACTGAGACCTATGTAAATCTTCATCAACAATAGAATGCATAAATAAATGGTAGAACGTTCACACAATACTATATAATGAGGATGAACAATTGACAGGCATAATAAATTGTGCCTTACAAATGTCATGTTTTATGAAAGAAGCTAGACACCAAAGACTATATACTCCCTAGTTCATCTGTATAAAATTCAAAACAATTCAAATCATTCTGTGATTTTAGAAGCCATCATAATGTAATTGGAAGAATTATCAGTGACTAGAAAGGGGGGAAAAAAAGTATTCTGGAGATAATGAAATATTCTGTTTCTTGACTTGGGTGCTCATTATCTAGTTTTACTTAATTTCTGAAAATGCAACATGCTTTATATAAACACTATGCATGCTTCTTTGTATTTGTGTTGCATACATGCTCCATTCAAAAATCTTTGACTACAAATGAAAAAGCAAAGAAATTAATAACAATAGTCCCACTAACCCATTAATCCCAAATGATTCTGATTAATATTTTAGAACATGTGCTCCTATTCAGTAGCCACACCTTTTCCTTAAAATTTTATATTTTCTTTGTTTTATATCCTTGTTTTATAGCTGTGTGCCATAAGCATATTCCCATGTCAATATCTAATCCATCACTTATTATTTATGGAACACTTTCCACCTTAACAGTCCCCTATTGTTGGATATGATGGTTGTTTCCAGCTTGGCCTACTATGTGAAATGTTACAATATGAATTATTGTACTCATCTCTAATTTTTAATTGAGAGTGGAACAGCTGGATAAGAATGCAGTCATAAAGTTTTTAGAAAACTTTAGTACATGTTTTGAAGTCATGCTCCAAAAAAGTTGTACTAAAGCTGTACTGCAATCAAATTTTATGGACAGGCCCATTTCTCTTGCCAAGGTTGCAGATTATGATTCTTGTTCATATTTTCCATTTGACTGGGCCAGATAAATTATAAATTGATTTATTTTTATAATTTTTATTACTGCAAGAGTTGAACATTGTTTGCATATGTGCACCAGCCATTTATATTTCTTCTTTTGTGAATTGTGTATTTGTGTGCTTTAAATGTGGTTAGAATATCAACCCTTTATATTTTATGTTTCACTTCCTAGTATTTACTAGTTGATGTCTTTCTACCATTTTGAGGGTAAAAGCCAATTCTATCATAACTTTCCTATAAAGTATTTATTTAACTGTACTTAATTAGTGCCATTTTTTTAAATTTAAATTCCTCATCTGTCCATGTGGCATATGGAGTTAGATAAGAATATAATATTTATTTTTTGAATACGTACCTAAGAAGTATAGCTATTGAATACTCCTTTCTAGAATTAGCATTTTATAAGAAATACTTGCTCTATTTTTAAGGATTAAGGAAGTTTCAAGATAAGATCTTAGCAAACCCTAAAATTAAAATAAGTAGGTCTCTGAAAATTTAATATTTTACTCAATATACTTGAAACAAAATTTTGCTTCTCAGATTTATATGTTGACTACAAACTCCTTGAGCCCCTTTAGTCTTAATCTGTTTAGGATTTCTGTCTTCCAGCATATTCATCAAACTATGCTTCAACTGATCTGTCTTCCTGCGTGAGGAGTAGTAAACTTTTGGCAGTATCACTTACATCTGGATATAGATTTGACCAAAGCACATACAGGCACTTCTATTGCTTATATCCTTCACAAATGGAATGACAACCTTCTGCCAAGTTCTAAACTGAGCACTGGGTACACAGTGAGAAAGAAGGCACCCTATATCCTGAAGGCACCCTCTCTAACTTGACGTTCTGGATGGACATACTTACATATTGGTTGTCTTCTTTCTATTTTTAGCTTTCACTATCATGAGATCATATGTGTATACCTCTATACATATATGCATGCATATGTAAATAGCTATCCATATATGTACATGTATGAAGTATTTTGAAGAAAGTAAACAAAATGCATTGAATTCATAATGAATCACCACATAGTGCAATGAATATTGCTGTTCATCAATTTATTTGTCAGACTTAGG
The DNA here is from genome assembly GCA_019455555.1 of Galemys pyrenaicus. NCBI lineage: Eukaryota > Metazoa > Chordata > Mammalia > Eulipotyphla > Talpidae > Galemys > Galemys pyrenaicus. The sequence continues at coordinate 1,463,066 of JAGFMF010011983.1, forward strand.
AACATGTTTGTTTGACCACAGCTCTGAAAGTGATTTTTATTAAATGTACAACTTTCTTCTTCATTGTTTATTTGTTCAAATCAAGCAACATAACCACTGGTCCAGGCTAGGCATCCTCATCGTCAGGATGCAAATGGAGGCGGGGGTTAGGAAAGGGAGGAAGAGAAAAGAGATAAAGTATCCTTCAAGCTGGGTAGTCATAAAAGGAGGCTTATTAATTCATGCAGCTAAAAAGTTCATTATGATCAGACCCATGTATTCAACAGATACCAGAAATGATCTCTGCAATATTCAGCCTGTTTCCTTTGCTCTTGGCTTTCATTCAGACAACTTGTCAACAAATGGCCATACAGGTGACCGTCCCAGGGACTTAGATTTCTCTCTTAGCGATCTCCCCAGGGCAGTTAGTACACCTCTCTGTGGTGGCTCTGGCAAATGCCCCATGTATGATTCTAATTGGTCCGTCAGAGTTCCCACGGGCCTCCCTGAACCAGTCACCACAGCTAGCGAAGGAATGCCTAGAGTGGCTAGGTCTGTCTTGTGCTCCAATGTAGTCTCATCGCGGAAGTGATTTTGATCCTGTGGCAAGTTCTCCTGCCAAAAGAGATGTTTGCAGGCAAGGAAGATACCCTAGAAAACTCTCAGTAGCTGACTTCCATTTCCCCAAACTGCAGAGTACTGCCTAGGGTAAAATGAGAAGAGTTTTCCTATGCAGGGCATTTTGAAAGTGACTTCTTTTTAGTACTTCTTTTAAAGAGGAGAGACAGGCATCCTACTTCTTCCTTAGCTACTAACATTGGAAAACCTGTGACATTGTTTCTTTGCATTTTGTTTTGCCATATGCCATTGACTGTCACATTTCACAAGTTAAGAAACATGTTATTTCTTTGTTTATTTTGTCAGTCTTTGGTATTCTCTGGAGAGAAATTATATATCTATGTTTCGGTGGAGTAGATTTAATCTGTTTGTCTTGTTGTCTCTAGACACACCTAACTCCTTGTCTCTCACAGTCAAAGGTTTTCCTTTTTCTTCACTTGGTGAGCAGGTGAATCTGTCCCAGATTCTGGAAAATACTAATTTCTAAGCAGATCATGTTGAGGGCTGGAAAAATACAGATTGCTAAGCAGATCATGTTGAGGATGGAAAAATACAGATTGCTAAGTATATCCCTTTGAAGACTTTCCAATGTTAGAAGGAAGTTGCCCTAGAAATTTTATCTCTTGCTCCAATATTGCTTGGAAGTTGCTCTGTCAATTCAATTATTCAACAAGTCTGAAGGAGCCATGACCTTGAGTTCCCTTGATCCTGACTTTCCATCATTCCAGAAATACTTTGTCTGCTACTCTCTCATTAATTTTCCACATATCAAACATTCATAGTCTTTGAGTACAAGTTACTAGGTATGTGTACATTGTACTTCCAAGGTTGAAGTATTAGGCATGAAGTATTAGAATGTCTTACTAAGTAATTTGCCTGATAACATGGTTTGCCTCCAGATCAATAATGGGGATTAGTTGCGGGCATCCTGATTATATTACATAAGAAAAAGCGGGAGCCCCTCCTCTGACCTCAGCTCAATTATACATAGTCATCTCCTTACCACTAACCCCACGGTATTCACGCTTCCTCTTCCGGTGTATCCTGCCCTCAGCCCCACGTCCCCACACACTGTTGTGTGGGCTGCTTGCTGCACAAGGATATCGGATCTGAGGAAACCTAGGTACACAGTCGGCATGCAGATTAGTGAATTTTATAATTTTTCTGAAGATGATATTCAACTAACAGAACAAAATCAGTATATTAGCCATTTCTGTCCCATGGAAACAAGATGCCTTAAAAGAGGAATCATTTTTTTTTAAATGCACAAAGATACCTAGTGGGCGGTTGGCTGTCGTTGTTATATTTGAGCAGAAGCATGGTGGTATCAGGGAGGGACCATAGGTAGCCTAGACCCCCCCACCAGGCTTGTCAAAGACCTCAAGTACTAGATCAAGTGCTAGAGTCACCTTTGCCTTTCTGGACAGATGGTTGCTTGTCACTCGTCTGTGCCAGCCAGCTCTGCTCATGCAGTGCGCTCCTGTACCTGTGCACACCCAAGCGGACTGTAGGTCAGTTTTCCAGGAGCAGACTCACTAACGACCAAGGGGACAAGTTATCAGCGTCGCAAAATCTCTCAAACACCTTGAACTACATCTAGAAGAGTCAGCCAGGTCATTTTCCCACAGATATGCAGCAGCCATCAGCCAAAGGTCCATATGGCCATCACTGCCCTGTCCTTCAGGATCTTTGGATTTTCAGAGTGAAAACCTTTTATATTTTAAATTAGGTGCCACATGCAGATTTTTACACAAATGATAGGTGAAATTCTCTCCCAAAGCTTTTGTGGCTTTCGGCCTACTGCATTTCCTTCATGTCTTAATTTGTTGATTTATTCACCTAACTTGATTAAATGTACATTTTGTGTGGAATTCAGATTTCAAAGGTCTTAACCACTCAAGCACAAAGAATATATATATGTGCCTTTTAAATGTAGTTCTATGCTAATTTGCATCCTTTTTTTCATTTTGAAGAGCTTGATTTGCTTTCCAAATAGTGACTTTATATGCATGTTAATTTTCACCAGTCTGACAAGTTTCCTAACTGCTGAAACTAAAAGTTTGAAAAAAATCCTGAAAGGGTATAGCACTCATCTCATGCGATACAAAGTCTGTAAATTTTATAGTTTGACGAATGAGTCATGGAGAATTGCTCCTTTGGCAAACTGGTCTATTTCCCATGCAGTAACTGTCCAGAGGGCCTCCCAGCCTCTTGATCCCAAAAGGCACCCAGTCTAGTGCCCTCCTATGAAAACCTTGTGGGTAAGGTAAGGGCTCCGAGGGGAGGTGGGGGCGGGGAGCAGGATGAGTCAGAAGGTGCAGCTTCTGGGCTGTAACCTCTCCTGTGTGTACGTCCCCGCCCCGCGGCTCACTGCTAACATAGCAGTGTCCGGAACACAGGTGCCTCTGCCTTCCTCTGCTTTCCTAGGTTGTGTCCACAGCCATTTCCTGCTTGGGTGCTTCTCCATTCTCAAAAGTTTGAGGGACCTGCAGATAGTCAGGTCTCCCCAATTTCACATCAGCGTACCAGTTCATGAGGTGCTTTGAAAATGAGTCCTCCTGTGTCTCCTAAAGTCCTTTTTAATTCTGTATGTCCAAGGGATATGTTTCCTTTAGACTTTTGTTATTCACGATATGCACTAAAGCCTCCCTTTCTGGTGGTAGAGTCATGATCACAATGGAGAATTTCAGCCATTTGTAGTCACCCTCCATTCATTATCAGTGGATTATCATTTTTCCCAAGGTATAAGGAGACAACATTCCTTTCCTTGTAAAATCAGACCAAGCCACTTCCCCTGATAGCCCAGCATGTACTTTAAGAATTTAGGAGATTTCGGTTCTTTTTACTTCCACCAATTTTGATTTTACCAAAATTACCAAAGGAATATGGAAATTAAGGGAGAGTTTCAACTAATAGCATACTGGATGAAAATGATTGTTTTGCTAATCATTTGCTAATTTTCTTAAAGATATATGATTAAGTCCTCTGGTCCATTTTGTTTGGGGAAAAGAATAGTTAAAAGGGGGAAACTGGGGTAGGAAGAAATTTTAATTTCTCAACATAGTATAAGACAGTAAGAGTTCCAGACCTTTGATTGGCCAGTGGGGGTCACATTCATAAAGGCAGTCATCACAGCTAATAAATCTGGAGCCCCTCATGTCTTTGTGAGAGAAAATGCAGCCATCTTTCTGGAGGAAGGTGAAGGGCATGTCTAAAGGCCTCTGGTCTTAACAATGAGTTCTTGGCTCACCTGACCACCAATTCATTTCCCTTCCCAAAAACTGAACTTGCCCAGCCACTGACAGAAACCTTGAGCCCTTCTCCCCAGCCTGTGGGTTTATTTCCAGCCAAGCGCCGTGGGCCTGTGTCTTCCGATTGGCAATCTGGACGGTGTTGCTGTCAGAAATGGCTCGGAGGAAGATGGGGGTGTGATTAGCTCTAAATGAAGTTCTAAACCACTGGTACATGAAATGAAACTATTTTTTCTTTCTTCTTCCCTTTTCTTTAACCTGAGCTGCTGATGTAAGTGGCTCTAATTTACTTTCCCCGAGAAAACAAAGCAAAATAAAAGGAGGAATGGCAAAAAGAGCCCTTTGCGGAGAGTAACGCCTCTGCTCCTGATAAAAGGGAGTCATTTGCAGCTTTCATGGTGTCAGTATTAATTTCCAGGCCGTCAGAGCACCGTTAATTTATTTACAGAACAATCTCCTTGCCCAGGAGCTGGGCTGGTGAGGCAGCGGTTTCTAGCCTCCAGCTTTGTTTGTTGACAGGCTGATTTCCCACAAGGCCATTCCCACCTGTGTTTCTGTTGTTTTTAGTGCGTCTCCCTTTCTTCTCCCCCGCCACCGCCTCCCCAATGGCTGCTGAAGGCCCTTCTCATCTCCGGTCTCTCTCATCCACTTCCTCCAGCCCCAAGGACTCCTGGCAGGCCTTTGCAGTCACTCTGCACTTACCCAGAGTCTCCGCTGGCGAAGTCCCCAGGGACTCTGCCATTTCTCTTTCTTTCTTTCCCTTTTTTTGTTTCAAGGACAAGATTCAAAAGAACCTGCTACACTCAGGTTGTAGGGTGCACCTTCAGATGTGCCTTCAAATAGGGGCTGAGCAATTTGAATATTTCTGCTCCTGGAAATCAGTCTATAAAATTGTCCCCCAATGCCCATTAAATTCTGCAAAATCGCTGCACTTTGAGGGCTTCATTATGGAGTCCAATTTGGGACCCTGGCACCTCTCTCACCAAAGCACTCCTTTCCAAAGACGCCCCCCCCCCACTGAAATGATAGAGTGGCTGATTGGGTGAACTCATTGCATATCAAAAGGAGGGAGGGCAGGAGGGCGGCTTCCAGGGAGCACTGGGGATGGCTGCCTGGGCCAGAGCCAGACAGGTGATATATTGAGTTGTTGCGAGCACATTTCTCATGCGTGAGTGTGCGCCTGCCTCTGCCATTATAGAGCTCATCTGCAGAGCGGGACGTGAAGGGATCAGGCATCTTGTAAAGTTAGTGTTGGCGCCACAGAGACGTGGAGTGGGAGCTAGGTACAAGAGGGCCCCTTTTCCCAAGGACCTGCTGGCTAAATCCACGGGAACACAGACCCAGAAAGACCTACCCCTAGCTACATAGCCACCTCTAATGTCACCCACTTAGACCTAGGAGCAAGTATTGATGCAGAAATCTCAGGAGGATAATTTTGCCTGGAAAATGTGTCTGGCATCTCACAGCTGGGTCTCTGCAAGGAAGGTACAAATTGCTGGGTGCATCCTCTTGAGCAATTGATTTCTGTTCTTCTGGATTCCAAGGTTTGCATTCCTTTGTTGGTATTTAGAGGTGCTGCTTTCTAAAAGGGGGTCAGAAGTAAAAGCACAGAGTTTTGTCTGCTTGTTACAAGTAGGTTGGGGGTGTTCTGGGAAGTTAGAACTAGAAGCCTAGTCATGGAATTGTTGTTCCCTTCAGTGGTTGAGCAAAAGGGTCCACAAATCAGAGCAGATAAGGGTCTCTGCTTTCCACTGTCCAGAGATTCATGCCTTCAGAATGAAGCAAGTTTTACTTTGCTAAGAAGCTGCTTTCTCTCCTCTGTGCCCTCAAACACCTTCAAACTTCATACTTTTCTCCCAAGACTCTGATTTGTCTGCTTACCAGGGATGTGGAACTTCTGGAGTCTAAAGGTTCAGACTTAGTTCTCATTCCTGAGCAATCCGTGACCAAAAAGGCTTCCATTTATTGTGAAAGCGGAAACAATGTCATTTTATTGCCTGCACGCGTAACTCCAAGATGCCTAAAACAATTTTGCTCAAACTTCCTACCAACTCACCTTTGGGCTAATACTAAACAGAGAAAGTTTGGGCCCCAGAGGACAATTTTTCAGAGAAGCTGGGAGCCAGCAGAGGCAAAACTGAGTGATGAAACTCTTCTGACAATTGTCACCTGCCCCCTTTGCATCTCCAGTCTCCTTCCACCCTGTCCCTGGGGATGCCTCACTTTTCTCTCCTCTCAATAATGTTAGCAGTTTCTCACTCCCTGCCCCTTGCCTGTATGTCCTCTGGGATGAAGCGAAGACTTTAAACCTGTAAACTGTATAAATTTTCTCCAAAATCAACTTGGAACTCAGTTTAAATTGGATGGAAAGGCTCTGTGTACACAAGTGGCAACTATTCCCCCACAGTGTTCTGAGAGAGCCTCATATTGACAGGCTGCAGTCTGACTGTGTGCTGTTCCACACGGGTACCTGCAGCTAGAAGTGGAAAGAGGGAGTGGTGTGTGTGTGTGTGTGTGTGTGTGTAACCCATGCAGCCCTGGGCAAGCAGAAGGAGGTTAGAGGAGGTTAGGTTTCTCCTTCCCTACCCTGTGGAGAACACAGCTCAGACTCTGCTTTTGGATTCTGTGTCTATGTAGGACAGATGATCAGACCCTGTGGAAATGGACAAAACTGAGATAACTTTAAGTCTATACTTTTTGATGTACAAGAAACAGAACTTCCTCCTTTTCTAAACTAGGTTTTGGTTTCAAACCCCATTTTACTGATGAAACAGAGAGTCTGTTCCCCAAGGGGGAGTTTTAGTTCCAGGCCATCGGCCTGGCTCAGCAGCACTGGTGTTCATTTTTGGCGTCTTTTCAGAGCTTCTGTGCTCAGGCAGGTCCTCAGCTATGACCAGGCTGGGTGCTGTTGCATCATCCCTGCCGCCATCTCAGCCCTGGTCACTTGCTTGCCCACTCTGGGCCTCCCAAGGGCAGGAGTCCTGTTCTGTGATGGGTTTTCTGGCCATGTCTGCCTCACTCCCCACAGGCCATTCTCTCCAAGGGTCTCTCAGGCCCATCACCTCTCCCCTTCCTTAAGTGGAGGACCTGGTGTTGGGGGAAACCCCAGTCTTCCCAAGCCTGTTTGCTCTTTCACCCTGCCTTTCTCAAGGGTTTATGGATGCCTGGAGGCTCTTTGTTTCCCTAAAGGCTTTTGGAACACAATAGCTTGCGACAGCTCCTCTTCCTTTTTCTCCATGTGCTGCCACAGCTGTTGTAGAATTTGTGACTTGGATCAATGTGGAGAATGCCGTGCAGTGAGGAAGATTTAGAAGAAAAGAATGAATGTACATAAACCACCTCTCCCCCCGCCCCTATTTGGTATTGTAGTACCTCAGATTAATGGGCCTTGACCTTTGCTTAGAGATGGTCTAAGTAGCATTTCTACGCGTGAGGAAGGTGTGCACAGTTAATGCTGGTGACGTTAATGCTGAATCTTCTCACTAAGCAGCTCCTTTCAACCACCTTCCAGATCATTTCTACAGCCTGAGAGAATCAATGAATTAGCATTGGGAGGGAAACCATGAGCCCATGAGCTTGGAATCAGGGTCTCTGTGCTCTTACCTAGTAACTCAAGAGGCATCTGCAAGCTCCTAGGTCTTTGTGAGCAAGCTGCATTTGTGTGGATAGGAGAATAGGAGTTATAGATGGACCAGTATGTGAATAACACCAGGTTAGCACATGGTGAAAGCTAACCTCTCCTTCAGATTATGATTTCTTGTATTTCCAAACATTGCCTCTGGAACAGATTTCTCCTTTTGAAAGGAGATCTGTAGCATAATGGCTCTGAAAATGAAGCAGAATGGAGTGAGGTGATTTATAGGTAAAATTACAGGGTTGTTGGGCCTCCTTGGTGGCCTAGGAGTTAAATCTCAGTGCAATCACTGCTGCAGCCTGAGTTCTATCCCCGGCCAGGGAGCTAACCCACATGTCGTACAGCAAGCAGACCTCTCCTATCTCATCCACTGCTCACCTCAGTAGTGTATTTCAGTAGATCTCCCTGTTCTGCTCTCCACTCTGTCTCTGGTGAGTCTTCTCACCCACATCCTGAACTTTTGGACAATACTCCAGTACTTATCTGCATAAAATAAATTTTAAAAAATTCCAGGGCGGTTAAGGAATTCTCTCAGTCATCTCATTGGACTAGATGAATGGTGGAGACATGGGATAGCAGATACATAGGCTAAGTTCTTCTAATTATATCCAATGTATTTAAAGTTGGGAATAATGAGAATGTACATTAAGTAGGGGATGCTGTTTGGTAAAATGTGTGGCTGAATTTGAAGTTTTCTCCTAAGTTCTCTAGAAGCCTAAATAAATAGGGAAATATCATTTGCATTTTTGGAAAAAAGTATTTGGATTATCAAATATGTTATGAACGATACAAGGGAAATGAGACTGTCTTCTTCCTCTTGACCTGATTATGTTGTCTGCACGTTAAAGATTGAAAGAAGTTGGAGAGGGAAAGGCAGAGGAGACAGATTACAGAATTAAGTGACCTTCCCCTAAAATGAATAGAAATTCCCCATGTCTCTAGAGCTACGTATTACAAAGAACAAAAGAAGCCCCCAGCTGGACGGAGCTTCAGAAAGTCTTCCAAAAGCTTTGGAGGGTTCTTTCTAGCTTCATCACCTCCGTCCATAGCAGCTCTTTCCAGCATCTTGGACCTGTACATCAGAGCTACAGGGACCCCTGCCAATCGTTACAAAGTGCCAGCAAGTTTTGGAATGTGGAGTGATCACTCTTGCTCTGCTGTGACAGTTGGTGGGCCTCAGCTTGCATGGGTTACTAGAACAGTAATTACTACCTCCGCTCTTCTGTCTCCAGAGGGCATCCCTTTGCATTGCCCTCCAAATAACGCCCGGACACCTGTGTTGTTCCCTTCCCTGGATGGCAGTGAGCATGCAATAGTGAGCAGGTAGGCAGGGTCTCTGCCTGCGCGATACCTATATTCTGACCAGAGGCACGAGTGAGCAAGTTAACAGACACTCAACATAGTTAGAGCTTGGGCTAAGTGCTAGAAAAAAACACAGGAGCTCAGGGGAGGGAATGTCTGCATGGGAAAGGGTTGAGGATTGGGAGCCACATTGGAGAACTTTTAGCCCAGACCCAAGGGATGAGAAGACAGGAGGCAAGCAAAGAGCAGAAGAGGGAAGGGCAAATGCAAAGGTCCTGTTTTGGGAAACAGCGTGCCTAATCACCAGAACATCGTGAGCAGATGGGGGAGGATGGGCTTGAGATTCACTTGGAGAGAGAAGCAGGGCTCTTGTGCTGCCGGCTGTGTGGCCATGCAAGAGGCGAGGGTTTCATTCTAAGTGTGATGGGAAGCTGTTGAGGAGTTAAATACTCCATTACATGGAACATTACAGGATCTGATTCGTGATTTAAGAACCACACTTGCCGCTAATGGGGAACAGAATAAGAAGAGATGCAGAGAGGCAGTCAGGGAGGATCTCTTGCCTGGAAAGCCAGAAGTATTTCCTGACCTCCCAGCTGCTCGAGGACAGCTCAGCTCCTCCGGGGGCCCAGAGCTGGGGGGTCAGAGCTGGTTTGTCTGCTTGCTAATTAATTTCTCCTGATCCCTCCGGGGAACTCTGTCCATAGCCTATTGGCTGGATCCTTAAATTGACTTCAACAATAAGGAATGACATGAGCTTCCTATAAATGACATACTTTGGTATTTCTTAGATATTACTGTATGAGAACCCCTCCATGAGATGAGGACATGTTGTTTCATTCAAGTCTTTGACTTTCAAAACTCCCTCGACAAAGTTTCTTGTTCACAGCCCCAGAAACGAGGGAGGCACAGAAAGGAACTGAGAACAACGCTTGTGCTAGGGTGGAGAGGGTGGTCTAGTGCCAGCTGTCCCCAGTGGGTGGCATGAGGCAGGAGACTGCCCCTCCTTGAGCCCATTCTGGCCTTGGCAGTGAGAGCACTGAAAAAATAAGATAATCTGTTCAGTTCTAAGTGTCTGTGATTCTTGAGTCTTGGATCAAAGCACAGATCTAGAAGTCAATCATTAACTACTGATTTTTTTCCTGAGCTTGAACCTGGTAGAAAATAGCTCCATGGTTCTCTCTGTATGTTTTGGGGTCTCTTTTCCTAATTCACCATTTTTGCCTTTAACATGTTGAAAACCCCTCTTGGAAGTAGGTGAGGTTCAGCTCTTCCTCCCCACCTTCCAGTCAACCAAATGAAAGTCGTTGAGGGCAGTCATGTGTGCAGTAGGTGGTCCTTGGTGCGGCTGGGGTGCCAGCTGGAGACCGGAAACCCCACCTGTCTTCTGGGGCTCCTCAGCCAGTGTATCCTTCTGCTGGAGTCCTGCTGAATAAAGTGATCAATGACATGAGTTCTCTTGCTGTTCCTACTGCCCACAAATCAAGCTCTTAATAGCCCAATAAAATCATGAGATTCAGTATAAAAAAGTGATTGCGTGGCTCGGATGCTAATGAGACACATATATTTGAAACAACTGATTAAAGGCCGTCGAGAGGAGGTCTTGCCACAACATGCGAGATGGCTAATTTACAAATATGTCAGGCACCTTTACTTCAAAGCGATGTTTAAAATAGTGGGGTTTTCCTTATCTATTCTCCCATGAAATATTGGGACAATGATGGAGAGAGTAAAATTTGCAAGATGGCTGAATGATTCTTCCATCAGGGTCCTCTGTCTACCAGGTTATAGCCGACAAGCATACCAAGCTGGCAGGCCAAGTGTCTCCACTATGTTTCTAGAATATGTTGTGCAGTCAATGATAAATAACTCCTAAGTTGTGTGATTACATAATGATAGCCACATTCATTCGCCTGTCTATCAAAGGAGCCCTATTTGAGTTTGAGCTTCTTTCCCCTGAGTCCATGAAGTGTTAGCATGTAGTCTTTAAAATTCCAAGCAACCCTCAGCTAAGTGCGTTGGGGTGGAAGGTAGTCCCTTTTGCTTAGTAATCCATTAGCTAATGGGTTTGAGCCCCGTCAGTTTTCTATTTATTCTTTAAACCATTAAGGTTCACCTGCTGTGCATGAGACGACTCTTGACAAAAAAGAGTGATAGTTGAAATAAAATAAATATCGAGCCTTACAAGATCTGATGGGTACTGTTTAAACCATCACGGGCTTCGTGGAAAGGTAAAGGTGAACCAACTATTACACGTTGACACGTGGCATCCAGGGCAGGAGGAGGCAAACAAAACTCTGTCATGTCCCACTCCAGGGGTGCTCACTACTGGAAGGAGAATTGTTTGATAACTAGCTTCTAACTGCCCCCCAATACTTGTCAGCAATGTCTACGCAAGTCTCTTGGATAGATGATCAATAAATGGCTTAATTGACCTATCAGTGTCTTCCTTTGATTCTAATTTAGGTAAAGATCAAACTCCTCGTTGACCTACACAAACTGTGTGTGTAATCCGTCCATCTTCCTTCTCCCTTTGCCTTGTTCCAACCATACAGATCTTCCTCAGTCCTTTGCACATGATGTTTTTTCTCTTTAATGTCCTTTCTTCCTTTACTCATCCTTCTTACCTCAGCTCGAGCACCATTTTCTCAGGGGCAGCTTTCTAAGGGAGCAAAAAAAAATGTGGTCTCTGACTAGATGTCCTCTCAGAGTCCAGTCCTCCTACATTGTCCTCAGAACAGGGGCACACGCTGTTATGGATATACCTGATTGGGTCTGCCTCTCCCACTAGATAGAAAGCTCCTTGAAAGCCAAGGCTGCTGCTGGTTTTGCTCTTCCTGGTCTTCCCAGCATCTTGTATAGTGCCTATTAAATAAATAAAGGGATTCATTCACTCTTGAGAGGTCTCCATGGACAAAAATATGCATATGTATATAGAGGGCACGTGAGAAAGCTTGGCATTTCTGGGGTTTTAGTACTTGTGATTGAGGTCTATTGTAGCGTACCTAGTTTTGGTCTCATAAATTTCTATGATTAGCTCCAAAAACTTTCATTTTGCCCTGTATACACAGCTTTATCTACTGAGAGAGCTTAAGTCTGATATGCTTAGTTGCTCATCATGATCCTGACTCAGCCAAGAAGTCTGTCTCCTGGGCTACTAGTTTCCAGAACCACCATGTAGAAGTGATCCCACTTGTTGTGTTCATCCCAGCATCACTAAGTCAGAGCCCATGTTGGTATACCCGATGAGTTGTAACTCTCCCAGAACAAAGGTTTCCTTTATGCTAATCATTTCCATATTTAAAGTAGTATTGAAGCAGAAACCAGCCATATCCCCAGTGTAATCAAAGCTTCTAGAATAACAGTCTCCATAAGAGAAGGGACTCCCTAAATAGAAGAGCATCTATTCATTATTATATGGCAAGACCCATTTCAGGCACATGATATGGTAGTAAATAAGTACATGTTTTATAAATAATCTAAATGTCATAATTTCAGAAAGGGTAAAAGGTCACTAGGAAAATAGTAAATGGTGGTGTTAGAGAAAGTGACTAGAAGGAACAACCTTCTTTGACTATTCGGGGTCAGTTATGTTTCTATGGTCCAAATTTTACCCCAGAGTAGGAATCTCTGTCCCGGTTCCCAATACAAAATGCTGCCAGATCAGAGCTGACCTGGGTCTCAACTGGGTCTCCACTCACACCAGATCCTTTGTCACCTCTTGGTCTAAGAAAGTCATCTGGTGAACCCCACATTCTGCTCTTTTGAAGCAGATTCTTAGACAATTGTTTCCACAACTCTTGGCTCTGTTCTCTGATGACACTTCCTTTTTTATTTTATTTCTTAGTCATTTCTGAAAGGATAAGGTTGGAATATATGTAACCAAAGCAAACAAACTGGCAAAACAGTTTGTAATTGCCAATACAACTCTCTTAAAAACTGCATGAGTTGTTTATGCATTTAATTCCAGTTATGCGTATCAAAGCTATACCCATCATTATTAAAAAAAAAAATCTTGCTCTAGCGAGTTAATTATGATTCTTAATGTGGGCACCTTGGTCCTCTGTGTGCTCTATTTAGGACTCTCTTTGTCCAGTTGAAAGGATCTGCTTAATCTTTTCAGAGGCCTTAACAAAGCCTGCAATGGGGACACCCTTGATCCAGATGGTGCTCCTGGTTTATTTCTTAATGGCTGTGTCCTTGTTCTGGTCTTGGCCTTCAAGACTGTGTTTTACACGGAGGAGATTTTACTTGAATGGACAGTGAGGATGAAAAGTGGTATCATTTTCCAATCCAGCACATCCCAGATTTTCCAACTTCTCAATATTCAATCATGTTTATAAAAAATTGGGGGGGGGGTTATTTCTTGCACTCATTCTTTTGGGTAACACTTCATCAAATATGACCACCTACAACCCATTCATTTCCAAATTTCTTACCCACATCAACTCCCCAAGTTCAATAATTACATGTCTGCTTTCCTTATCATCATCATCGCTATTTGTGCTAAATGCTTCACTGAATGTTTATGCTGGAAATTTCACCATTGTGTCACAGGTCACAGTTCTCCTAAGCTCCTATTCTTGTTTCCTAACCTACCACCAGTGAGTTATAAAAATTATAAATGGAAATACCATGTAATCTAGGAATACTATTCTAGGTATTTCTCAAAAAAATACAGAAAAACCTAATTTGAAAAAATAACACACCCCTATGTTCATAACATTATTCACAATAACCAAGACATAGAATCAACCTAAATGCCCATGGATAGATGACTGAATAAGGAATATGGAATATATACTCAAAGGAATACCATCAACTTTTTTAGAAAGATAACTTGTACCATTTGTGACAATATGGATGGAAAATGAAGTGATGATGCTGAGAGAAATAAACCAGAAAGTGATAGACAGCTAGCGGGTGGTTTCACTCATTCATGGAATATAAATAACCAAAGCAAACAAACTGGCAAAACAACAAAAATAACTCTCAAACTGAAAAATACAGTGGTTACCAGAGGATGGGGCAGGGTGGGGAGGGTGTGAACACCATAGTTTACACACAGGGCCTTTAGTGGATGGTGAGTGAAGCGTGTAACGTGTATCAAGGTGGGAAGCTGTACTCATGAAATTATGTAGTTTTTTTAAACAAATGGTAAATCAGTAAAATTAGATTTAAAAAATTATTTAAGATTTTTATGAAAACTACTTCCACCTCTAGGTTTCTATTTCAATGTCAGCCAGCACTTGCCAAAAGAATGCCACATAACAAATTACTGCCAAGCTCAGTGAAGAATGAATTCTCACACTCTGAGATTTGGAGGGCAGTAGGTGTGAGGGGCAAACGGATTCTGGCAGGCAGGGGTGATTCTGCCCGGGGCTGAGGGTCATGGCCACTTAGCTTAAGATGTCAGTGGGTTCGGCTCCATGCCAGGTGTGCACACTTCAGGTCTCAGCCTGAATTTTCAGACACTCCCTGGAGAAGCCCTTCTAGTGGTGGATCTCACCTCACTGAGTCAGTTCCACAGTCACTACACGCATGGTATCAGCTGATGTTCCCTGGGCCACAGCACAGCAAGTCCCACGGCCAAGTCCAACATCCGTAAGATGAAAAGGTAGACAACGTCCTGCCAGTTTCCCTCATGGCAATTACGTGTTGGCTTCCTAAACTGTTTTTGTTTTTGTGTGGGATTATTGCCCATGTCCAGTCTCTACTGCAAACAGCTCCCTGGCGTGTACATACTAGCTACTGAAATATTTAAGTAAGTGAGTCAAGAAGCTATTTCAAGAGTTTTCTCATTCTGAATGCAAATAAGCTCCTAACAGTCCCTTTCCATAACTTTGTTCATTATACGTTAACGTGGACCTAATTTCATTTCACCTAAATTTATTACCTGTATGTTTTCATGAATATCCATACAAAGTAGGATCACATGTCAATAAATGATTTATAGATGCCGAAATATAAGAAATACTTACTCTTCTCCCTTGAGTTCATCAGTCACCCCCTCCCACCTTGACCCCCTCCACCCTCCGCAGAAGTACTAACCCTTGTCCTTCAGATTTCTTGCCTACAGTCTGTTCCTCTTGGCATATAACTGTATTCTCCCCATATGGAGCTCACTGGAACAATCTCTTACTAAGTTATAAAGGGAGAAATGATTTGGGGGCTAGCCGTTGCTTGTGGCTATTACAAACATTAGCCAGAAATCATCACTGAGTTTGAAATGGGAGTAGTTAGGAAAGTTTCTTCTTGTCAGAGAGCTTTTCTTTGAGTAGGCTTGGTTGCCAGGAATACTATACATTTGACTTTAAAGAAGTTGGAAATAATTATAAGAACTTTATTTTTTCAAATAAGGCTCTCTGTCATGATGCTGCACGGAATATCAAGGAGTAAGAAATAACCTATGTCAGTTTAAGATAAGCTAAATGTATTATGGCTTATCTTTGTACACATACACACACTGGAATAACAATTTCCAGTGGCTAATACATGCTAGTTACCCAGTGATACCTCATTGTATGGCTTATTTTTTTTAAAGATTTATTTATTTATGCATAGAAGAACTGGGGTACAGGCCAGATTTGCAGGGGATGAGATGAGTCACCAGAGACAGAGTGGGGAGCAGAACAGGCAGATCGACTGATTGATTTACACTGCTGAGGGGTGCAGCAGGCGAGGCAGAAGAGGTCTGCTGTGCCATGTGGGCCCCCTCCCTGGCCGGGGATCAAACCCATACTGCAGTGGCTCTGGAGGCCCCACGGTGTGGCCCTCAACCCCTTGTGCCACCAGGGAGGCCTTGTGTGGCTTATTTAGCATCATCATCTTAGATATCTTTTAAGGCATATACTGATTGTCACTTCTTTGCATTAGATTTATTAAATGGACTATAATTTATAGATATAACTGAGGCTTAGAAATTGAGTGATTTTTTAAGTCGTTTTCAGTGTATACTGATTGTTGAGTTAATACACTCTATTGATATGCCAACTAGTGTGTCCATGTGTCTCAAATAAATGGATTTCGAGGTCTAACGAAGACCCTTTGTCCTCATACAAGGTTGGTGAGCAATTGATTTTAAGCAGGGGTTAATTATACCTGCATAACAATATCATGAGAGATAGAATATCACCTCATGTAAAAGCCCCATGGAAAGTATACACCAGTTGTCACTGACAATATTCACTTGTTTAGATTTAACCTCTTCTAAGTTCACCTTTAAGTTCAATAAAGCAAATTGGCATTTTTCTGGACTTCAATGTGTACCCTAATATTCTGGGCTTGTGGAAAATATTGGGGAGCTCTGTGTTGGTATTTTCAGTTGAGTAGTCTGGACTGTGGAGGTTCTAGGGCAAGTGGGATGAGGTGGGTGCAGTTATCTTTAGATTTTTCAGAGCAATACTGGAATCTCTACCTTCCTCTGGTTGCAACTGCATTCAAAAGACTGAAGAGAAGCTGACCATGACCCAAGAATTGCATGCAGTAAGTTCATAGGCAGGTTGAGTGAGGTAGAGAAAAGAGGGGCTAGCTAGGGGGCCCTTGGAATAACTAGGGAAGTGGCTCTACTTGAAGAACTACCGGTGATCCTAATGCAGATCAGAACTGTTACATAGACAGAGCTGAAGGAAACTACAGAACAGAAAAATAGGAAATAGCAGGAGGAAGAGTCGGGAAGAAGGAGCCTTCTCTGCGAAGATCAGTGGCCCCAGCCTAATAAGCTGTGGGGACTCTCCACACCACCCCCACTGTTGCCTTGCTAACTCGTGCCCCTCTAGTCTTCTCTAGAACGTGATGCATCTTGCTGTATGTGCTCACACTCCCCTACTTTTGCCCTTCAAAATAGACCAAACATTAACAGAGATGTATTGAGAGATTCCCGTTTGCCCAAAAGGAATCACACTTGACCAGTCTAGGGTCTCCCTCTTGCCGAACTGTACTAAAGAGGAAAGATTTTTTTTAACTGATAAAATTACTGAAAAAAAGATTAGTTGCAAAACAATGTAATGAGAGAAAGTAGGGGGTTAGGGTTATATGTCAGAATAGACTTTTTGTCAGATGTCAGGAAGTGTTGTGTGCATATGATTTGAAGAGTGAGGAATTTGCTAGATGTTGTTATGAACTCTACATTTAGATTTTTTTAATGACCTTTAAGTGATTTCAATAAGTAATACAATTCCTTTGAATTTCAGTGTTGAACTAACTTGACTTTGTGCAGAGACAGAGTCACATGCTCTCTGGGATATATTAGGGCTATAATAGCATTTATCATATGAAAGGGCACACTTGTGCAGTTGTTTGGCTCGTGTGTGTGTGTGTGTGTGTGTGCCTTAGGCAGTAAAGAGGGAAGGAAATCAATCAAACAATCAAACCCTTAGAATATGACATCAAGGAGGATGTAAGAATATGATAAGAATATATTAAATAAGTAAATGTGTCAAAGATGGTCCATGACATTCCCTGATTCTCATTCATTTCTCCTTGTGTTCCCTTCTTTTAATGGCCATGACCGTGCTAAAAGAATCCCACCCAAGAGAATTGGGTGAGATTCAGTGGGATTCCTTTGTGTTGACATTTTGTGTCTATAGAAACAGTACCTGCTTCTCCTTACAGCACAGTTCCCTGTGCAAGATACTTCCTGCAGAAAGCCCACTTTCAGGCCTGTGGCTAATTCCAGGGCTTGGGACTTTCATTCTTAATATAGAATGCGGAAATTCTACAATCAGTGGGAAAAAAAAGTACGCTAAGTAGATAAAAATCAGTCCCAGTGTAGCATAACTCTCCAGAGAGAAGAGATAAAACTGCTTGATGCTTAAGTTAAAAAAAAGTAACAAAATATTTCCAGTTCCCGGAAACTGAATTTCATTCCTAATGTAAATATAGAAGCCTCTGGAGAAGAGGATCATACTTGGGAGTGGAAAGGAAAGCAAAGTGAATAATAAGGAGTCATTTCACTGTCAAGCCCTACAGTTTCCAAGCAGAGAAACAGCCTAAACAGAGCAGCCAACCATTTCCTCAAAGTAATGGCCACGGTGGAAAGACTGAGTTTGCTTTTGACCTGTTCCTCTCCCTCAAGTCCCGCCTAGCCTCTCTCACCAAATTCTGGTAGTTCTATCCCTGAACTATTTTTTTTTTATTGAGATAGAATGGGCATGTGACATTGCATAAGTTTAAGGTGTGTACTCCCCATTTATATAGTAAGATGATCACTATCATTCTCTTTGGTGGCGAGAACATTTAACATCTAGTCTCTTTGCAGCTTGGAAGTATATAGTAGTAGATTGTTGACCGCAATCACAGTGTTAAATATTTCTAAACCTATCTATCCTGCTCCTTTTCTTCTCCTAGTCCACATTATTCATTTTCACGTGGACTATGCAATGGCCTGATAATTGTTCTACATTTCTTCCCTGGCTCCTTAGCCACGAGGATGACCCCTCTGATATTTGCATTCGACCCCACATTTACAATGTTTGAGACTCCCTGCTTCCCATCATTACACTGAACACCTAGTGCCACACGGATAACAAGAGCATGGAAGCGAGACAGGGCCACAGAAAACTTTTCAGACGGGGCTTGTTATAAAAGGAAACAGAAAGATGGTGGCAGATGGAAAGCAAAGGATGATCAAAATAGTTTTCTTTTTCTTTGATACTAGTTCATGTTTGTAGGCAGATCAGAAAAAAATGGCTGAGATGCTGATGCTGCTGGAGCAAAGGAAGATGGCAGCTCCAGGAACGGTAGCCTCCAGGGCCTGAGTGACGTGCAGCTTGCCAGGGCAGGCAGGGTCTGAGCGTGGAGTGTTGGGAAGAGCTTTCTGCTCTTCAATCTACTTTAAAATGACCTCATTCCTGAGGGGCTCTCTGCGAAGCAAAAGGAGGTTTTAAAAGGTCTTGCCTATACCATTTTGCATTGAATGTGGCTGCCACAAAGTATAAGGCACTTCTCACAATTCTGTATTTCTGTTCCCTTGTGCTACTTTCAGTGATTTTGTTCTCATAGAGCTAGCTTCAGAGGCATTGACCACCACCTTCCATGCTACTTTTCTTGTCTGTTTCCTAGTCCCGTCGCTCTGGTCTCCTCTTCTTTGCAGTCTGCCTCGCTCTCTGAAGACAGGACTTTCATGGCCACCCTGGCATCAGGCTGCATATGCATCCCCTCTAGTGCCTTGTCTTTGGGCCAGAAGTAGCAAACTTGTATTCTTGAGTCTCTTGGGCTTTTTCCAATGTCTTGTTTATAAAACACTGATTTGTTGTTATTGACATTTAAAAAATGAAAACTTCACACCAAAAAAAGAGCCAATAGTACATCTGACATTCTTGAGAAGATAAAAAACGGACATGCCTGGGCACACCTGGCCATGCAGACGTACTCCCTGCCTGTGGACCCACACAGGGCGGTGAGTTTATGGACTGTAGCTGAGGCCTCACAGACAGCCACTGTGACTAGTTCACCCAGCATGCCCTAGCATCTAGTTCAGTGTCAAGATCATAGATGCTCAGAGTGTGTTCTGAACTGAACTGCCCAAGCCCACAGTGTCATCTTGCATGTCTGCTTTTTCTCCCACACAGTCTTACTATTCTGGAATGTACCTTATCCACCCCAAAGTTTAGACCCTCAAACCTGCTCTCAAGCCATCTGCCCAAGGCGGACCCACATGGCTGCTCTGTTCATTCTGTGCCTGTTGGCTGAATGTCCTTTTTCCTGGGAACTTTCTCCAGCCCTGCAGGTTAAATCAAATCTCACTGTAATATAATTTCAGAGCACTCTGGATTTTTTCCTTCATTGACATTAGTGGTTGATGGGCATATTCTCATGTGGTTCCTCATCTGCTTGCCTCATTCAACTACAAGCCTCAAGAAAGCAGGACCAGCGGGGTGGGGTGTGTGCTAAGGAATCTCTGTCTCGTCCACTGCCAGATGCATAGTGCAGTCCTCAAATTGTTTATGAATGCATGTATGCATGCTTCCAGCAACTGGGCCTTGAGCAAAGTAGAAGCCAGCTCTAAAGGCAAGGGTGTCTGTTTTTATGCGAACCATTGTAACATTTGTCTCACCCCAAACATTCCAACTGTTACAACTGGAGTGTGGATCTGTCTTGTCAGGGATTGCCAGTATCCTGAGGGAAGGGGCTTCTTGTTTCTTATCTTCTGCAGCTAAAATAAGAAACTGCATCAAATATAGATTCCAAAATGTATATTGAACCAAACTTATCTGCATGGGTCCCTTTTTCAAGAAAAGGATGGTAACTTTTTTACTAACTTACCCACTGCACCCTGGGCTCATCGCAGAGCACAAGTGTATCAGCTATGCCCACACAACGACCATGACGTGGGGTCATGTCATACCCTGCTGGCTCTGGCCATCAAGTCTCCTTTGGCCTACTGCCTATTTGCTAAGTTCTCAAGATATTTCACAAGCATCATTAGCCTTAAGTATTGTACAATAGTGGTGAAAGTAGGGAGAGCACTGACTATGCAATTAGAAAGTCTTAAGATAGAACTTGATGTGAACCCCTTTTACATGAGGACGTTCCTATTGGGTGTTTGTGGAATGTTTGACCTCAGATACACTTGACTTTACCCACCAGGAAAAGAATCTTAGCCACATGGGACTTAAGATGAATGATCATAGAAAGTTCTAAATTCACGCATGCCCTATCACCAGTGAGCCAGGGCACACATTTAATTGACCAGAAGCCTCCCTGGGATTAATTAGCAGCTGTATATGCAGAACTTGGCTCAGACTTGGAGCACAGAGGATGGCCTTCTACCATGGCTAGATCCTGAATTCCCAATCCAGTCGCTGCGGGGGGGATTTCATCACTTGGCTGGTGAGAGACCTGGATTCTCTGCTTCTTCCTGGGCCAGCATGGGCACACGCGCATCCAGCTGCTGCCAGCAGAGGGCAGCAGTACGCTGTGCGTGTTCAATTTGCATCCCAGATGAGCAAATCCCCAAGGACTGACAAAGAAAGTGGGTGTCCCAGGACTACCCTAACATCTTTCCTCTTGGGTGTCAACACTGGTCTGAGTCATTGCGAACACAGCCCTTTTGCATTAAGTTGGACTTTGGCTCATCCAAAGGAGAGAAATGAATACACAACTAGGAGCTGCCATCACAGACAGGAAGTAACTTTAATTAAATATTGTGAAAGTTGAAAAGTTTTTACAGCTTGAATTTTTGCAAAAAAAAAAAAAATTATAACAATCTCTACAGTAGTTAGGTTCTCTAACAATTGAACTGTACAGTGTGTGTCTATTCAAAAAGTTTGATAAGAAGGTGAAAGGTTAGTAGATTTGGAGATGACTTCGTTAAGCTGCATTCTAGTACAATGTGAGGCCAGGGCAAGTTATGCAATCCAGTCATCCAGAAGCTGTATTTTTCCCCCAAAACTGAAATCTGAATTCTCTATTTCATTTTCTTCTTAAAGCCATATTCTGTATTTAGGGGAACATCATTTACTTGTACAAGTTGGTGTAGAAGACAGAGGGTCAGAGAGCCAGAATGTCTTTGCATCTAATCAATAGAAATAGAGGCAACAAAACACAAATTATACACATTTTAAAGGCTCTTTGGACTTTCGTGAAAACATTCTAACCACTACACGTGGCTGACAGATGGGTGGCTTTTGTTGTCAGGGTCTGAGCCGGACACTTCCCGGCTGACCGTTCCTTTGCAAACAGGGGCTCACCAGACAAAATATGGCTTTAAATTGTACACATCTTCAGTCCAGCGCTTACCACAAATTCAGACCACCTTTCTGAGTACCGAGAAGCAATGCGTCCATCTTGCTTACATTTTCCAGTTTTTTTATTATTATTAATCATCATTATTATTATTCTCACCATGAAAAATCAGCTTTCCTCCCTTACATTCCCTCCCGCAACTCCCCTCCCCCGCCCGCCCCAACCCATAAAAATCGCACTCTTGACAGTCTAGTGAAAACCATTGCAAAATCCATATGGGGCATGCACAGTTGCAGCATTGTTGTAAATTTCTTGCTCTACTAGAAAAAGTTACATTTTTTTAAGGTAACAAAACAGTTCTTTTGTGCTTTTCGATTTCTTTTTTTTTTCTTTTTTTCTTTTTTCTTAGAATGTTAGTGATGACTGACGGTTCTGGTGCACAGTTACAATGTACAAGTGAAATGACTATGATTTGCATTGTTAAGGCATCCAATCTGCTGGTTTATATTTATGTGAAGACAGAGGAAATATACAAGCAGACTTAAGAAAGAAAGTATGTTCACTGATTTCTATGAAGTTTCTCCCCGAATTTAATGCACAAAATGCGTCACTCCAAAGGGAGAGATTCCATGCATATTAATAGAGTAAAACAGCATTAGGGGGTAGGGGGTTGTAAGCTTCCAAAGCAAAGGGTACATTTTTTTTTTTTAATCTACAGAACTAAACGCTACAAGAATAATATGCTACTATTTTTTTTTTTTGCCATATATTGGAAAACAACTCCTTAACTTACAAATAATACAAAAATAGACGATGGCTTTTGGGTGGAAATTAAAAAAAATTGAAGCATGGTTTAAAACAATACTAAAAATAACTATAAATGAAATGTTTAAAAATCACATTGAAACAGCTAATACAACTGTAGGTGGCCAAACAAACACGCACTTTTCACATAGCAAACATACACGATAAAATAAATTGGGGGTAGGAGGAAAAGGAAGAAGGGGAAAGCAATGTACAAATTCCAAAGATAAATACATTATTTATATGGATATTTTACAAAATCCCCTTTAAAACAAAAAGCCTTTTAATTAACTTTGCATGTATGTGCAAGCTAAAGGTAGTGAGCTTTTTTTTTCTTCGCAAAATATGCAGTAAAATCTTTTTGTGATATTGAAAAACTGTCTTCAGACATTAAAATGTATAAATAGAACAACAACTTTGGCAAAAAAATCACAAAAAAATCTACAGTATTTATAACTACATACAAAAACACAACAGCAAAGAAAAAAATATCAGGCAAATGCATCCTCAGAGCTTTGCTGCTGCTTTGCTATTCTTAAGAACACTTCCCAGATAACGAGAGCAAAAATTCCCATCGAACAGAAAAGTGTGTTGTGGAGGTTCCAACCTTCTCCTTTTCTCCCCATTTCCTTATACTCTTAATTCCAAAGCACTTCACCTGTCCTTTTAATCTATTCTGTTACAAATGGTAGGGTCTACCCTATACCCTACCGCTGCTAGCTCCCACGGGAAATTTGAAATACCTTCCAAGTTGCTTTTGCCAGCATTTGGAGGATGGGTATGACATCAGCCTTTAGGATGAGTAAACTTTAAAAATTTGTAAATGGTGGCATGTCAGTGGGATTTGGCTTGATAACTGGAGGGCATAATGTGGAATTCTGTGCCTGGACCCTGTTCCGTGAGGTCTCAAAGGAGCTCTCAGGCAGGATGTGCCACCAAACGCTCAGGAGGCTTCAGAGGAAGTTGACATACGTAAGAGAGAGGGTGATACAGGTTTAAAGATGCAGTTTTAACAATCTGTCTAGAGGCACTGGATTTCTGAGTAGAAGGGAAAAATGTAATCACTTACATCACTTTTAAACTTTCCAGGCTGCATTTAATCACACAGTTACTTAAGACAACAATACGAAAGAGATAAATAAGCTTGCACTGCTAAGGGATGGCATGTTAAGTTAGATATTGAAAATGCACGGTCTGAGCTAACTACCATCTGAAATGCTTTAAGGCGCAAAAGCCGACCCTTAGTTTTCTAGAAAATCTAACTGGCATTCCTATTCTGTCCCATACAAGCTTTTTTTTTTTTTTTTTTTGTTTTTTTTTTTTTTTTANCTAACTGGCATTCCTATTCTGTCCCATACAAGCTTTTTTTTTTTTTTTTTTGCTTTTTTTTTTTTTTTACTTTTTTAAAACTTTTTTGTAAATATCACCACTTCACTCTCCCTTTACACAGCTTTAAAAACATCATAAATTAAAACATGGAGTCTTATTTATAGTGTCCCTTGTATACAGCTTTATGGTTTATAAAAGACAAATGATTACAGAGTTAAGCTTAAAAAAAAAAAAGGAAAGGAAAAAGTGGATTTGCTTTTATCAACACAGAATAAATATATCCCCCAAACACTTGGGAGGCCCGACTCTAACCAACACCCTGCACTTGCTGACCCTCCAGCTGCAGTATTTGCAAGGTCGGTGATATTGTTTGTTTAAAAATCTGCAGTTATTGTGATTCCTCTTAAAAAGGCCTGAGTTAAAAGTTCCACTCTGGGACTTGTATCAGATTACTCTCTGTAGCAGAATCCAACCTCTCCTCTTCATGAATAAAATTCTTCAAGGCAATTCTTTCACATGGGAGGCACAATCATGCCAGATATCGCTGCAGGAAGAGAAAACAAAAGCCAGTGGTCAAATATCCCTCTGAGGGGAGGAAAGATGGCGAAAGAAAAACATTCACACACCGCGATGACGATTAAATATTAGCCACCAATATGCTCTCATTGGCCCTGGAATTTTTGTCAGAAAGCATACACGTACTTTTTTAAGAATGGAAATGTATCCGTGTGTGTGTCTGCAGCAGAGAAAAGATTCTAAACATCCCTCCAAATCTGATTCCAATTTTAAAACATAACTGAAAAATTGCATAGTTTGAATACCACTGGGAAAGTCGCAGCCCCAAGCCTTGCAAAATATTGAGAATGTTCAATTTGTCACTTTTTCCCCCCTGCTCCCCTTCACTTACAAAATAAAAGATTAAAAAACAGTCAAAAAACAAAAACAAATAGAAGAACAGTCCACCCCAACTGACAATAATTTCTGAGGGGGGGGAAAAAAACCCACCCTGGCTCTCTGAGTATTATCACAGGAAAGATGGAATAGAGAAGCAGCCCTAGGCACCCACATTTCTCTCCTCACTCCTGAGAGAGGAAGCTTATACCCACCTCCAGGCATGGAAGGTAGGGAGAAAGCCTGGGGAGCAAGGAGGAGAGACAGGTTTACAATGACACAGCAGGCTGTCTTCTATACACCCTTCACTCAAGGTTTCTGGGATGCTCTGACCAGGGCTCTAGAAAATTGTAGCCAGGACTGCTGGAGTAAGAGCCTGGGGGAGGGGGAAACCACGATGGGGGGTGGGGGGAGAATCAAAAATCTTTCTGCGTTTGAAGTTAGGAGGCTGCACAGATGGTAGCTAGAAGCAAGTAGGATTCAACACACCAGCTTTTTCTGCTGAGTGTCTTGGGGGGAGATATATCTCTCCTTAAGCCTCTGTCTGCTCAGCTAGAAAATGCAGTAGGTATTTACATGGAAATGCATGGGTATTTACAAGGGCAGTGATAGTTAGGGTTGTTGGAGATTTAAATAACGTGACTGGCAAGGCTCAGCATCTCAAAGACTGAAGAAAGGTTAACTGCTATTTGTAACCAAACTGTGCTGCTGCAAACCTAGCTGTGTGACCTCTGCTAATTGCTTAACTTCTCTGGACTAGGTTACCTCTTTTATCAAATAGGTGCCATTTCATAAGGCACACTTCAGAGGATGATGTGAGGAATAAAAGGATTCAGTAAGAAAATTAAAAGTGTGGGAGCTCTGAAATTTGGGGAGATGAGTTTCAAATGCAAGCAAGAGGAGGACAGCTTCGACTTCAGGAGATGAGAAAGTCACTGCTTTATTTTTATTGGGAATTCTAAATTTAAATTAATGTTCTTGTCAGGGGGGATTGTGTGTTAGGAAGTGGTCCTCACTTCCCAGCTCTCCTGTCTGGAAGAATGAAGGAGACACTGAGGGAGGGAGGCTCTGCACCCCACATCCCTCCTGCTCCCTTCCCCCACTCCTGACATTTTAGATTCAATTAAAAAAAAAATTATTTTGCCAAACACTTTTTCCGTTAATTTTTAAACCCATCTGTATTCACAAGGAAATTTAATCCACATGTTTCTGATTCATTTACACGTAAATCATCCAAATGTTGTTTTGCAAGAGCCATTTTGCCGTCCAAAAGCTCCTGGAGTCTTTTCCTTAAGCCCTCATAAGCCATTTTTCTTAGAAACAGGAAGTGTCTCTTGCCAAGTGCAGACCAACTGAAACCCCCAAAGATTTGGGACTGGTTGGAAATGCAGCCCCCCTAAGATTTACGTGAGCCCTAGATGTGACCAAAACGGGAAGCTCGGTATGTTAGTCCCAGCCTTTGCTAGAGGAGCAAGACACTCCCAGGAGCTTTCCATCCGGGGACCCTTGCTTCAAACAGGCCTCTCCGTGGAGTGCTGCACCTCTGGCAAAAGAAGCAAGTCTCCTTCCCTCAAATCTACTGTGTGCCGCAGAGTAAAGGACAGTCCCCCTGTCCGATAGCCCAGACATAGAAACCAGCTACTGTCCATCCACGATGAATGGATAATAGCAATGTGATAAATGTGATATAAATTTTTTAAATGCCCTAAGTATCCAGATCATCAGACAACATCAACGTGACATGAAGCAGAGAAGGGAAAAACTTTCTGCTCACTGGGGAGGTGGGTCCAGCTCATCTTTAGCCCCTGGGCCCCCAAAACATCCCACCCAGATGCCCAGAATTTAAGAAACTTTGAAAAGGTACCAGAGTACTTGGGTACCAGCCACGTAACTGAGACTGAACCTGCCCTAGGAACACAATATAGCCAGTGAACTGATGTGCAATGCCAGCTCACAGTGCCGCTCCATCTAAACATGGGCAGCGCCCTGAGCACCCCAACTGGAACAGAAGCCAGTCGACGCCCTCCCCGAGACTGAAGAGACTGCCCTAGGCATGCCATCGTCACTCAGCATCCACCAAACACTGCTCACGGACCCTGCATCTGAATTATTTCAGGAGAATGTGAGTCATTTATTAAGAAGGTCATTTTGTTTAGCTATGTTAGTAAGTTATTTTAAAACTACCTGAGGGCATCTAGGGGTGGCTTTGGTCTACCCACTTCTGATCAAATGGAAGCGCTTGATTGGAACCATCCAGAAGGTATCCACACCCAGAAGTTTGCTTGTTAATAGGGGACGTTACAGCTCCTAAATATCACCTGAGGCTTCCCAGCTCCAGATGTAGAACCCTTACAGATGAACACCTGCTGGGAAAAATTCACTGTTTGTGGCCTCTGAGCTCAGACACACCTTTTTATAAAGAAACCTTTTATAAGGAAACATCTTATAAAAAAACATGGCTTCAGGGGAAGCTCCCAGGGTTTTTAGGAGCTGTTTTTCTTGTATCTGTGCTGCAATTCTCAAAATTACATATGTGGGTGAGAGGGATGGGTGCTTGAAGCTTAGACTGTTCCAGAAATGCTACTGGCACACTGACTTGCCCAAATGGGGCCCGTGAAGATTTCCATGAGGATACAACACTCTCCACAACGTACGCCAGCCCATCACAAGACCCAGTTTCTTTCACAGCAGCTCAGAAAACTACTGGCATGAAAGGCAACACATTTCTCAGTACACTTTCCACATTCTGATAAGCACAGAGTCAAACTGGAAAGTTTGGCAGAGCTGGGAGAGGTGGGAGGAAGAGGAGTGAGTGTGGCCTTCCTCCAACCTCATCAGGCATGGGGGAGGTCTGGCCAAAACTGACCATGAGCTGCGAGGAGGAGCAGCCAGGAGCCTCACTACCAGATGCCATGCTAACCTAGTCGGCCAGGCCAGCAGTCTGAGCGTCAGCAAGGCAGGGAAGGAAAAAAGTATGTGGGGACAGTTGGTGAAATCACCCCCGCCTTTTGCTTTTATTTTTTCATGGCAGAGACGGTCCAGGACATGGTTAGAGTTTAAAATCACTACATGGAGGAGGCCCGATGGCAAGGTGACAGCCTTCTGGGGGCTGCCTCTCTCTTGATTAATGAAGTCCTCTGAGGCCTGAAATTGCATGGGATCCAGGCTGCAGGGGCATCAGCTCAGGAGGAGGGAGTGGATGCCTCCAAGATGATGGCTAGGTGACTCAAGTCTCTGACCTATGAAAACAGTCCCCTGCGGAGAGGGTAGGATCAGGATTTATCATCATTGGTGACTATTGAGATAAGAATGGAAGGTTTTTCTGCATTCTTATTAAATCAGAAATACAGTTTGATAGCACAAGTTTTGAATGGGCTGCTAATTGGCCTTTGCATTCAGAAAGGGGTTCGGTGGGGAGGAAAGTTGAGAGGATTAAAGGTCATGGACTTTGTGGTTTCACTGCAGGATGGCTTTGACCCTTTGATAAAGTTAGGTGTCTTGGAGTTCTCCCAGGCAGCGATTCCAAAGGCATTGTTTTTGAGATGTGTTGAGATTGAGCCTTGCAATGTTTAACAGAATGTGTGAGACTTCGAAAGTGCCAAGATAAGAACTTGTTTTGTCCCTTTCTCAGACATAGAGCAGGTTCAAAGGTTTGGTCTACCTAGGAGAGAAAGTCGATGGGAATCCCAATGCAACCTGCATAGTATAAAAAAGCCCTAAAGAGCTGATTTTTCATTACTTCCCTGAAGAGGTTCCCGGTTCTGCCCCATCCCTGCTTCTTGGTGCCTTGATCCAGGAGGCTGGGGCTTTTCTGGTCTCTGCATACCACTCTTTGGACTCTGGCTCAGCTTATACTCAGTTCTGTTGTTTCAAACATGTCCCCCACAGGCCCCCTCCCAAATCCTAGATGCCGCCATCCAAGGTCTGAATCAGAGGTAACCTCCAAGATGCTGATCTGTATCCTCCCAGGCCTTTCCTCATCTGGGCATCTACGTGGTGTTACCGCTCCCAGACAGACCCACCTTCTTCATGATGGTGTTTGGTATCCCCTAATGAAGGTGCAAATCTTGTAGCCCCCATGAGCCTCCCCCAGTGACTGGAATACAGTAGGGCCACTTAGATAGGGGCTTACATACAGGCGGGCACTGGGGTTGTACCCAGGCTTGTCTGCGTGCTCACTCTGTGATGCTGGATGAGCCCTCTTGGTTTCAGGCCTCAATTTCTACATCTGTTAAATGGGGCAATATAAGAGCCAACATCAGAGGGTGGGTAGGGGGTGTGAGATCATGCAGAAGGGGGTCTGGGGCCAGTCCCTCCTTGTTAGTGCTGGTGACATACGTGGTCATCTCATCCTGTGAGATAGGGAGGATGCTGAGCTGACTTGTTGGGAGACAAACATTTAGGTATGACTAGCGAAGGCTAAGGAAGGGCTGCTGGGGAAAAGGCCTTAAAAAATAGGATGATGCACAATTAGCAGAGTGAAAGTTGGCGGTAAATAGGCCTTTAAACACTTACACAGCCTGAATGTGTCACCTCTAATCTTGTTTGCATGGTCAATTGGCTTAACCAACTTTCCTTCTCACTTGCCTGTCTGATCACACTCTGAATGAGGTGGGTCCAAAAGAAGTAGGTGTTACTGGAATGATGAAAAGGAGGAGGACTCGAAATGTCAGAGATGGTCACCCCCAATTTGGCAACCCACCTACATCTTGTTTGAACAAGAGTGGAGTCTGTCTTTAAAGAGGAGGACATTCTCTTTAAGATAGAGCTGAGTGTGGCTTTTCTCAAGGGAGACGCCCCCAAGCAGGAGTACCCGGGATGCAGGGTGCCATGCCCTAAAGGCTGCAGTGTTGGTGCAGAGCGTACAGCCGCTATCCTGGGGTGTCGGCAGGGGAACGGGCACTTCAAGCAAGATGAGGCCAAGGAATGTCACTTCAATCTCTGTACTCATCCCTGCACTGTGGCCACTGAGAAGTAGGGATGTCTGGTATGACAGTCTCAGAAAAACCAACAATGTTTTGTTTTTGTTTTTTTTTTTTTTTTTAAATAAAATGCTTAAGAGTCAGGGCACATGGTAGGAGAGAATTATTCCAGAGAGACTCAACTTAAGCCAGCCCAAGGAGAGGGCAGTGATGTCATCACACCAACAAACCCTTCTGAATGTATCCCTGAGTTCTGAGTGAGACCTCAGACCTCCACTCTGTACAGGGGCACATGAGAAACATGGGGAACAGGTGGCAACCCCCAGACTTCCAGGGTCTGTGCGGGCTGGGGCAAGAGACACTTGGGAGCGTGTGTGGTGGTATTAGGAGGAGGGAAACAGAGGCATAAGCTTGGGGTGTGTCCCTGTCTTGAAACTGCTGCATCACTAAACACACACACCCCTACACCACGATGTTTCCTAGATCCAAGAGCCACCAAATCTGTTCTGAGGCCCTAATTTGTGTTCCTTCTATCCCTTCTGGCCTACACGGCGTGAGGGGTTTGGCACCAACATGGGCTGCCACTTGAGCCCTGTGGTGGGTGATCCAGGTCTGGGAGCTTTTCCTCGCCAGGTGATGATGAGCCCCACATACCTGCTTCCTGACAGATCTGTGTTTAACAAGGGCTGTGGCTGGCAGCTCAAGACCGGCAGATGTCCACTTCCCATATGTTCAATCTTGATTTCATGCCAGTCTAAGTTCTGTGCGTCTGGGCATTGTATCGCAAGCTGGCCAGCTGGAGGTGTGCTTGCTGGGGTGACAAAGCCTTATATTTGGCTGGAAAATGGGTGGTTCCCTTTGTGGGGGTAGGCATTTCCTACCAGGAGGAACCTTGTCTATAATGTGGCCTTCAGCTCTGAAAGGCGCACAGACAGGCTGTGTCGAGCAGACTTAGCAGCTTTTCGAGAGGTTAGAGTCTTCTGGGGGCAGAAAGGTGTGGAGCTCAATTCTGGTGTCACATGGTTTGGATTCAATGCTGACACCATGGTTACCAGCTGCCTCACCTTGAACGAACTGAGCCTGAATTCCCCCGTCTACCCAATAGTATCCCCTACAGGACTGACCGCATAGAGCCTGCTGAAGAGCTGATGCGTGTTTATCATTTTGAAGCATCCAGTACAGAGAACAAGTGTCTATAAGTATAAAGGATAATGTACATACTTGTATGCAGACAGGACTGAGCAATCGCAGATAAGGGGCTGCCCCTGCTGACAGCCAACCGTGAAGGCCCCCTTGGGAGCTATGTCGCCTAGGGTTGGGGGCACAGCCCCTGCTGGACTTTCCAGACATCTCTGCTTTCACTGGCTACACGGTGGGGAGGTGCTCACATCCCTACACCTCAGCTGTAGCATCTTCTCTGGGTTCTTACAGGAAGCCGGATCAGGTAAGACGAGGCTGGCACCACGTTCCATGAATGGCGTGGGTTAGTGCCCTGCCCTCCTCTCCCTGCCAGCTGCCTGAGCAATCCTGAATGGGCCTTTCACCCCTTCTGAGTAGCAGAAGGCTTGGAGATTGGCAAGAGGGAATGGAGTTTTGAGCCTGAGTCTGACCGTCAGATTCTGTGACAAACCACTGCTGACCAGAGGTACGGCCATTTCAGAGCCCCCCTCGCCTTCAGTTTCCTCCTCTGTGAAGGAGGGGCTGTGAGTACCTAGGGTGCAATCCTTCTGCTGCGGGAAGTGGGCACAAGGCCAGCACCTAAGAGAAATGTTAGCAAAGCAGACCCGTTCCAGACCGGTGGGACTTTTGTTTAATCAATCAAAAGGTCACCTCCACTCTTAGTGACTGTTGTTTTCCATATTTCATTATGAGGGAAAGACTGAAGCATTTTAATGTGAATCAGAATATTCTACCAGCATTTTAGGGTTTGGGTCCCAGCAGTGAGTCTGTGACCTTGATCTATCATGTTCTCACCTCAGAGATCATGCCCTCCCCATTGTCGGACACGGGCAACAGGAAGGGAAGGTTGGGTGACCTACTTCAGGAGAGGCCAGTCCCGGGAGAGACCCTGCAGTGGAGAACTTGCTAGAGTCCACAAAAGACTGGTCTGATTATGGAGACAACAGGGAGTGAGAGAGCAAAGAGAAACGATGGCATTAGTAAACAGAAGCCGTATTCTCAAGCAAATCCTGGGCCTGACAAGAATTGCTGCAAGTAGAGGGCAGCTCAGGTGACTCCAGTCAAGGAGGAATGTGTGGATTGAGGCCAGGGCCCAGGAGAGACACAGGCTGGCTTGAGGCTGACCTGAAGCTTCTGAGAGGGGCCTGCTCTAGGCCCTGGAAGCATGAATCAAGAATCTGGTGGCCCCCATGGCCCGGGGCTTACCTTGCAGGCTGTTCCCATTGGTGCTGGTGCAGGTGGGAGGTGGGGACGTCTGGGGTCTGACGACTGGAGCAAAAGCACTCTTCTGTTTCACGGCAGAGACCATGTTGGCTGGTGAGAAGGAGAAGATGCCCGAGGAACTGCTGCAGTTGGAGGGGAGGCTTGTAGAGGAGGCCATGGTAGGGCTGGACGGCACGACTGAAGGGGCAATGGGAGATGGAAATCAGTGTCTATCCTGGTTGCTTGGGACAAGTGGCTGACCCTCCCTGGCCGCCCTGCCCAGGCCACGCAGCAGGTGTCTCCCCCCAAATCTTGGGACCATGTCCCCTTTTGTCACCGGACACATGCAGGTGACACCTTTTATTGTTTACATGAAAATGATCGGTCTGCTGTGTGCTGGGTAGTTTGTGAGGCATGGGGGCTTCCCATACCAGAAAACAAAAGTGCTTTTCTAAGGGATAGAGCTGCACAAAATAGCAATGAAGGTGAGCACAGGCAACTCCCTGGAGGAGAAGATGGAAAACCAGAGAAGGCCTCATGGAGGAGGCATCTTGAAAGCATTCCAAGTAGGGCCTAAATGAAGGCTCTACCCAAGGGCTAAGGCTAGAAAACACAGGAGGAGGCCATCTCAAAAGGGTCTGGTGGCAAATGGAATGAGAGCTAAGAGGAAGAAGAGGTGCTAAGGAATTGCAGCCTAAGGCAAGGGGAGATGGTGGCATGCCTGTTCTTTCTCAACCTTGACGTTCAACAATATAGATACACAGGCAGGTAGGAAGCCAGGCAGGTTAATACGCTGCACACAGCATGGGTAGATAACACTTAACTACAAGTCCAGGTTCCACATTCTCTGCACCCCCATGGAGCTGTACATAAATGCTTGTCAATGAATAAGCAGTAGCACAGGAGTCTTGCATAAACACCCACCATCTGGTGATGGAGGGGATGTGGATTATCAGTGGGCTCCTTCGGGAGATGAGAGTTGAGTAGATTCTCTACCAAGCAACGTCCTCCCAGCCTGGCCAGCTGCTAACAATCTCTTGGTCACTTTAGGAGAGACAGTGTGTGCAAATCTCTAAGTCCTCAATGCTCAAAACTAGAATGTTCAGATATTCACCCTCTGTCACCTCCCTCTCCTGCCCAGTGCTTAGCAGCACT
The DNA here is from genome assembly GCA_019455555.1 of Galemys pyrenaicus. NCBI lineage: Eukaryota > Metazoa > Chordata > Mammalia > Eulipotyphla > Talpidae > Galemys > Galemys pyrenaicus. The sequence goes on from JAGFMF010011983.1 coordinate 1,496,020, forward strand.
TAATTCAGATTCTGGGCACTTCTTCCTTACTATATTATTTTTTCACATTTTGCAATAAACATTACATATTGCTTCATCATTCATGAGCGTTCACATCTTTTTCAGCTAGTGTTACTGGCCAAGCAACCTCATATTGGAGCCCATTATGTAATTGTTACACAGGTCAGATCGTGCAAGCAGAGGACTCAGAAAATAGTTCAGCGACTCATTCAGAGACCCTCTTTTAGACACCTCAATCCAGTGCCCTTTCTACATCCTACCCTGCAAAGGAAGCAGGTGGTCCCCATCCCCTGAGCACACGCTCGTCCCAAGAGCTGCCTGGGTGACTTTGCTGGCTTTGGAAAGTTGAAGAGGGAATCAAAATTGGTCAGAGGCAGCAAAGGCCATCAGGGGGACATGGCTCCTTGTCATCATCAGCCCCTGGCACTACACAATCCAAAGGCACTGGATGCTTTATGGAGCAGAACACAGCCACCATTCTCGGAGTTTTCACAAACATTTCTAAACTGTACTTTTCCTTTTAATGAGGCCAGCATTTTTATACATCTCTTAGGATTTGTAAATGTGAAAATACGCTCAATAATAACACCCATTTAAATTGCAAAACTCCTGCACTGGAGGTTTGATTTTTAAATATTCTTAGACTTGAAATCCTGCTGGTTCACTGAGGAAGGCAATTAATCTCGTTGGCAAATGCGATCATTATGTGTATTTAGAGGTGGGGAGCGTAGAGGGGGAGGTTAACAGAGGAAGAGCTGAAATATAGTCAAGCCGCTCCATTTGTTATAACATTATTAGTTATCAGCCACCACACCGGAAAGTGTGTTGTTCACCAGTGGAATGTCTTATTTTATTTTTTATCCTGTTCAGAATTTTTCAACATGAGTGGTTTATGAATAATTAAATATTAGGGAGGCAAAAATTTAAATCAGCTGGGCTTGGTGTTTATTGTTTTATTTGCATTCATGCAGATAAAACCGTCCCATCTGAAAGCCTGTTTGAGAATTTAATACTATATTTGTGAGCAGTGAGGAAATCAATTAATGGAAATTAAATGTTCCAAGTTTCGCAGTCTGACAGATGCAATCTCAGGCTGAAGTTGCTGGGTGTCTGCATGGGCTTGGGAAGACAGCGCAATCCAAGCCCCTAAATTGAATTGCTACCATAGAGCAATTAGTTTATTGATTTAATTAAGAATGCCACCTTTTAATTTTCAGGTCATGATTGAAACATTTTCTGATTGAGTAGATGGGAGAACACAGAAATGATAGATCCATGAGAAACGATCTTTCGATGAATCAAAATCTAATGTGAGATTGGCCCCAAAGGCTGACACTTGAGCAGATAGACAAAAGGTATGCAGGCAATGTGGGGGGATTTTAAAAGCACAACAAGCTGTTGGTTCTACACAGACAGTAAAAATATTTAGCACACACACAGCATAAAAACACACCCAGGAAGTGAGAGGTCCTGAGTATGTCCTTCAGAAATAACTTCTCTCAAAGTCTAAGAAGGACCTTCTTTCAAAGGATTTAGCACACACCACATTTCCACAATTAGAGATATCATGACTGCTATTATTTTTTGTCAAGAGTTCTTTTTAAAACAAATCGCCATCAGTGTTCTTTAGCAACACATCTCCTGTCATCGTCCAAAAGCCAAGGAGTTCAGCCATGTTTTTCTTACACAATGTAAGACTCCCTGACACCGTCCAAGATGAACTCGGTTCTCTATGTAAGAATCCCCAGAGGGAGAGCAAGCAGTCACAAGTGTAAAGTCACGGCCCATGACATTTTATAAAGAAAGATTCCAGCTCCCTGAGGTTCCGTAGGTGCGATCTAATGGTTGGCCCCTAAAAGCCCTTGAAGACAGGGGAAAGGCCCCAAAGAACACGTCTAGTGCATAGTTTTGTTTTTACCTTGCCAGAGTCCTGGGGAAGGAGTCTGTATTGATTTTTTTCCCCCCAAGTACACATCAAACCCAAAGAGGAAAACACACAGGAGAAAGGAGAGTTTATCATTCTTCCATTATGATTATTACTTAGATTTTTTAGCTGTGCCTCTTAGGAGTTAAGCATCAAAAGAGGCTTGCCCTGTATATGCATTACATGCTTACATTCTCACAACTGGGGTAGGTGCTAGGTACTTCTCCATTGTACAGAAATGAAGACTGAGTCTTGGAGAAGAGATGACCTTGTCCAAGGCCACCAGCTAATAATTGGTAGAAACATGAATCAAACCCATCTGACGACTCCAAACTCTGGTGCTTGCTAGGCCCTCTACCTCTGCTTTGAGTTGTAGCAAAGTTCTTGAGTGTTCTGAGAGGGCAGAGATTTCTGCTGGAGCCCAGGCTGTCTTTGGAGGCGTTTCTGCTCACTGCCTAACATGGAAGGGGCCTCTGAGACTGAGGCGGCCCAGCCAGTGGACCATTCAGTCCACAGCAACATGCAGACAAGACACCCATCTGTACTTACTGGCATAGGGTGAGTTGGCAGCGGAGCCATTGAGGAAGGTCGGGGAGCCACCCAAATTGGACATGGCAGCAGTGCCGTATCCATTCATGCTCGTGGTGACGGAGTTATAGTTGGTCTGCTGTGGGGTGGTGCTGGGCACGTACCCATGTGGCGATACGCTGCTGGAGTTGCGGGTGAAACCTAAGGGATTGGGGCAAAACAGGGTGAGGGGGTGGTCCTGGGAGATTTGGAGGAAGGAAAGCCTGCGAGTCTTGCCCCCTCCATGTCCCGTGGAAGCGGCCGGCTGATTCATGCGTGCGGGTGGGTGTGCTAGCTCTGTGATTAAAATGGAAAGCGAGCGAAAGACACATTTCTTAGGAGATCATAAATACTTAGCAGGACTGTGAGAAGTGGCAATGCAGGACCTATAAATTATCATTTGGGAGCAGAAATAAATCCCAATCTAAGAGATATACCCTGGCGTTAACAGGTTCTTATTCCCTGGGCAAGGATGATGTGCTTTGGCCCCTCGGAACTTTAATTCCAGGCCTCTTTGTGGTCTGTCACTCATGGTTTATGGTCAAAAGTCAAATGGAGTGATGGCTAAATGCACGCATTCTCTCTGGCCCCCTAGATAGGATCACCGGCCGTGACAGACCACATTCTACGGTAATAGTTGATACAGACCAAGTAGGAATCTCCCTTTTTGGGAAAAATAGGGGGTGGGGGGGTTGAGATTGAGGGCAGGGAAATGAGGAGGGAGAAGAAGAGCAGAGTCCTGACCCTGATTGGTGGCCTGCGACGCCTCAGAAACATTCACAGCCAGTTGCCCACTGAAGGAATTCACGCCCATCATTCCTGCGTGGACCGAGGTGTTGGTGAGGGCCGGGAGCTGGCTGTGGTTGCGGGGGACGCTGTACAGGGCCTCTGCAATGTCAGCTGCTCTCTTCAGAATAATTTCCTGTGAAGGCAAAGGAAGAGCCCCTTTGACTTCTCCAGTCACCCTCCCAGGGAAACCAGATTTCCCCTGCTTCTGGAGTCCAGGACGGTGCTCAGGGCTTTCCCGTGGTTCACTGCACCACCTTGTATGGCTGTCTCTGCCAGCCTGTGGATCTAGACTCGTCCTATCACAAGCTGGGAGACCTGCTACAGAGCCCTCCTCCTCTGTATAAGGTGCAGGTGGGCTGCATAACCCCACCTGAGTCTCAGTGTATTTTCTTAGCCAATCTGCCAAGTCACCCCTTATTGTCATACAATGTGACAGCACCATGGGCTCCCCTTCCTGGCAACACACAGGGACTCTGGGGTCACAGGGTGGGGTGGGGGCCACAATTCATTTCCCCTGCTGAAGTTAAGGGCAGGTGGTCATGAAAACCCACATCCCCAAGGATAAGAAGGTCTATATCCCGGGACACAGACTCGGGTGATCTCAAAAATAAGTAAATGATGGGACAGACCCACAGTCTCCCGAGGAAAGGGACACATAGGTGTTTACTTTCTCTATGAAACAGGAGATACCAGCATGCAGGTCCTGTGGTGCTTTTGAGGAGAAGACATTAAATCCCCCTTTCCTCCTCATATTGCTTGAAAACCCAAGAGGAATAAAACCAAGCAGCACTCACTCTCTCCCTCCACTATGAAGTACATTCCCACAGAAGAATCAGAGAGTACCTTTGCTGCTCAGGAAAGCAATTCCTCAAAAAAGGAAGGAAAGACTGACAAGAGAGAACCGAACGGTCCTCCAAGATGTTAATCGGGAATGACATCCTCTGAGCCCATGTGAGACTTCCTCATCCCTGTACTTTGTAAGGACATGGGGGAACCTGTGTGGTGGGGACCCGTGCGCCTCACCTGGTTGTTGTGTGGCATCCCATACAGTGCCTCCACCAGGTCCGCGGCCCTTTTGAGTATTACTTCCTGTAAAACAGATAAGCTCCTCTGAATGAAGGCAGGGTGTCCTTACCACATCATCATGTCCGCCCCCCCACCCCGCCATGGGTTGCCAAGGCACTTCTGTAGAGGCAGTAGCTTGGGGAACCCCCAGAATGGCAGTAAATCACCAATTTATCCGTTTCACATACACACTTCATTGAGTCAAAAGGTGAGCATCATTGGTACTGCCAGATAAAACACATCACTCAATAGCCTGCCATCAGCACGATAAAGCACTCATATGTTTATTGCTGAATACAATTGCGAGGTCATTTGCCAGATTACTACAATCGATGTCATTCAATGCATGTTATGAATCCCTAAGATGTGTTTATTTTGCACTTAATTGCTTATTCCAGGAACCATGACCTTATCAGACAGGTCATTTTCGAGGGATTTCCAATCAATCTTCAGCTACTAGAAGCATGTAGCATTAAACTTCTTTTGTTTATCTCCCTTGTGCGGCAAAGCCTTGAGAGAAGGGGTGAAGTAGTAAACCCACATGCCAGGCAGTGCACTGTTTGTCACAGGCTCTTACGAAAGGATTCTCCTGCCCCCGAAAGCTCCCGCTGCACCAATTTTCATGACTGGCAGAGTCTGTTTCTTTCATAGCAATTCTTTGCTATTTCAGTATTGTTTGTCATTTTCCCCATTTGCTCATTCATTCTCATCCTAGATATGTTTTGCTGTTCCCTGCAGTTGAAGAAAAATTATCTCCCTCTTGTCATTTAGGTGGGCTTCCAGATTTAGCTTGCATGCTCATTTCTAATAATATAGGTTGCTCTACAAAAGTGTGTGCAGTGGTAATTTTCATTCTAACCAGGAGAAATCATTCCCTCTTCCTTCTGCCCTAATTTTCTGCAGATTCATTTATACTGGCTCAGGAAAAGGAAAGTTAAGCTTGGGACATGTAACACAAGGTCTTATCTGAGAACAAAGGCTGGGTTTTTTTTTTGTTTTTTTTTTTTTAATCAGAGGTGATCTACAAGAAGATATGTTTGCAGATTTGGGGTTTATATGTTTGCTGTGGGTAAAGTTTTCAAAAGAAGTGTAACTTTAAATATTTTACACAATAGATTTCTGCATGAGAAGCAGTGCTATTCAATTTTCATATACTGTAGACGCTGATCAGAAAATAGGGATATAATTGCATTCATTTTGCTGTCACCATAGCCTCTTCAAAAATCCTTGAACAACTTTTGAAATGACAAGCTTTTAGATACATATTAGCATTTTTCAATTTTAAATTCTCTACAATATAAGATAAAATAGTTGTCATACTGCAGTAACTACTTATGACATATATATAATGTCCTAAATTCACAAATGAAATCAAGGGGCTTTTGGTTCTCAATAAATATTTATACTTGCCTTAAGCTGCTGGACCCTATTTATAAAATAGTTCAGTTATAAAAAACGAAGAAGCATTAGATAATCAATGAGGTTTGCATCAATACATCTGAAATCGTTTATTTTTGTAATGCAAGCTATAAGATAATTCACCACTTGGTGTTTGTCATATTGTCTGACCACAGCAATTAATAATTCACCATGGTATAGGTACACTAAACTCTATCCCCAGATCAAATTCAGCTTCTGCTCCTTTCACTGACACCTCACAGCTCTAGCTGGCTCTTAGGAAAGATTAAAACAAAATAGCATCAGTTTGTTTATTAACTAAGACTTTACTTCCCTGGCTCTATGTTCACTTTTTCCTGCATATAACTGCATATCAATTCCTGTACACCAGTGTTTGGGCTTGGCAGAGAAGGCATTTTTCTTTTTTCTTTTTTTTTTTTTTTTGCATTTTGGGAAGAAATACTAAAGACTCCTATTTGTGGAAAATTAGAGGAGGTGCAGTTAAAGGCTGTGCTTCACTCTTAGAGCACCGTAATTCCCTAACTGAGGAGGTGGCACATTGCTTTTTCACCATAACTAATTTTACAGAACTAGGGAAGAGAGATGTTCAAAGTAAACTCTAAGATCATTGAAGGTTTTATAAACCATAAAAAAAAATTCTCCACTATCTACTTGTTTCTTTTTTCTCCTTATTTCAATGCTCAAAGCTTTCATGACCATTTAATCCTTCAAAATGAGCCACTTAATTCTTGCTTCTGAACGTTGCATCCTTCTTTGAGCCACAAATCTGGTAGGGCTTTTCCACTAGGAAAATAGGTGGTTCATCCGCCCAGCAGTCTTGAGGAGAGTGAAGCTGGATTTGCTGTCTGGGAAGTAAAGCCCTTAAATGATATCTTGCCTATTTAAAAATGCCCTGCTCTGCAGTATCCCTTTGGGGATGAAGGGAGAACCAGCATTTGGTTCAGCTTTGCCAATGTGATCCTGCTTCTATTAGTGAGTTCTGCAAATGGAAAGGAGAAAGGAAATTTCTGGGTCCTCTATGAGTTAGTGCCACAGACCTGCAAGGTGCTTGGATTTCGGTGACCAGAAAATTGCTCTCACCTCCATGTCATTACCTTCCCAGTGAACTAGCCCCCAAGCGTGTTTGTGTTGGGGATCTAATATATTGCCTTTCAATCAGAGCTGAGAACCACTGAACACACAGACAGAACATGACGAGCAGGTCAGGAAAGCAATAAAGATTTTACAGAGCTGTCCAAGGTGCTAAATTTACTCAATAATGGGTTTGGCACCATAGTGTTAACCTCTCATTTACTACCAGTTTGAGGGACTAAATTGAAGTAGCTGACTTCATTTACCTTGAAATGTATATTTTATGACATTATGTAAGTAGATTGAAAGGGCACCGCAGTTTTAACAATTTAAAGGCTAAAGCATGTTTAAGATGAAACTTGAATATTTATTGTATATTGCACTTAAAGTATATAGAATGTTAAAATGTATTGATTAAATTTGTAAAAGGCATTATAACAATGACAGGTAGTATAAAAGATGTATGCCTTTTAAAATCAAATTGATAGTGTATGCTATCTCTTCTGTGGTCACAAGTGTAATTTTTTTGCAGTTTTATATGGTAATTTGGAAAATCTGTAATTTCACATTAGGAAATGATTGAGCCTGAGATGTTTAAAAAAAAAAAAAGAAATTTCCCATAAGGGAAAGAGCTAGCTGTTTCGTATAATCTTTTGTCTCTCAAATTGTTCCTAAAGTCTTATTTTTTGTAGCATTAGGAGGGAGCATAGCATTGCATCCTTCCATTCTAATATGCAATTTTAATATTTCTGAAAAGAAAGAGCACTTGGCTAGTACTAATATCTAATTTTTCAAGGCATTTATTTGTCAGGAGAGATTTTCTCTTCTTTTCATAATGTTTTAAACGTCTCCCTGCTTGCAGTTTAAAACAGGAGGGTAGAGATTAGACCCTTCCAAGATAATTAATCCTATCCTAGGATTTTAAAAAAATATATCCCATTGGGGAATTAAGAAGAAAAATACTAGTATCCTAAATATTGAAAAGCCCCAGAGTCTCCTTATAGAGCTTATGTTCATTCTCCAATCTATTCCCTGAGTCAGACTATTTTTCTTTCCATGGCCTCGGATTTCATCCCTCTTAAAGAAACAGAAATGTTTATATGATGCCACCCTTTTGCCGATCTATTTCCTCTCACAATTAAAACCCGGTTTCCCCTGTCTTTGTCCTACCCTTCACTTGATGATTATATGAGTGAGGATCTGCAATGGAGAAAGTGGAATAACTCACTAAATCAACTTACAGTCCATAGAAACACCAAGGAGACTCAAGGATGAGTGGAGCTCTGAGAAACAGCTCACGATGCCAGCTGGGCTACAGTTGCAGATGGAGGATCCAACTTGACTTCCTCTGTTGTACCCAGCCAATCAGCAGGCAATTTTTGACCTTCCCACGGTCACTTCCTTCCCTCTTCTGTCACTCACAAATTAGAGTATTGCTCCCTAATACCTTTCCAGTGACACTGTCTACCCAGAATTAACTACAGGGTTCCTTGGGGATTAAAAGATTTCCTCTTCCTCAGGTGCCACCCTCCTTATCCTTTTTCTCCCCCTTGCCTTCTGAAGAACTGCTCACTCTCTCTTCTGGTTCCACTTGTCCTCTCAGGCCACACAATGGAATGTTTAGGTAGGTTCCTCCCATCACTCTACCTTCCTTCATCTCACCTTTCCTTTATTTAGAATGCAGATGCCTGAATGCAGGAAGGCCTTCCCTTCCCTCTTCCTCTGGAGAGGAAGTGGCTGCTGCTGCTGCTGGCAGTACAGCAGTGAAAACCACACCTGTGGTTTATCGAAGGTAGAACATGAACTCCCTTAATCTGTACAGACAGTCTCTTACGGTACAGTTTGTATCCCCTTTCCCATTTGGCAGATGAGGAAAACGAGGCTTATACAAGTCAGCCAGCTTTCTCAGAGTTCACTGAAGACTGGCCCAGCCAGGGATTCAACCTCAGATCTGTGACCCATCAGAGCCTGTGCACTTGCAAATTACTCTACTGGAACAGAACAACTGTGTCCTCACTGATACCCTGCTACCTATCTTGTTCCTTCCTTTGACATGGGGCTGACTGTACCACCCAGCACCGCACAGCAAAGGAGACCATCAGGGCTTTTGCTCTAATCTGGATGTCAGAGTTTACACTCTTACATCTATACTGTGGGCCCTTTGAAGCCAAGGGCACATCTTCATCTCCTTCTAGAAGCCCCTTGCACAATGGTCAGCAAATCAAAGACCTTGAGAAATTCTTGTTGAAGTGTTTGTTCTTAGATAATTCCTGATTTTTAAAAGGCCTGCTTAATTTATATGAGGAAATGACATGTCACATATCTGCCATGATTTAGAAAAGCAGAAATACTTACATGTGGTGTTCCATTTGGCTCCAGACTTTTAAATCCAATATATAAATTCCCAAGGTTAACTTGTAATCACTGAGGGGAGTTTGTTATGCCACTTTCTTTCTTATGAATTCACTCTCTTCCTCCAGCTGGCTTGTGCTTACATTTTCATTTTGTGATTAATATAATGAGTCATGTTGGATACAGACATTATCTAAGTTATAGGCTTCTAGAAACATGAGGTTGATCTTAAATATGCATCAGCCTCTTGCTAACTGTAACTCTGAGGCATTTAGAAATACTGAAGTATTTGCACACTCACAGTAAGTTACCTGGGGAACCAGAACATCTTGGCTGATACACACATGGTCAGCTCACCTTACCTTCTGTTCCATAACAGTGTTCACCTGCCGTGGGGGTTTTCTCTCTCACATTTGACTTCAAATATGTAGCTAATAAGTTCATAGTCACTATCACATCTGGCCTTCGAGGGGAAAGAGGAAGGTGGCCTAACTATCTGATAGCAAGCCTAGTGATAAACTCAATTCAACATTTTGAATAATTCAAACCCAGATGAGCAGGAGAGATGGCCTGACCTTACTTTCATTTGTAGCACGTAGAGGCCAACTTGTCAAGCCAGATGGAGAGCCACTTACCAACACAACATTAATTTCAAGTTCAGAATCAGATTTTGAGACTCTGGAAAACTTCCTCAAAAAATTAAAGTCCAGGATGCTTCAATAATTGGAGCGGATAGAAGGATCTGAGTTTCACACTACCACAAGTGGGAAATGATGTCTGGTCCAAGATGCTACCCTGCAGGCATCAATGGCCAATGCCAAGTGGGCCTGGGTGGTTTCTGAGGAACCACAATTTTTTTGTCACCCCAATTTTCCAATCTTCTTTGCCTTGTCAGGGGAGTCAAAATGCAGTGGATGCAAATATCAGCAACATAAAATGAAATAGAGGGGGTAAATCATTCCTGATTTAGAGATGATAAGTATCAATGCTGATTTCACTGATTTCCTTGGCATCCTCAGTCCAGAGTTTCCCACAGGGTCCAAATTCTGAACAGCATATTTAGCTCACCGGTGACTTTTAAGTCTTAAAGCCGAGCTCTGCCCCTGCTTGTTTCTCAAAGTCTGGGTGACATTCTTGATTGGAAAGGCCAAAAGCCAAAAATTTGATGAGAAATTTCTTGAAGCCCATGTTCTGCAGAGCTGGGTGTACAAAGCAATAAATACTAGTTGGACTAAGAGGTATTTCTGTGGAGGGTAGTTTTGGAACCCAACTTCCCTCGTATTTATTTAGCCAAATGGAAAATTCCGCAATGGTAGATTTTGCATTCTAAAAACTCACATAATGAAGCCAGTGAGGGATGAAGTAAAACAAACCATAATAACCCTTGAGCACCATTGAGCTTCCGGTCCTTTGAGACATTCCTCAAATTTTTCATCTTTCTGGTAATACAAACTTCTCGAAATAGAGCTTACGGCAGATCATTAGGAGCCTTTAGTGTCACACTTTAAACACTCTTTACTCAGAAGCCCTATGACTGAGAAGAGTCACTTACACTTAGCATGGATATAATTAAACAGGTTTCTGTTGAAAGGGGCATTCTCATTATGGCTAAGGACCACTTTAGAGTAAATTGAAATGGAAAGGAGGGGCATAGAGGAGGTATAGGTAGCAAGTGGTTATTTCTAGGGCAGCATAAAACGCAAAATGTGTAACAATTATATTTTACAATGCCATGTTCTAAAGACTTTATTGTATTTTATTATATAAACAGCTGAAGCTTACCAAACGTTCTAGCACACAGTCATTGCCCAGAGTTTTCAAAGAAAAATAAAATTCAAGCTACAAATGCTGCAGAAATTTCCCAAACAAAGGAATTAAATACTCTGAAAGGGTCTGTTGCTATTAAGACAAGCAGCAGACATCAGAAGCATCCTAGTCTAAAGAAAATGAAGAGGGCATTTGTGAACCTGCTCTCATTTTAAAGGGGATTTTATGTTGAGATTAGATGAGAGTCCTCTTCTCCACATATTGCCACATATCATGCCACGTGGCTGGAGGCACCCCAGAAAGCTCTGCCTTTGTTATAAATGTGGCATTGAAGACTCCAGAATCACATGAAATTTAAGTCGGTTATAAGCTAACGCAGCTATATCAACGTAAGACATACTAACTTACATGATTGACTTTTACAGTGGCAAGAAAAAGGCTGTTTTCAAGCAGCTGTTATTGCCTCAATGGAAGAAAAAAAATCAATGGAAGTGAAATGAACAAGAGATTTTGTCTGAGTTGCAGTTAATACCGCTGAAGAGCTATGGATATTAAAAGGTCAACAAATAAATTAGCCAGAGTGTTATGAAATGAATGATTTGGGTTATAATTTTATTGAGTGAAAATTGTTCGCTGCCTATTAGACCAGGTAATTTTTATCTGGTGCCTCAATTACTGTTCTGTAAGCAATAATATAGTTGTAAGAGCTGCTGGTTCGATCGCGTGACCTCTGAGATGCTGGCTAGGACAGCTGACTTTACTATGATGGATAACTAAGCGTGGTCTCCAAGAGGTGCCAGACCTCCCTTCCCTGCAAGGGGGGTCTCATAAAAAAAACATTACAGTTTGATTCATTTTACCAAAATGTTGGACTTTCGAAAGTGTCAGCAGTTAAGTGTAGCTCGTGAAGCCAGGTATTCCCGAGAAGAGTATCACAATGCTGTTACCCCTCTTTTTGGTCTCCTGGCCTTCTCTCCTATGTGGTGTCCTGGTTAATTGGTGACTAGGAACCCAGGGTGATTCCTGCCACAAATACAGGGAGAAATGGTGTCTGTACCCTCATGCACATGACCCGCTGGGAGAGACAGAGCTGAACTTGGCAACCCCCAGCCAGCGCTGCTTATTCCAATTCATTGTACTTGGTTTAAGCCCGATGCTCTGGGTTAGGTCCTGCTGTGTGGCCTTGGCAATCGACTTTCTGATCAGGATAAAAGTATCTGCTTAAAGAGAAGGCTGTGGACAGAGGTGCCTTTTTCCAGGGTAGGTTGTAAAGTCAGCACATGAAACAAAAACTGCCTGGAGTCAAAATTACCCTTGAAAATCTTTGAGGTCGCCAAGGCCTGAGCAGCTTTAGAAACACAAAAGCCCAAACTTAAGTACTTCTCTGCTTCTCTTTGTCTTCTAGCTGTGGCTACCTTTCCCTGGCATAAAGCAGATAAATACCTCCTGAGAGTAAAAGCACCACTGAGTAAATAACAAGGTGTGCTGTGCTGTGTGTGTGTGTGTGTGTGTGTGTGCGCGCGCGCGCTTAGAAGTAAATGTGTATATATTTATTTTTGGGCAAGTATATACAGTGAAGCCTGGAGTCAGTGATTCTGGAACTATGCTAGACTTTAAGGACATGTAAAGGAGGCAATGATAGAGTTGACTTCCGCTTTGTCGATTGTGAAGCATCACAGGTTATTATATGTAACTTCAAACCAGCAGTATCTGTAAATGACGATCCCCATAGCTTTACAGATGGTCCTGAGTGTATCTGCAATTAAAATCCACCGCCTCAAGACTGCTGAGCTTGGCTCGACTACTCTGATGTGTCATAGAAGTGTTACTCAGGGCCGAAAATAGCAAGCAGGCTTCAAGACCACCCAATGTCTCTGCTCCAAAGGACCTCAGTCTCAGTACAGGGTGCTTAGACGGGAGCGATGAGTTAGCTCCTGTGCCTTGTCTTTGAACTAATGAGTAATTATGTTCCACACCCCTGTATGCTGAGTGTGTTATGAAGTAGGTTAGACTTCAAGAGCTCAGTGCTAAACCAGGATTTGAAAGAGGTCCCAGCATTCAGTTATTGGCGCGACTGTAACTACAAATCCCACCACAAAAATTGCAGCTAAAGAGGAAAAGAGTTCTCTCCAGGTTTTTGATTTCTTGCCGCTCCTTCCACCTGGCTCAGCCACTGGTGAACTAAACTCTGTCAATGCTGCCTCCCCACTCCGCCCTGGCTAAGCTTGAGGGGTTTTAAGATTGGTTTGCAAAAGTGTCCTTTTTTCCTTAAAATTCCTCTTTCTTAATTCTAGGAGGCAGTACTTAGCAATATTGGCTCTGGAGTCCAATAGAGTTGGCTCAGACCCAAGCTCTGCCACTTATTAACATTGTAAAGGCGGGCCGGGTGGGCCTCTGTTTCTTCTGCAAAGCAGGGTAAATACAGCAGCTGGCTCCTCGCAGACAGCCTATGCCTGTGGAGCAAGAGCTGCTATAGCGCTGATAACCCTCACTGCTTCTCTGGAGAGCTCTGGGAAGGGAGCTGCGTGCTTGGTGTCCATGTGTATCACGTGCTTGGAGTGTGGCTGGAGATGCCAGCCTTGTCACAAAACACTAAGATCCTGAGGGGCCACTGCTGAGGAAGGCTGAGATAGGAACCTCCCAGCTGCATGACCCTGGGCAGATTACGTGTCCTCACAGGTCCTGTTCCCTCTTTTCTACTGTGGGAAGGGTACCGGAGTGACAAGCAGAGTAAGGTACTACCAAATCTTAGTGGCAGATGAATAATCTCATGAAATGAGAATCATTCACTTTGTGTGTGTGGGGGGGGGGGCGGGGTAGGCGGAGGTGTCACGGAACTTTGTCATGAAACTAAAATCTCCCTTCCCAGAAAATGTTACCTAAGCACAGGCGTGCACCTACCGATCACTGCGCATACCCACGCGCGTACCCACCCAGGATTCTCTCCACAATTTCAGGGGTGCAGAGCTCTGGGATAAAGTGTCTGATAAAATAAGTACAAGTGCTAGGGGATACTGTGTCCCTACACTGAGCCCTGTCAAAACAGAGAATTGGGATTGGCCTGTGCATTTTCTGGCAAATTCCAGATTTGAGGAGAAAAAGGGAAGTGGTCTGCATTCTTCGGTTTGTGTTTGGGACAACTGACAGCAGGGGCAAACTTCAAGCTCAAACATATTCTCTCTGAGAGATGAAAACATTGCATGATTTGCTTAGTTTCTGCATTTTCATTTGGGTAGAGTCATTTTGGTGTCTGGGCCTGACATCAGTGATTTCCTCAAAAGAAAAAAATATCGTAAATAAGGTGAAGGTGACTGGTCAGTGTGGCCCCGGGGAAGGTAAAGATGTCGCATTTTTCTTTATCCTTTGCTAAAGCCCTGAGTCTGTCCCTTTGGCTAACAGGCCATGTGGTTATGCAAAGATTTCTTATTTGTATCTCCACGGGGGCAACGGCAGGTTTTTGAATTACTGACAGTCTCTGCGTAAAGACCAAAACAATAAAAGCATAATTAGAATACATGGCATACGGCCGGCTCTATCTTGCCCCAGCTCTGAATTTATGGTAACTCACGAAACATGAATGTTCTTTAGGGAGGGTGTTTTTGGGTCTTGTCTCACCACTGAGCAAAAACAGTGCCTGAGACAAGTCTGAATTTCAATCCCATGTACAGTTGAGCTGAATAATATCTGGCACAAGCAAGCCACTAAATGGCTGATTTACTAAATTATTATTAGATGGAGCCCTTGCTGCTCCAAATGGAAGTGCCGTCACTGTCTTCCTTCATGGTGTGTTCAAATTGTTCTGTGTTTAAATATTCAGCATGAGGCTAATGTGAACTGATGAACTGAGACTATAAACACTCACTTTCAATACAGATAGAGCAGCAGAGCTGCAACATATCATGTGGCCCGCGGAGGTGAAATGATTTATATTTAAGGATGTTGCTGCCTACTTCCATTTCTTGAAGGTACTCTTAATTAGCCTGGTGTTGGAAGTAACTAATTCCCATGTAGGCAAAGTAGGGCCATGGAGGCTGGGTTTTGTTTTTTTTTTTCCCACATGCCAACCAAGGAAGAGCCACTTTGAGGATCTGCAGCCTGTAAGGTAGAATCTTGGATTTTCTTGAGATGGGCCAGCACCAGCAAGGAAGCGTGTCCACTGGAGCAACTACATTTTGACAATCAGTGTCTCCATGGACCTATCCAAAGAGTCTGCCCACACCCCCCTCAAGAGCCACTGTGACACCTCTCCCTCCATCTCACCAGTTTCTTTAGTGACACCTGCTGGCATGAAGAACAACCCTTTGCTCCTTGGACAAACGGAAGCCCCTCCTCCCTCTTCCCCTTTGAGGGCAGTTATAGGCAAGCACTTAAAATACTGTGATCACTTACAGTAGATTAGAATTTTTTATTGGTGCCGTGTTGCCATAACAACACGAAGACAGCAGATGACTTAAGCTAAGCTTGCAAAGCAAAAGGCTGCTCATCTGGCAGTTAAAATGAATACAGTTCATTTCACAAGTTTCCCATATGGACTCTTAGTGTATGGTAATGAGGAGACCATCTGGTGAGAGAAAATGCACCGAGAACAATTGGGTTCCACCGGCTGAGTGGGAAGTTGGGAAGGAACACCCAGACAAGAGCAAGATCCTGGGGTGTGTTCTCTCTGGGCTCATGGTTTGGCTGAGGCTTGTTTTGGTTTGGGTTGGGGACGGTTGTTTTCCACAAGGGGTTGGCATTTCTTAATCCCTGTCTTAATATGTCGGCTGTGTACAATGACAAACATCACGCAAATTTTGCAATATCATTCATCACAAACTGTCAGCAGTGTTTGCAAATCTGACTTGCAAGATCTTTTAAATGTGTTGTTCTTAAAAGGCAACAGTACTAAGTTTTTAGACAAAGTGCAGGAAAATTTAAGCACTTCTGACAAGCAGAAACATTAACAGTAATCATTTTAAAAACACTCGCATCTTTTGCCTGCATGTTTAGCTGTAAATAATGCTAGAATGTATAAAAGCTTTAAAGTAAAAATGTAATAAATACTTTTTATTACATTTCATAAAGAACAAGGAAGTGCTGTGAGCCATGTACCTGTGTTACCTGTGTGCGTGGGAATGCACGGCCCTGGCTCGCTCCTCACTGCTAACCAGATTGGGGACCTGCAAGGACAGCTTGAAAAAGGCTCGGAAGTCAACGCTGAAGCACACATGCTTCATAAAAGATGAATATAAATGCATTAGTTAGACACGGTGAGCTAAATTAGAAGGTCAGGCAGGGCTGGGAGGGCTGAAAAATCACACAACCAATGAGTGTAATTACTCTTTTTTAAGTCTATTAAGTGGTGGTGTTCTATCAAGGCTCAGGGGTATAGGACATGAAGAACAAGATAAAGTAATGTGTATTTATTACTCCCACTGGATCAATTTACCAGATATTTTCAGCTCCATAAAGCAAAATACACAAATGCCTGCCTTTGTTACTTTTCTCAAACTGCCTTATTTTCTTCAAAAGAGGAATTGGCTCTTAGGAAAAAAAAAAAAAAAGTTTGCCCTCTGGAGGTCCCTGTGCTAACCCCATCGGTGGGAAAAAGACAATCTAAGCAGGAGGCGTAGGAAGTGAAGGCAAGGAAGGGGCAGTCCGGAGAGGCTGGTCACCTCAGGACATAAATCTGTGGACTTCTAGACCTTGTGAAAAGTGGGAATTCAAAGTAGTGTTTACAGAGGACTTGTGTTCGAATCTTCCTTTCCCATTCGCCAGCTGTGCAGTCAAAGCAAATCCGCGGGACTCTGAGTATCTGAACTGGAGGCTGCCTAGCTGGCAGGATTCGGGAGCCCCCACTTACTGAAGTCTGGCTAGCCACCAGAGACCTTTGTGGCCCACAATGTCTCATCTTAGTCATGCCTGCACAGTGACAGACCTCAGAGGCAAGGTGGTCCCGACAGCCTGTGGCATCCAGGCTGTGTTGCAGGCTCTGCATCCCTGGGGTGTGAATTACACTCTAACTTTCCTCCGTGATCCCATCTCCTAACCACACATTTCTCAGAACATGTCCCCATCATTAAGGGGCCCCTGGCTCACATCTCTCAATCTCTGTGTCCTTCATAAGCCCTGGCCACAGTGGACATGAAGAAAAGGAGCATCACCGCTGACCACCGTGCTGGCCAAGCTCAGGGTCTGCCTTCATAGCCCCTTCCTGATGCTCAGACCCTCAGCAAGACAACTGACAAAGGGAAAGGGGAGGGAGACACCTCTGGCCTTCAATGCAGCATGCTCCTTACTCAATGCCCCCGCATTGCACCATCCATTATTTCAGCATCTGAGTCTTGGGTGGACCACAGTTTCCTTGCCCTGACAGTTGAGAAAAGCCAACCTTCACCCCCCAAGTCATTTACACATTCCTTCCCTCCTGTCAGGACCAGAGAGAACGGCAAATCCGTATGAGACAGAACAGACACTGAGACTGAAGAGCCTTCACCTCTCAGGCCCACTCCTTGCGCATACGAGAGAGGAAACCAACAAACATCCGGGGCTGGCACAATTACACCGCTTCAAGCTCGTGTGTACAGCAACTATCACTAATGGTGACCTTCGGGGACCAAATTATTTACAGAGAAGGACTCCACTTGCTCCGTGTTCTCATTCGGTGAATGGGGAAGGCTGTTACCACCCCTTCATCTCTCGCAAGAGCTGCTCCCATAAAACAAAGCATGTCCGAGGACTCCGAAAGGAGCGTGCGCCTGTACACAAAGGCATGTTATTATGGAGAGCGATCTGCCGGGTCCTTGGAGCCGTTTCATTTGACAGAATATGTGGGTGGTTGTATGAATCCAGCTTTGTCTAGTCACAAACACATGGGTTTAATAAAGCGGAGTTTGTTTCTCAAGGTGTGTGGTCCATGGCTCGCGGAAACACTCCTGTTTGACAAACACTGACCATGATTCTAAGAAAGGCGGAGCCCATTCTGGTCCCCCCTAACAATGGACAGCAGGAGTATAAATCTGCCGGGTCCACAGGGATCCCCAGACTGGCTCCACGGCCACTTCCTGACCCTGCTCTTGAACTCTGGCCCCACCTTAACATCGGGAGCCAAGAGGGCAACCACTGTGATCAAATCACACACACAGCTTCCTGGGGTGGGCTCGGCAAAAGCCTTGCATGGTCAAGAGGCTGCTTGCAAGCTGTGGATTGGTCCTTGAACATTCATCTGCAACCCGGGAGAAGGGGGTGGGAGTCTGACCACCAGCCCCCAGGGAATGTAGTGATGCACACCTGTGATACTTGTTTAGATTTTCTGAATGTGATGTCAACCCTAAGACTCATGTTAAAAGTAATTACACAAAACTCTAACCCATATTCCTATTTTCCTTGCTGAACTATGAAAAAGAACAGTACTTCTTGGCTTCTTAACTCAACCATATACTGGAGGCTGTGTCCACAGGACCCCTTCCTTATCCCTATAAACTCAGCAAGATGATTATCCCATTTTATGAAGAAACTGAAATATAAGAAAAACAACATAACTCAGCTGGTCAACACCAGGCCTTTCTGCTCTACAGAGATTGGTGGGAGGGATCACAAGCCAGGGACCCCTTTCACTCAATGGATAATAACAACCTGAAAGAAGAGGAAATAGAACCACTTCCATTTGGCAGAGAAGGACACTGAAGCACGGAAGAATTTGGAAGAGAATTTTGACTTGGATTGCTCAGAAGTGCCTTTGCTCTAACTTCCATCCTACGAGATCTGGTCTCTAGTCCTTTTGGTGGACTCTAGAAACATCAAATGCCAAAAGTCCCCAAATGGAAACATTTATGATGATGTTATGGCACCAAAAAGTTTTCAAAAGAAAGTACACAAAACTCAACTATACATTTTTCTACAGCACACACTAGTATGTGGACACATAATATTTACATCATTACCCCATAAAATTATCAACAAAATGACCAAGATTACTGTCTTCCAGTAATTCCCCCAAGGAAAATTCTCCATGGTACATTGATGCTGTGAAAGGAGACTGGCACTGCGATGACATGATTTTACTGCTCACCAAGAATAAGTCTCCATCTCTTCAACCAGGACGTGCTCTGCTCCCCCACCCAACACCCCTCATGCTTGAATGTCAGTGGTGAGGAGCTTTCTCCTGACACCTGCTCTGACAGGCAGTCCCAAGGCAGCAGGCACGCAGGTAGGATTTGCTGACCAACTGATCCCCCGGAGGGTGGCTGAAATGGGAAGGAGGCCAAATGCATCTCTAAGTGTCTTTATAAGGAGAAACAGATCTAAGAATGATACATCTTTAGGCCTTCTAGGGCAAGGAGAGGTGTCTCATCTGCTCATTTGATTTATACTAGTTTTCACTTGTGTAGTAAATGAAATTTCATTTTGCTGTCACTAACTAAACAGAGGATGGCAGGTCAACTACTCCTGCATTTTGAACTTCAAGGATTTATCTGGCTCTCCTCAGAGGTCTCATAGAACATGGACTGGCCTTCTGCTAAGTGTACCTATTATCTCTGTTCTGATTAGTTGTGTGTGATGATTTGTCCCACACAAGTCCCCAGATCCTTGGGTCCAGAGATGGGATGATCTCCACACTGGCCACAGGCACCGAACAAATGTGAATTTCTTGCTTTCTGCATTTGCAATGTTTCTTTTGGTCTCCGGCTGCACCAGGGCCAAGTACGGATCCACAGGTGGGTGAAAAAACAATGTTCTCTCTTTCTCCTCTTCAGAAACTGCTATGAGGTAGTTTACTTGGCTTTTGGAGCCAGATTGTTATAGGTGTGAATCTGTTCATCCAAGGTCACACAGTATGTAAATTGCTAAATGATTTAACCTCTTTCCTTGATCATGTTCTGCTAAAATAAAGGTGGTCCTAATACCAACTTCAGAGATTTGGTGAGGGTAAGAAATGACATATGTCAAAGTAATGATATATTACCTGGCACTTAGGTGTTAATATAAGTATGAGCACTTTTTAGTCCATACTCATAAAACTACTTCTCTGTGAACAAATCTGTATCAGTGGCAGAGTTCTCTGCATATGGCCCAAGCTCAGGTCTCCAAAAATAACAATACAAGGAGGTATCCTTACCTTTGGCAAACGTTCAGGGTCGCCTGGGTGCCGGGGAATGACCTTCTGTAACCTCTGGAAACCATAATCAATGGTAGGTTCATTGAGAGCTGTAATGAAAAAGTCACACAAATACAACAATTTCAGGAAATACAACAGAACATGATTTGCCACACTGATGCTGTGGAAATAACTGGAAATTCCAAAGTTTAACTGATTCTTTTGAACTAGATCCGATAATGGCACTAATGAACCCTTTTGCTGAACATACCACCAGTCACTTCTGCTATTTATCATGTCCTGGATCCAATACCCCCAACTCAATCACCAACTGACTCATCAACAATATTAAGAAAAACACCAGCATGATGAAGCAAGAGCTCCAAACAGCTCAATCTCTGGGCATAATTCTTAAAAAGACTAAGAGATGAGCCAGCCTGTAATAATATTTGCAGATAATGGGCCTGGTGGTGGCCATATTGTCCACCCCTCTTCAAAGCACCCTTAAATTAAACATGATAGCAAGTGGACTCTAGTAAATCATTTTCAATATTTCTCCCCAGGATATTAGATTCTTTCAGTCCGTCTCACCTGACTAGGGAGAAATGAGCTCCCTTCATTTCCTCTCCACCACTTCCAGATCCTCTAATGGGTGGGTGGGAGGGTTTTTTCTTTTTTAGTGTAACCAAAGTATTCAACCACATCTTTTCTCCCCATACTGAATAAAAAGACAGTCTTTGTAGTTCTGACATTTAGATATACATTAGAAAACAAGTTGCCACATGCTTTACTTAAAATGCATTTCCATTAACCTAAATTTTAAAAGTAAGATTCATACTAGTACTAACTTTAAAAAACTGTATTAAATTCAAATAGGTCCCAAGGCTAATGGAAGCAATTTGTATACCAACCCAAACTGACTGGCCCACTTTTCAAAATACAGGTATGATAATCTTGTGGTTTTAAAAGGACATTTAAATTGAAAGACTGTGAATTTAGTACATAATTATACCAATAGAACCCTTTAACTTGTCAACTTGTAAATCTAAAAGGCTATCAATCATTTCTAAAGAGGAAATAAACCTTAAAATTCCTTGATTGACAGTGCTTACTTTTTATGTAAGAAAAAAAAAAGGGGAAAAAAAAGGCTGCATAAATGGCCAGAAATCCATTTACAAAAGTACATTGTTTTACATAGGTGAGTAAAAAGCCAATAATTACACCTCCAAAAGACGTATAAATCAGAGTAAGTACTTTTTCTTCACTTGTATATTTTAAGTTGAAGCGAACTTTCGGTTACTTTTTATTAAAAAGACCTTTTCCCAAATGCAATGCTTATTGAAGTTGCTAATAGAGTAGCATTTTCATTTAAGATAATGTAATCATTTTTGCAAATAGGAGATTTAACCATCTCTCCCCAATCCCCCCTTCCAAACAGTAAACTTTCAACCTGTCTCTGGTGGAAATTAACTAAAATTACACCCAGGTGTAACAAATCTATCTGTACTAGTGTATGAGTTAAGGCACAATATTTATTATTCCTCCCATTTTATGAATTACTTTCTAAACCCTTGAGAAGAAATCTTTTTTTCAAATTAGACTGGTAGAGAAAAAGCCAGGGATCTCTTTATGCAGGGAAGCTTTTACTCGTAAAATGCCTGAGAACAACAGTAATAAGTGCTGAGGCTTACGCTATAGATCACATCCATCCCTCCCATAATACTAATTGCCAACAAAGATGTTTAAGCATAAAAATAACTTTATACAATTAAATGCATCATTTTAAAATCTGAAGACATATTTCAGGATCCTGAAAATTCTAATGCCTGGTTTTATTTTTCAGTCTATGCCTCCAATAAAAAATGAAATTGTTGATCCAGTTGTTTACATAATGAATTAACTCCTTCCATGCCATGAAAGCTGCGGTTGTTAATTGAATGACTGTCAGATGTATTTCTCTGGCCATATAGACAATTCACACAATGAACGACACTTAATATCCACAGTTAAAAGAACAGATTCAAGTATCATATGGAAATAATGGTGAAAAAGCTAAGAAGTCACTCTGTTGCCACAAAGAGTTACTGAATTAGGTATGTTAAACTCATTAAGGTGCTTGTATCTCTTTCCAAATATTCTATGGAAGTGTAGTAAGAGGGAAGGTCAGATAAGCAACTCAAACGACTTCATTTTCCATGACTGTATGATATCTGTAAATATATTAACCTGCCCTCGGTGTAAGTACCAAACATGCAATGGAATTGCCCAGTGCTGTAGGCAAGGCTAACAAAGACACCCAAGACAAAGCTTGTTGTCTGAAATTCAAAGATAACTAATGTTTTCTCTAGTCAATGCAGTAAAAGAGACCAACTAAGCTAATAACTGCATGGGAGGGACCATCTCATAAAGATTGCTACTTTAAAAACCTGAAAACAGATTTAAGTACCTTGGGGAGGAAGAGAATTATATGATGACATACCTATGGAATATCATACAGTCTGTAAAAACTAGCCTATGGGGGAAAACACTGACAAATATATTACCAGGTAGAGAAGCAGATTACCAGAGCATGGGTCTAACATGGTTACTTTTTCTCTTTTAACAAAGACTATATTAACCACTATGAGGTACACGTTTCTAAGAAATAGATCTTAAAGTGCTCTCCCTTCTCTTTTTTTGTGCTCTGCATTCCCTGAGTTTTTCACAATGAACATATTAGTTTTATAATCAGAGAAAATGGTTAAGAGTAAGAGATTGTTGCAAGATGGAATCTGACCTGCTCGTATAAAGTAATGACATAAGAAAGCAGGCCTTAAAAGGGGTCTGTAGACCCTTTAATAAGCTCACATAGGTTATTACAGACCATAAGAAAAATAAGTAGTATACTTTTGGCCAGTTGTATAAATATGTGACTATTCATAAACTCTCTGAAAATCAACAGAGAGGGGAGCAGGGAGGAATCATAAAGAATGGTATATTTATTTCATCAGTAGGGGTATTTGTACCTTAGGGACATACATCGACTCTGCAAGAATGTAATATAAAGTTAATCTTTCAACAAAGTGACCTCATTGTACTCAAGCATGGGGCTCCGGGGGCACCAGTAGAAATGGGACTAATCAATTTTTTCCCCTAAAACTTGGTACAATTCCGAGAAGGGGAAAAAAATTTAATTGGGCATAAATAACCCCAAATAAAGAAGCATGAGCAACTTAGGTTGAAAAAAGAAAATCAGATGAACTTGTAAACTGCAAAAGGAGAGGAAGGATGAGAAAGGCTTATGTGGTGCTGCTTCCAAACACCTACTCCACCCGGCTGGAGAGGGTGTCGTTCTACACCCATTAGACATGGTAACAGAAAGAGAGAGGTGCAGAGGTTTAGAAAAAGCCATAACCCCAAATAAGCCTCCATTTTCAAATCACCAGGACAAAATAGGGCCAATGTGGGCATTTAAAAGATTCCACAAAATAATAAGTTATCCATTGCTTCAATAATCATTTTTAGCACCTGCCATGTGCTCAAACAGCACTTGTAGGAATTAGCTATTTGGTTTCATAACACCATCAAGCCTTAAAGTCTCTGAAAGGCATGAGTATTCCAACCACATAAAGACAGGCGAATTACTTTGTAGATCTGGAACATAGCTCAGATTCCCATAACAGGCTCCTCCTGCTCAGGGAGCCATTTCCTTGCCTCCCTGGCAGGCCCATCTCTGAAAAAGCCTTCACGGGAGTCACACTGTACCGGGTTGGCATACGGAATGTGAGCAGGCCCTTGGGAGGCACAAGCATGTGAATGTAAGGCGTCGTCCCGGGTCAGCCATCTCTGAGAGGCAGACACAGAGGTACTGCATCCACGCAACGGGTTCTCGGAGCGCTCCACACATGCACCAGAGGAGGTCAGATGCTTTCCCACCCCTGTTTGTAGAGCAAGGTCAAATGCTCCTGCATTTGAGAATCCACTGACAGGAAGATTTCAGAGTCCTCTCCAGCTGCCTGTCACCTGACCCTGGGGAAGGGCTCCTGGAGGTGACCCCAAGATGGAAGCATGGCTGGGGCATGCAATTCAGCTGCCTTGAGGGCCTTACATTTTAGAGAGTTTAATGGCTAAAAAAATCAAACCCACTTCATCTGGCCTGCTGTGAGGGACAGCTCCAAGACGACTCTGGGTTGCATCCCAGCCAAGCACCGTCAGACTCCCCTAAAGGAAACCTGCATTCCTCATGCTGCACCTTCTCCTGTGGGCTTCCGCAAAGGTCCCAGCCAAGAACAGAACATCTTGGCCCAGATAAAGCTATTGTTAGTGGCCATGTTCACGCAGTAAGAAAAATAACTCAGAATCACGCTACTAGGCTTATACACTACCAGTAAATCCACTCAAAAATCTGCTCATGAGTAAACCCCTAACAAACGTACAGATTGTAGCCTTTTCATGACTTTAGTCTTTTTCTTTCAAATCTATTTCACAGACCTATCAAGTTGAAAAAACTCTCTAGAAGAGGAATTATTGAATTATTTGCAAATGAAAATATAGTCAAGATGGATGTGTCCCCTTTATGACAACTTATTTTTCTCTCTTCAGCTTGCTTTTGGAGGACCCACTCCTCCACCCTCCTTAACTTCTGGAAGACATATTGCTGGAAACAATGAGGGGATAGAGAGGTCTGTTCCCCAACATCGGGGCAAGCGCTGCAGGTTCTGTTCCAGCGCTAGTATGCACAGTCCCTGCTTTTATAGCTCAGTCACTCACTGTAGCGCTTTAACAGATTTCTGGGGTTTTAATTTCCTTTTTTTAATGGTGGTGTGACATGATGTCATTTTGACTGGAAATAAAAAGAAATGCAGATATTAGGAAGGTAATATTTATATTCTATTGCCATTTAATGTCCAAACAAATATCTAGACTCTATGCCAAGTAATAAATAAAACCTCATAGCCGCGGCAATGATAAAACCAGCACCTGGGTCTCCAGGCTTCCCTGGTGACTGCTCTATATTTGAACTAAAGGAGTAACAGCAGAGCATTTCCCTTCAAGGCATATCCATTCTGGGCAGGAGAGTTATTACATATGTGTGAGGCAGAGCCTTTTTGTTTCATAATGGCCCCATTTTCCCCCCTCAGTCACTGAATTAACAACCAGAGGTAAACAATAAAACAGCAAGGTATCTTCACAGACCTATCTTTAAGACTTTCAAATAGATACATGCAGATATGCGTATATATCCATATAGATACACACACAAACACATATGCTGAAAAAATAACCAGAAACCAAACAAGAGCCAGAAATATGGCTAATGAAGAAAATATGTTGCATTTCCAGCCATTTGCCTATTTCATCACCTGCCTGCATGGGTACTGCATGAACAGTGTTCTGGATCGTGCTATCCTTGCAAGGGAGACACTCCCTAAGAAGCCTAAAGCCAAATCCCTGGTGAGAAGAGCCTCTGCCTTCAGGATGAAATGCATTCACAGACTGGTGCCCACGTCAGCAGCCAGTGAGGCTCAGGAGAGCTCGGGAAAGAGGTCCTTAGAACTGCAGAAGGCATGCTCAGCCCAGAAGGGCATCAGATGAAGCCAACGTGGGTTGAGTTTATCAACATAGGAGCCAAAGGAAAATTTCCAAACTGGCTTTCAACATGCCCTGACTTCTGATTTGTTGTCTTCAAACCTCTACATGTGGGGCAACAACTTTGAGATTCAAAAACCAAGAGTAGGAAGTAATAACCACGCTCTACCGAAGGCACAATCCCAGGTATGAACTGGCCAGTGTGACTCAGGCCTCTTTACAAAGGGAGATTCAGGGAACAGGCAAAGGCTGGAGTTCTGGAGAAAGGGAGCTGCAAAGCAGCTCAGAACCTGGGAGGATGAAACACAGGAGGCTCTTGGAGACAGAGGCTGAGATGAGGACCCTGGGGATATTGCTTGGAATGCCCACAACTGGCACAGGTCCAGATGTGATACCTCCTCCAGAGGTGAAAGCAATCAGGAGGAGGAGGAATGAAGAGGGACTTACTTTTGTTTTGCAAAATTGAAATAGCCTTAATGTTTTTTTCTAAATCTAAAAGCACTACATTCGTATTGTATAAAAAAATTATAAGAAACAAAAAAGGTAGAAAATCCCCTCAATAGCCCTGGTCACAGATAATCACTACTTAATTACTGCATATGCTTTTAGATGCATTCACAACTATAAATATCATATTTATATCCACCTCGTTCTTTGTAATGTGGTAGCATATTGTATTATATGGACAACCATAATTTATAAAGTAAATTTCCTCATAGTGAGTTTTTTTTTCCTCTCTAAAGTGTACACTGATTTAAGAAGAGCCCATCATGACTGCCATTCAGGAAAAATTCCTAGCTGAAAGAATATGCTCATTTCAACTCTTCCAGTACATCTATTTCCTGAGTCCTGAAAGGTCTACCAATTTGCACTTTAGCAAGTAACTTCTAAAAGCATCTACAAAAGAAAACTAATTTTAGAGAATAACTGAGTGCAGGATACAGAATCTTAAAGTTAGAAGGACCCCTGAAGCTTGATAATAGATGTTAATGCTCACCTGGTGACTCAGAAGTATCATTTTAAACACTGCCTGAGGTCAGATAAGGCCCTTTCCCCACTGGTATCAAAGCATTTTAGACATTACCTCATTGATTTCCTTCAGTATTCCCTTGACATAAATGTTAGAAATTATTACTCCAGTTTTGAAAGTGAGAAACTGAGGCACAGGAAGACCTGCGTAAATTAGAACAGAAACTTCAGTTGAAGGAAAAAAAAAAAATCGCTGTGCTTTATTTACTATTCCAAGATGACTACTTTATTTAAATCTTGTGGAATCTCAACTTACAGCCTAATGCTGAGTCCTGCTATCACATTAATGAAACTGCCCTTAAAAAAAGCAAGCAAACAAACAAACAAACAAAAAAAAACAACTAAATATCCACAAAACAAAGGCAGGGAGATGAGGAAACCCTTTGTCCAGACTCCTGACACAACAGGCATTATCATGTTAACTTAAAAAGTTTACAGATCAACAAACAATCCTGGAGAGGGGTAGCTGCTCTGGTGTTTTCAACTTGCCCCACAAAAGATCAAAATACTGTTTAGTCTCTCACCAAGTTCTTCTCTGAGGCCACCTCTGAGCTGAGTTGAGCTCTCAAAGCTTGATTGGTCTTTGAGGGAAAAGAGCCACAAAACACTCCTGAGCTACATGAAATCTTTTTTTCACCACCACCACAGTTAGCATTTTCTAGAGGACCCTTGGTGGTAAGTTCCCAGTAGAAGTGGAACATTTCTTCATAAACAGACCCTCTTTCTGCCTGAAGGGTGACACTGTCCAGGATGGGAAGTAGGTGAATGTACAGTAACGAGGGGAAACTGCACAGCTCTCTGATTGTAAGGAAGTCAGCGAGACTCATTGTCCCTGTTACTCCATGTGATGTGCTCTGAACAGCCTGGCATTCCAGGAGCCTTAATTTAGATTTCCAAATTTGAGGGGCATTTAAAACTAAAATGAAATCCCTCAAGCAAACATTAGCTTGAAGCTTGAAGAAATTCATGCTTTTGTTTTGGCTTTCAATCTTTTTCATTTTGGGTTTTTTTAAGAAGTCATTTGTGATTAGGCTTCAAATGAGGTTTCTCTCCTCATCTGAAGAAGGACGATTTTCGCTGTGTAATGGATGATGGTGTTTAAGCGCTGAAGACCAACACATTCAGTCTTTCTTAACGTTTCAGGATAAATCCCTAATTCTCTCCCCTTCTGGCATAGCTTCTGATATAACGAGAGTAATATTCCTCCTATAATTGTTCTTCAGATTTCTTCCCAAAGAGTTTTGACAATAACTGTTATCAAGGGGGTAAAAATCACCCAGGCTGTCTGATAAACATGTTTCCCTGCGTCCCCACCCTGGCGAGGGCTTGACACGGTACTTTTATCATCCAGTGTGTGTTCAGAATAAGCTTTAGAACAGCAATTGCCGGGAATAGGCAGGCGATAAACCGCATTGATTTAACACATCTTGTTTTCAATCATGCTTGGATTTTCTGAGCACGCATTTTTCCTGTACTCCGGCTTGTAGCTTTTATCTGACGAGCTGATCCCTTTTCACTGGAAAATGAAAAGGTCGCACAATAAGACACGGTTTACTGGAACTTGAACACGCACCAAGGAAAGTATTTTAGATAAATACTGTCAGACACAGTGGAGCTGAATCTCGACAACACAATGCTGAACAACAATACTTATTACTCTCCTAGAACAAGCTACCAGCAACTGAGGGCGCGCAGCAGGGAACGGCACCACGGCAGGTTCCTGAGCAAAGAAGCCCTTGTCCCAACCTTGCGCTCACCGAGCAGAGTTCTGGGCTCAGGTCCTCTGCATTGTTTCTGTCCTGGTTTTATAAGACAATGAGAAAACCGCTCCCACTGTTCACACAGCCGTTTCCTCTATCGAGAGGCTTCAGGAAAGTTGGAGAATCACACTGCAGCAGAGCCTGTTAACAATAACTAGAACTATAATAATAATATAATAATGGGGTATGCTAATTCTAAGATTGGGAGGGGAAAAAATCCCAATAAAAGTGACTCCAAATAATCCATTAATTCTACTAATAAGACTGAAAGCACTTCTCAGTGGGAAATAGCAGAAAATTAGTAGTTAGTTGGTAACAGTTTAATGGAGTCAAAGAGAACCGCTAACAAGGCTGGACCTCAGTGACCTTGCAGAGAAGCCTAGAAGTTCTTATCAGACTTACATCTGACCTAAAGAGTACCTCAGCAGAAAGCAGGTGAAGTCAACCATCCCCAGTACTTATTATTGCTGCCAACTGATTGTAAGTCTTGGACTCAGCCAGAAAGCTCCCTCCTCACCGAGGGTTCACATCCCTGTCCCATAGGCCTGAACACACATGTCGGTTATATTTTCACTCCTGTCTACCCCAGAGCTGCTCAAGCTCTCTTCACAGGACTGTGTGGGCCTTGGTAATCTCTTCACAGAGTCCCTGAAAGCCAACTACTCCACTGAGTCACAACTTGAGTCCTTGATATGCATACCACAATAAATCAGTAGCCATGTGAATAAAATCTATTAAAATATATGTAATCTTTCATTTAAAATAATCACAAAACTTTCCTAATGGAAAGCTTACCCCCTGAAAGCCACACAACTTCTCGAACCATGGCTAGAACTGGACACTGCCATCTTCTATTCCACATTGATCTTCACAGGCCGGTTCCCTTAGATCATGGTAACTGCTGAAAACTCAGCTCCTCAAAGCTTGCACACAGATTTAAATATTTTCACTGGTTTTCCTTATATGTAAAGGGAATTTAAAATACCCCACAACATCCCTATATAATTGAGGGATGCCTTGTTACATATGTTTAGGAAACAAGGATCTGTTCAGAAGCATGGCACTAACCCACTGTTAACAGGCTACAAGGATCTACTGCAGTCATTCACAGGTGTCTTATCTTCCAATTATAACACTTAATGGCAGCAGCAACTAACACTTTCTAAGGACTTTTACTATGTGCCAACTTCTTTACATGCCTTCACCTACCTAACCTTGACCACAACCCTACAAGGAAGGATGGTTGTCATTCCCTTTATCCAGAGGAGGAATCTGAGACTTGGAAGGGTTCAAGGAAGGGTTCTATATTTAGGTTCCTAAATATAGAGAGTTCTGAATGAGTGGCCAGAGGTTCAAACTTAGTCTGTGCCTCCAAGCCCTGCTCCTAAACTCTTTGCATGAACAGCCAAGTTAGGACAAGCAAGAGGCCTCAGAATAGACTGCTAATATCTCATCTCTCATGGGAACCTTTGCCACCTACTCCAGACTTCATTTAACTTCCATTTTTCTAACCACACGCTCTCTTTCCCTTTAGCGTAAGACACTGCTAGATTTGCATCAAGCCACGTCACTGACCAGCTATGTTGCTTTTAGAAAAGTTACTTACATTCTTTAATTCTACCTTATCTGTAACTGGAAATTTGGTAAGCTACTATCTGTACAGTGCTTCACACATAATAAATACCCAATGGGCAGTGCTTCTTACTATTAATAGACTATCTGCCATGTGCTAGAATTAGGAGAACACAGAATCAATTGGACATATTTTCCACTTCAGAAGTCTAGAGGGACAAGAAGACACACAGAATTCTGAACCATGTGACAGGCACTATACAAGGGTGTAGTGAGTACGTTTCACTTGTCCTGGGTTTCAGCCTTCCCTCCCCCACTCACACTAATGTGAATTAGAGCTTGAAGTACAATACTAGCTCTGATTCTCAGCTATTACCCTGCAATCAAATTCAACCTGGAGTAGAACACATGTATTTTATAATAATATCAATTCTGTGACCAAACAGGAATGAAAATAGGTAGAAGACACCTATGATGTGGAATTTTAGATGGCTTAATTAATTCAAGAAAATTGGGTGCTCCCTGTATACAAGGTCCCCCAAACTGTATCCTGAAATGTGCATAGTCCAGTGTGGAGAAGGGCCTGTAATCAGAATCATAGTAACATCAAAAAAAATTCTCACAGTGCACTAATAGTACATTGCAAGGAAGAAAAAAAGATGATTCTCTGTAGTGGAGTCAGGAAAACATTTACTAGTGGGATCATATTTGAGTTGAATTTGAAAATATAAATAGGATTTTCTAACTGAAAAGGACTGGAAAAGTATTGCAAACAAAAGAAACCATGAGCAAAGGCACATAGAAAGGGACAGGCTATGTCGACATAGGCTTCATATTCATGATTGTGGAGGGCATAGCTTATATGTTGGGAATTGGTGTTGATGAGTAACAGCAATGTCCTTGAGGGTCTTGCTAAAAACTTTGTCTGGTTGGCAGCAAGGTGTTTATTAAGATTTCCCACATCCCAGGAATGAAACAATCAGATCTGTGTTTCAGAGACATAACTATGAGTCAAATAAAAGATGGATCTCAAAGTCAGTACTTTTTCAGTAATCCAAATGGAAAATGAAAGATCAACTGGTAGTGAGGTGGTCATGAAGAAAAGGAAGATTTCAGACATATTTTAGAATATACTTTACATGACTTCAGCAGCTATTTCAATATGAGGGATTAGAAAGAGTGGAGAACTGACATTTCTAATTTCTCGGGTTGGATGGCTAGAGTTGACACTTAGCAAGAAAAGAATGCAAGAAGAAGAAAACTATCTATAGATGATTGCATTGCAGACATGCTGAAATGTAGGTGCCAATAGGTCGGCCACAGAAGCATTTTTAGTAGAGAGAGAGAAAGGACTGAAACTCAAGAAAAAAAGATCTAGGGTGGAGTTAATATGATGGGTAATAGAGGTAGAGGTAATAGCTGAATCCACTAGTGTGAGAAGAGAACCAGGGAGAGAGCGAGCTGTGGGCAATGCTAGCAGTAAAGGAATACATAAAGATAAGGACACTTGAAGGACATTCAGATCATGAAAAATAGAAAGAACATAGAGAAAACAATGTCACTGGAATCAGATGACAGGGGTTGCCCACACCAACTAGTGTGGCTGGTTAATAAACCAGGTGAGGTATAAGGAGAATCTGTCCAGGTAGACCACTCCGAGGTCACTAGCACAGGTGGCAAGTAACAACTTCAGAAGACAAATGGCCCAAACCATAATCACCACATGTGTAAGGAAGCACATAGGACACTCAGTGTCAGATTGGAGCCAACAAAGTCCTAACAAAGGTCCCCTTAGAAAAAAGCTATGACGTCAGATTCACCGCTAGGGTGCAGGAATTTGCCTC
The DNA here is from genome assembly GCA_019455555.1 of Galemys pyrenaicus. NCBI lineage: Eukaryota > Metazoa > Chordata > Mammalia > Eulipotyphla > Talpidae > Galemys > Galemys pyrenaicus. Next base: position 1,527,823 of record JAGFMF010011983.1, read on the forward strand.
CTCTTCACCCCCAATCTTGAGATCTGTCTTTTAAGTGGATGGAGCCAGGTAGAACACTAATGTCACACCCCCAGAGGGTTGACAAACCACCCTTGATTTGGACTTCTGAAACATGGAAAAATGGGTCTCCTTGCCACGAAATATTGACACAATACATTCATATATGTAACCAGAATTTAACATTCTCCTTTTGGATGTTGGTGGTCTTAATATTAGTCCCCAGTGGCTTACAATCAATAGATGTTTAGTTAAGCAATTCACTTGTTTTGGATTAACAGTTATTGTGTGGGCAATGGGTATGTAGCCACTTCCGTAATAACCCCATGTCTCCTGGTGGAGTGAGCATTACAATCACACATTTGTTGCTATTAGCTCATGAGATGCTGAAAACCAATTTTGAAAAGCAAGTAATAAAGCACCACATAAAAAATAACGGTGTAATTACTTCTTGGTCAGGTTAAACCTACTGTGACGATAAAAACCAAAGGGAGCAGCAGGCATCATAAGTGGGCTTGCTGTAAATTTGACACTGGTTCTGACCTTCAGCAAGAAAAAGGCGGATCCCACCCACCTCCACCAGGTGTACAGAAAACTGTTTGTGTAGCCTATCTTTACTGAGTCTCTCACATTCATTAAAACACTTTAATGAATGTATCCCAGTGATGCCTATGTCAAGAGATAAAAGAATGGACCAGTTAGTAAACTAATGACCCACAGACTTTCAGATTCCCATTTGAATTTAGACCCCCAAAGAATGGGGATCTGAACTAGAGAGCAACACCATGTTGGTGTAATTTGTCCATAAATGTGGAGGAAAAGTCAGAAGTAGGTGCTGCAATTAGATCATGGACCACACCGTCCAGCAGTGATGGAAACGCTGCCTAATGGTGCTGATATGTGAGTAAACACTTGTCTGTCCACCAACATAAAGAGAATAAACAAGCTGTGATCTTCGGCTTCTCATCCCAAGTTCATAAGAGGCTTCCCTGACCCACAGGAAATACCATGGCAGGGAGCTGGAGAGTGGAGAGAGGGTGAGCCACACTTAACCTCTCAGGATGTCGCGACAGACCGTGTTAAAGGGCGTCATGACCAACTTCCCAGTGATGCTGCTCTGGTATTTCCAAGGCTTGAGAGGACCTTTCATTACTACTTCTGTTGAACCCTTCTAAGTTGCAAAGGGTTCTCCTGAGGCGCGTACATCATGAACAGACTTTATGATGGGATGGTGGAGAATACTGATAGAACAACAGACAGCTAAGTTTTGCTCATCCAAGTGAATTCTGAGGTCAGTTTCTGGACACAGACCCTCACTGGCCACACCAGCCTTGTCAGCCTTTGGAAATGCCATCTCAGCTTCAGGAAAATAGCGTTCCTGAGCTGACTCCCCCAGGCCCTCCTCTTCCTTCAAGCTAGAAATAGAGGCTGCAGTTCTCCAAACTGAACATCTCGAAATGGATGAAGAACTTAAAATGAATAATAAGTGAAACCAAGGAAAAAGAAGCTACCTCCCTTCCATATTCTCTTTCTGTAATCACCTGCTCCTATTGGAGACTATGAATTTAGAGGAATGGAAATGAAAATACCTATCTCGGTCCCCGCATGCTGTTCATTTTTCTGAGGACACCATGTCAGATAGCGTGTCTGGGACTGTCAGGGGACCAAATCATACCTGCAGGGGCAAAGGCCAGGGCTGATAAACTGCTGACCTATTACTAAATAGGCAATTTTATGATTAAACTGGGAACAATAGGTACTGCAACCCTGAAAAGAACATACTGACTTGCATTGCTCAAAAGCTACCGAAATCACTTTCAGGTGAGAATACATTCTAATAAGTCTCATTGCAACTCAGGAATTAGCAACTTGATCCTCATGCATTCAGGCAGAGGGCCAAAGGCACATCCACTCAGTCAACTTCAGAACTTTCTTGCTGCCAAGATCATCCGTTTCACAGTAAACACAAGCAAGCCTGGAGACCCTAAGGGACCAGTGCAAGAGCCAATAGTGAGTTAACAGCTGACTCAGATGGAAAACTCAATTGACGGTGCCCAGCCCAACCCAGGTCTGCTGCATCAGTTCCCCTGTAAGCCTGACTTAAAATTTTAAAATAATGACTTGTTGAGAAGCAGTACTGGGCTCTTCACTTTTGATAACTTAGGATTTTTTCAACGTCCAAAGAGGAGTGTTCCTATTTCACAGATATGAAGACTGAGGCGACTCAACTGGGAATGAGGGATAGTAAGGGTAATGAAAAAGTGTGATTGAATTATACCTGTGGAACACACATCACACGCAGCCCACAGAGGTCCCTCAAGATCCATCTACTGCCACTGCTGGCCCCTTCAAAGCAAACAGCCCTGCCATTTTACAAAAGGAGCACTGACCACAAAGATAACATAGGCTCCCAAGACCCTGGAAGGGCCACACGTCTGTCTTTTTCTTAACCCAACCAATCTCTAAGTCTGTCTTGCAGAAGCCCCCGAGAGTAAAACAACATACTCTGATTTTACCTAAACTCCTGTAATACAACCTGCTAGGATTTGTAGGTGATAGTAACTGATGCACTGCCAGAACATGCTGGAGACTGTGTTCAGAACTCTAATCTGTACTATGAATTCCTAGCTGTCCTACAAGGTCTGTACTGTGTGCATCTTCACTGACAGAGGAAAGGAAAACTGAGGATGACAGAGATAACAGGTCTTGCCCAAGCTTTACAACAGTAATAACAGAACCAAGACTCAAACTTAGCCAACCTGTCTCCAGCACGCACCCACCTGTTCGCCTTCACCTGGACAACCCAGTAGAAGGCTGGGCTTATGCACTGGAAGGATAAGGCTGCCTTTCCCCTCAGGGCAATGTAAAGGAAACAGACTCACCAGTTGGACTTGAAAATCAAAATGGATAGCCACATTCACTCTATAAAGACTTGACCGCCATAAGACCTAACTTTCCTCAGGGATCCCACTGCAGCCCTCAAAGCCTTTTCTGCAAGGTGTATGGTGGTGAAGTCACCAAAAGATGAGCGATGACACTGGTGTCTCCATTATCACTTCTTGCTTGCCCATTCTCTCCTGGCAAGTTTTCCTTAATCAAGTGACTTGAAAATTGTATGGAATTTGAGGCAGCTCTTGGTGAGATGGGTGGAATTCTGATATGCTTTCTTCATTAACTGCTCAGACCCCAGAAATGAGAAGAAAGCCTGTCTTCCTGGGGAGTCTTTTAACTGAAAAACTCATCTTAATTGAATGCACACATGAGTTAACTATCTTCAGATTCACAAACCATTAAGGCCCCATTTTCACAGAGTGTCTTTTCTTCTTCCTGGCTTGTCGAAGGCTGGCACTCTCGGGGCTATGCTTAGAGAATTCAGCAGGAATGTGGGGGGACAGGAGCGAGAAGAGGGAGCGCATTAAGCACGAGTCTTCACCAGCAAACGAGCGTTCTGGGGCTGAGCGGCCAGAACAGCAAAAAATGCTGCTCTCGCAAAGTTGACAGTTCCCGTCACTGCGCAGAGTGGATTGGAGGGAATCACAAATAATGCCATTCGGTCCTCTGAGTACCAGTTAAGCAGGCTTCAAATGTGCCTACGGAGGAAAGGCAGGGCTTGCAAATAGAGCTTCGTGGATGTCAAAGGATGCTATAATGATAAGGGGAGGGAGAGGGAGGGGAATGAATTGCACATTTCTCTCCTGAAATATTTGGCCTGTTTCAAAGTCCCACTTCTCATTCTCTCTCCAGAACAGAGAGATCTAAACAGGAGTTGGAGCTAGGTCCCCAGAATACCCTTGTCAGGTTGCTCACCATAGCTTAGCAAGTACCTCCAAAGAGACCCTAATTGGATGTCCTTTGCCCAGCAGCACGCTCTGGAGGGAGGATTCTTCTGGTTCTGCCCCTAATCAAACTTGCAGCCTCTTGAAGTCAGAGGGTGTGAGATGATATATCTCCAATAATGAAAACATTTATAATTAGTCTTGGTAAAAGACTGAAGCCTTCTGGGCCTCTCTGGTGGCACAAGGGGTTGAGCACCTCACTGTGGGACACTTCTACAGCCACTGCAGCGTGGGTTCGATCCCCGGCCAGGGAGGGGACCCACATGGCACAGCAGACCTCTCCTGCCTCACCCGCTGCTCCCCTCAGCAGTATATTTCAGTCGATCTGCCTAGTCTGCTCCCCACTCTGTCTCTGGTGATTGAATCCTCTCACCCCCTGCACCTCTGGCCTGTACCCCAGCTCTTGTATGCATAAATAAATTAAAAAAATCTTAAAAAAAAAAGATTGAAACCTTCTTACTACATTGGGATCAATTTGAGCTCTCTTGATAGTTGAAAAAAAAAAATGTCAGGTAAAGCTCAGATACCATTAGGAAGATCCATTTCCCAAAATATGCAATGCCATCTTTTTGGGCAATCTGCTTTTGCTTTTGAAATAAACTCAGAATCTGACCATGTTCTCCTTTGACCACAATTCAAAAATTAACAATGACTATTATTCCATAAATGCAGGAAAGAGATTCCTGACTCACGACAGACTTGCCCCTGTACTTTGATATAGAAGGCGTTTGAATCCTGGACCCACGCCCTGATGGTGACCTCCTCACTCAGGAAAAAAAGGTGCAAATGACGAGACCCAGGACACCTTAGCTAATGATGCCACGAGTATCACATGAGCCAGTGAGCTCCAGGATATGGAGGGGAAAAAAATAACAATATCACACGAGGGAGACACGCACACCCTGAGTAACAGCAGTTATGAGTTCCCTTTACGTGGCAGGAATATGTTCGTGGCTGTGGGATTCAGAATATCAACAAGGGAGGCTGGCCTGGCCAATTCTGAGTTTCATTAGCCTGCCAGGATATTTCAAGGTCTGGGTCTCCCACGTGCGTGCAGTGAGAGGGGCCGTGGATGTGTCTCGAACTGAGGATTAAATTATCTCTCCTCCTATCACCAACACTAAGACTTTATAAAGCCTCTCTTCCAGTCTGCAATACGGTCACTGGATTTTATTTCCCTTTGGACAGTGAGACCATGGCGCATACAACCTCCGTGAATCAACAACAATCAGCAAATCTTCCAGGGAGGCCAGAGAGAGGTGGGGAATAAAGGAGGCACACACAGATCAACACTGAAAGAGAAACAAAAATCAGTTCTGTAAACAACAGAAGCCAAAGCTTTCTTGGGTCATTCAACACCTCGTGTTACTATTCAGACCACAGGAGATTTTACTGAAAGATGAGATCGGTTCTTAGCGGAGAGCAGAGCCCAGTGCAGCTCGCCTGTGGTCCCCGAGCCCATGTCCATTTCACAGGGGCCTTGTCTTCAGTAGGGTGGATGCAAATAAATTCTAACAGAGGAAATAGATTCCATGCCCTCTGTTTACTTTATTACTATTGATTTCTGAATTCCCTCCAAACTCTTTCCTAACTGAGCAGATAATATACATTTAGTACCAAAGGTAATTATCTAAAATGAATCCAGTTTGCAGCTGGGTAATAAAACAGAGAATGGACACTGATAGATTAAATAGTTATACATTTAAAAGTATGGTTGATGGTATTAATATATACAAGAGCTTTAATACTCCCACTTTATGGCTGGATAGAATTTCCTAGGCTAATCACGAGTTCATTTGTACACTTAGACATGTTTTATTTCCACTCTTCTATATTTTATAGCATTATTTTATAGTGCAAATAATAAAAACAAAATTATTTCAAATAGTTTTTTAAAGTCTACCTTCTTAATAAAGGAACCCTTTGGGGCAAACTTTAAAATATTCAAAACGGGTTAGAACATTTAGTTGTTGGAAATGACAATGGTTTTTAAAGCATCAAAGTTAGAAAAAGAGAACAAGGAGCATATCATTTTAAAAGTATATATAAAACAACCTAAGTGTCTAGCAATAGAGAAAAGGATAAATAGAGTAAACCCACACTGTGGGAGACTAAGCAGCCTTTTAACATGATGTTTATGAAGAAGTTTTAATGCGTGGGAAAATGCTTAATAGACCCTGTGAAAAAAAGCAGGATATAAAACTGTGTGCATGTATACATTCACAGAATAACCACAACTATGAAAAAAATGTTTGTATACATATTTGTTAAACACAGAAAAAATATGAAAGAAATAAATGAAAATCTTACAAGTGGCTATCTGTGAGTTATGGTTATGTGATAATTTTAATTTCTCTTATTCTCTCTTGTTCTTCAGATTTTCTACAATTATCATACCATATTCTTATATAATGTCTACATAATGTAATTTCAGTGGTTATATCAAAACATGTCATTCCATTACTGAGCAAGTCACAGAGAGATGGATAAAAGGGCTATCTAGATGGGATGGGAGGTTTGACCAGGGAGTTATGTTTGCCCCTGGCTCATCATAACCTGTGGGCATGTAAGCACAACCCACACTCAGAGGCTTCCAGGCTGGTTCCCCTTTGAAAACCTGCCCCCTGCAAGCCAGTAAGTCCCACCATCTGTGTCCCAGGCAGGGTGAACACCCAGGAATCATCACACTTATAAAGAAAATATAAGCCATATAAATCTTTAGTTCTTCTCCAGGCCAGTGATATATAGCAGCTAAGGGAATGGGTTCTGGAGTATGGTGGCCTGGGTCTGATTATGGCTCATCCTCTTCCACTGTGGAGACTCTGGCAATGACTTAATGGCGCCATGCCTCGGTTTCTTCATTGGTAAAATCAGGACAATAAAGCAATAACCTCACAGAGACGCTAGAAGGTCAGTGCATTCCTATTTATAAAAGACACAGTATGCAGCAACATAGAGTACTTAAAATACTTCTTATAGGAGATCAATAGAATTCTAACTTATGTTGATCAGAATAAAGTTAGAAGTGAAAAAATCAGACACAGTGAAAATACTTATAAATATTAAGCTTCTATAATTTCTTTGATTAGTTCATCTAGGACAGGAATGTCACGTCCTCTTGAATTTAAGCCAATACACAGGAGTGTTGGAAGTGATTTTTCTTTATTTGTCCATGTCCATCCCTCTATCTCTAGAATGCTGATGAAGATGCTAAGGTTCAATGAAATCCCTACTGTGTGCTAGTGCTATGTTGGCTGCTCTGCACATGGATGCTCACATAACTAAATTGGTGTTGCATAAACATTTACTGAGTGAAGAAACAGGTGAATGAGTTACTTTACTGCATGACATCAACATGCCCAATATTAGGCATGTATAAAATATGTTAAAAACTAGAGTTGAAGTACTATGGCTATAAGATCTAAAACTTATTTTTACCATTACATTATGAAGACAGTGAGACAGCAATAGCACAGAGCAGGGGAATGAAAACTTTGTTCTACAGAAAATGTGGCAGCTTAGCGCTTGCAAGTCCTCAAGGACCCTTTCCTAGGGGATCCATACAATGGAGGGACCCTGGAAGTGGGCACAGGGTGGGCAGCATCAATGCACAGAAGTCGTGTGCCTTGCTGTTTCTGTGTGTTTTTTCCCTAACAGGTAGAGCATGACAAGAAACTGTCAAAGCAACTGAAATCAGAGCAGATACTTGAAATAAAAACAGCATATTACAGTAGATTTTACTAGAATAAATTTCATTACTAAGTGAAAAAGGAAAACAAGTACTTTTAGATTGGCTCCATTGTCTCTTATGAATGACAGACTTATTTTTCACACATCAACATCTAAATTCATAGCCCAGCCTTTAGTGTTTGGTGGCGATTTTGGCTCCAAAGCGGCAAAAGAGAAGTGAAATGTCGTGTGGTGGTAAAATCTTGGTGAGCTCTCAGTGCCACTTTTTTCAAATGTGGAACTGCTCAAACCACACAGATAATTATAGATGACCAGGTTGTAACTGCTTTATGGCTTCTTTTTCCCCATAAATTTTAATTTTGGAAAGTTAAGTGAAAAATGTGGTTTCAATTTCCTACAAATTGCACACAATTTGGTTTTAACAAGAAAATAGAAAGAAAGGGTATGTTCTCTAAAGTGAATTATGAACTAGAGTTTGTTTTCTCTCACTCAACACCGCAAGAATAATAAAGCACAAAATTTAGAAAGGATGCCTTCGAAAAGGAAATCATGAGCCAGAGTAAGAAAAGCATAAGGTAATTTTTTATCTAAACATGGCTTTAGCAATCTAACAGAATAACACAATACAGCTAGTCTTTCTCTCTCTGGTGGAGCAAAGCTGAAGTTAAAAAGGAAAAAGAGAAAGAATGAAAGGAAGCAGGAGTGCGAGCAGACAAGCTGGGTGCACTGTACAACAGAAAATCTAATAAGAAAAGGCTGTGCTGTCCCAGTGGATGCTCGCCAAATGTGCCACTGACTACAGAAGAACTATTGAAAACAATTAACATTGAAATCATTGACACTCGTACCTAGAAACAGAACAAAAAACAAAAAAGGATCTTCAGTGGGAAGGAATTAGGTCCACATGCTGGACTCTGGCTGTCCCCTTAGAGCTGGGTGGACATACTGCTCTATTCAAGGTCGTGGTCAACACTGCATGTTAAAGACAGGAAACCTGTGATGTGTGTCAACCACACCAAAACCACCAGCTGTAATGCAAACAATGCAATCAACCAGACAGCTGTTTTCTCTCCTTTGTGCCAAACTTGGGGTTGAATGTATTTTTCTCTTCTTCAGTGGACCACTGTTTTCACCATGTTAGCAATGTAGACCATGTCTACATAGTGTTGGACAAAATAAACCAGTTAGATAACAAACTATTTGATCTCCATGGATCAGATTCTCCATTACCTATGCTACTTTTTACGTGCACCATCATGTGCTCCTCAAATTCCTATTTCCAAAAAGGTTTGCTTTGAGACCTGCCACAAAAACCACAAAGATCTCTTGTCCTTTATGACCCACAAACGAAGCAAGTACCCAATATAATGTCATGCATCTAGGTTTTATTTTTTGGTCAAAATGTAGTATTTGCTGGTATTTTTGTACCAGGGTTAAAGTTGTAAGTATAGAGTCTCTGACTTAGGACATTAAGTTCTGACCTATGAAGGTCCAACTATAAACTGAGACTTGGCAAGCTTGAAGTATTACTCATTGACAAATAATTCTTTTAGTCAAAACTGCAAGCTTCTGGTCACTGCATATTTTACAGAGTACTACAGGAAGCTCTAGTTGAAGTTCATTGTTCAAAATGGCCTTTGAAGGCATCATAATTAACAAGAGGTGCTTTGTTTTCTTGAAGTGTAAAAACTGACTTTTCCTATCCAAAACTCAATAATCTTCGTTGTGGGTGAAAGGCCAACCCCTACCTGTAACCACTAAGACATGCACCCTCAGAAACAACTTTTCCTCAAGCACAAACCGGGACCATCACAGTTTTCGTATGCATCTAAGTCTCAACTCCCATGATGGTGTAGTCTAAAGGGAGTGATGGGGCAGTAGAACGGGAGAATTTCATTGCAAATGCTCAAAAACATACTAACCAACCAGAGGGAGATTCACAGAAGGGCACCTCATGAGGGAAGCAACTGAGAATGAGACGCTCTTCTCTCATTTATTTCTTTCACAAATTTAACCACAAAAGTGTCCTCACGCAATCACCCCATTCCCAGCCTTGTTTCCAAATCTATGACATCAGATCAAAAATACCGTACCTTTTTCCTGACAAGGACCCCCAGCTATTTGGCTCATTGTTAAAGCATCTTATTTGTTGCTAAGAAGAAAAGTGTCTGGATCCTGAACAAAAATAGAAAACTCAACTGACTTCAGTGTAAGTAGATGTTCTGACTCAAAATTGAATCTGAGTAAATGCTGAGGATTTCTCTTTCCAAGATGAATAAGATTAAAATACCCTAAATGCCCTCACAGGGTGAGCTGGAGAAGATAAGAGTGCAGAAAAAGGTGAGCTTGAGAAGTCATTTGTTTATGGATTCCTGAATACTGGAACTCATACTCTGAGAAAAATAAAAGGAGATAATGAGTAGGACATTTTTTCTCATCGTTTCAGGTGATATATAATTTTTACATATGATGTTCCATTTTTTAGGTAATGGAGCTCAATAACGGGGAGAAAGCAGGACTTGCCAGGGCCATCAGTCATTCCTGTAATTTAAAGGAATTCTCCCACCCTTGGTCCCCATAGCAAATCTCTCCTGACTTCTAGATTTCCCTGGATTCCCTCCCTGCCCACACCTTGTACCCAGATTCCTTCCCCAGCACTCTGTCACTTTGATTAGCATCAGATGCCACCACAGCCTGCCCTCCTCTCATCTCTGCTGCACACCTGATTCATGTTTGTACCCCCACGTACTTTGCACATAGCTGGCATTCAATAAAAGGCAGAGAGTGAAGCCCCAGAGAACAACAGCCTTGCTTCTGCTTTAGAAAGGTCATTTTATTTTTAAACTCCTAAACCCTTCTTGGGATTAGTTAGCTGAAGGCCCCAAAGCAGGAGAAAGAACAGGGATTGGGAGGGTATTTAGAGATACTTGACGGACCTGGAATTCTCACGGAATTTTAAAAAAAGAGAAACTGAGACTTGTATAAGGGACTCCATATAATACCTGGCACAAAACAGGTGTGCATTTACCAGCTGAGGACATACCCACTGGAAATGGAGCAAGGAGGTGGGGAGACACTTCTGGAAAATGGACACCACGGAGGTGTTTCTGGAGAATCCACGTCAAGGCTGAGGTGGGGGTTGGCAAGAGTCTGCCAGTAGACGTGAACAGAACAGAGCAGAGCTGGTGAAACAACACCAGACCATCACCTCAGCCACTAAAGGTAAGCACTTAGATCAAGACATCTGATGGCTTTTTCTATTGAAAACAGCAAAGTGTGACGTCAGGCTTTTGTTAAGGCCTCTTCCTGAAATCCAAGCTGACCAAAATGCCCGTGCCCGTGGTCTTTAGTAGCAGAGCTAACTACATCTTGGAGTTGGCCCAGCGTTCTCAAGCACAGAGGGTGTCGTGCCCTGGAGGGGCTCACACTACCCGGGAGTGGCTGAGCCTCTAGGTCTAAGCTTTCGATCCCGTGGCTCTTCCCCTTCCGCCAAATCTCAAACACAGATAAACTTTCCCAGCCTCTGGAGACCAAGTGTTTGGGCTCAAATTCTGACCAAGTGTGAGAGAGTTTTTTTCTGTTTACGAGTCTTGCCCGGGACCATCAGTCATCTTGACTGGCGCCCCAGGCAGAGGCAGGCAGAACTGGGCGATTCCCGATCGATAGATTGGGTGTCAAACTCACTGAAACTTAGTAGAACAAATTCCATTGGGTTTTCCTCTCGTTTTTGCCTGTTTGAATTGAAAGACCCCCTCATACTTCAAGTTACTTCAAATTTCTTTCCTGAACTCATTCCTAATTAAAACCAACCACTTGAAGTATAAACATAATTGGTTATCAATTCTTTTTTATTCACCCATTTATCTATCTATCCATGCAACAGTCATTAGCTGGACTTTTTATTTTCTAGGAGGTGTTGGGCTTAAGATGATCAAAATGCAAGCTCTACCCTTCCTGCTGCTATTTTTTTTTTACTCCTCAGTAAGCATTCGGCAAAATGAGAAAACAAGCCATGAATGAACCAGGTAATGAAGAAGGCAAGTCCAAGAAGAGAAAGGTGGCATGTAGATATGTGACAGAGTTTAGGTGCTCAAACAAATCTTAGGAAATCCTGCCCACAGATTGAAAATGTGTGCATTCCATTGCTGGCTAGTCCCGTGGCCTTGAAGTTAAGATGCTAGACATATGACAAATAGCTGGTAGGACTTTTCTATTTAAAAAATGTGACTTCTGACCCAGATGCTCAGAAAAGAAGATAAAGTGGGCTCTTTTCAGACACCCTGCCCCCTTCATGGGCTGAGCCAGAGGCCTCCTCCTTGGGGATGACCACAGCTCCGACCCAGAAGTAACTGGGCATGGTACAGATGGCGAGACCGCACATCTGCTCAGAATATGAAAGCAGGAAGGGCCTCAGTAGGATCTAGGGCATCAAAATGTATGTGTCCGTATCCTCTAAAGAGAGGGAGCAATGCCTGCTGGGTAACCTGTAATGATCACTGCATGTAACCTCACAGTGTCCCTCCAGGCTCACCCTTGTACTTTCTCACTCTTATGCATAGCCTTCCCCCTGCTGTATTATGTACGACCTCTAAGTGTCTGTGATTCTGAATTGAAATTGGAGACAATCAGATATGTTAGACTGTCATCTCCATGGAGCAGGGACTGTACCTACGCACACATGGCTTCACCAGTAACTAACACACAGATGGTGATCAGTAAGTTATCTGTGGAATGAATGAATGGGGCACAATACAACCTTTCACGTTACCTCTGAGACTAAACCTGAGGATAATGCTATTTGCTTAGGAACCTGAGGCCAGTCTGTACCCAAATTCTGGTTCTGCCACCTCTAGTCATGACCTTGAATGAATCTTGACCTCCTCTGTGACTCACTTCTTAGGTTGAGTGGGGAAGAGAATAGTACTTATCTCATTGGTTTTGTTTTGTTTTTAAGATTAGCTATCTAAAACTATGGCACATGTTTAAAACAGTGTGTGGCACACGGTGTTTTCTATGTGTTATCAACACAGTTCTCACAACTGAGTTACAGAGGAGTTCAAGATTTGTTCAATAATTTGTTCATTAATTTTTTCTTAATGAAAATCAGGGGATTCATTCAGTCAACAAATATTTTTAAGCATCTATTATGGATGGCACAGGACTAGTGGTGAATCAAATGGAGAGTGAATCAAAGTGACATAATCTGGCAAACATTCACTTCACAGACTGTGAACTACCTGAGGTCATAAAGGAGAACCACTTCTTGAGTCCCTGACATGCACTGTTTACAATGTGCCAAGAGCTTTACTCATATTATCTGTTTTAATCATTGCAATTAGTGAAGAAGACGTATCTATTTCCCCCATTGCACAGATGAGAAAATGGAGGCCAAAGTGGTGATGTGACCTGCAGAGGACCAGAGGACAGGATTCCTTCCATCCAGTGTGCCCACTCATTCAGCATCAACAGGGCACTAGGCATGCACAGCCCTGTACTGCTACAAGAGAGCTACAGCACATGAACATCGCAGTCACAGGTCTGCTCTTCAGTAATCTACCAGCCTTAAATTAAAATAAACATGCAGCAGACAATGATAATAGATTAACTCTGATATGACATTTATCTCTCTAAACCTGGGACAGCACCATAATCAAACCACAGTTCGTTTTGACTATCTGTTTGCCAACAAAGGAAGAAACAATGTTTTAAAACAATTCAGAAGTACCTACTACTTAAAAGCATCAATGATTTCAAATATATATATATATGCTATTAGAAAAGTAATCTTAATGTTCTTTTTAATTCAGGCACGACAGAAGCTAAGTAATCATTGTTGCAATTAATTGCTTTCTTGTTGCTTGCCACTTTCTTTTCATTACAAGAAATTAAAGAGTAGAAGCATATTATACAATATATATTTATTTGAGCTGATATGACTTGACACCATTTATTGTACTGTTCTTCCTAAACACTGCCTGGTTATTCTTTTAAAACTAAAATTCCTTTAGCTCCAAACTGACTTAGCATGCTCCCTGCAGGGACACACATGAAAATCATGACTCAAAAATGTGGAGCTAGAAGGAGCTGAGATAATATGTTGTCACTCCCATATTTATCACCACATTTCCTGAATCATCCAGCTTCGTAATGATGATTTCTTTCCATTCTTTGCACTGTTTGGCAACTACATATTTTGTGAATACCTAAGAAGACTTATAAATATTCTCTTGCCTTGCAGCCAATAAATCTCGAAAATTAAAAGACAAAGTTAAAATGACTGTGCACTTCACCAACGTCTCTGCTAAATGTATCGTATATCTCGCAATTTCAATATCACCGTTTAAGGCTCAGTGATGGCTTTCAATCTTACTTTGTGGATAAAGAAGGAGGGGTAGGCTTTGCAGGTGATGGAAAGCTATTTGGGAAGTTTCTCTTGATGGTTCGATGTTTTATTCTTTCTGCTTCTCGATCCTTCCCTCACCATACACCTTTGTTGATTTCAGGCATCAGTCTCTTGTTTGAGGGAACTTTTTTTTTTTTTTCCTTTTAGAGTCAGAAATGGAGAGACAAATAATATAGAAACAACAATTTCAGGGATCTGGTGCAATGACATGGATCAATGCTTATTGAAATTTCAGGAAGCTTGATGTGCTGAGAACATAGTCAGCCGGTATGGCTCATATTTCTAGATAATGATCACAGAGCAGCTGGGGGATGGGGAGGGAAAGAGAAGCTTCTGGGCAAATGCTAGTATGACTTTAGCACTGAGGAAAATCCACAGATGCAGAAGACAAAAATGTGTTTGCCCATGTGATGTCATGTAGGCACAAATGATGCCATCTATATACTATCCCTACCCCATGGTGCTCACGGCTAGCTAAAGCGTCACTTCAGTCCGCACTGTGCCTCACCAGGGCACCCCTTATTTATTTCCTAACCCTTTCATGAATCTGCCAATTGTCTTATTTACATCTTATTTACCTCCTGTGTATTGTCTGCCTTCTCTTACAAGAATGTAAGTGTCTTGAGGGCAAGACCTCACCTTTCTGGGTGGGGCACATGTCTGGAACAGAGTCAATTACTGAAAACTTTTTCATTAAGGAGGAATTTGAATGTTATTGCACCCTCTCCTCTGGAAGAAAAATAACATTTTCATTTCCTCAACTACTTACAGGATGCTCTTCAAGTCTGGAAAGAACCTAGAATTCTTCAGCAGGGAAATACAGACTACTGCTGGAGTCACCCTATTGGCAAGGCACTGCTGAGTTAATTTGTCACTTAACAGCTTCGAAATTACAGATACATTTGTAAATCCATGATTTCAATATATCAGGCCCTATTAAACATTTGGCTCAGAAACCATCCTACCACTGTCTAGTCTAAAACTTGTCCCACAAAATAAAGCAATGCCATATCCAAGTCAGCGCCAACACTGTCCATGGTCCAAATGGACTGTTTTCCTTGTAGTGCCTTAAGAAGAAATACAACAGATGCACACTACCTCCGCCAAGACGAGCATTCCTTCCAAACAGGAGGGCCCACTGTAGAAAAGGCAGGCCTGCCTGCTCCCGAAATGAACCACACAGTATTGGGATTGTCATTAGCTCCTATCAGGCAATGAAGAACTTCAGACAACCAGAGCCAACGTGTTATGAAGCCCGGGCACAGTGGCTTTGCGGCACTGGGGATTTCTGA
This sequence comes from Galemys pyrenaicus, assembly GCA_019455555.1. Taxonomy (NCBI): domain Eukaryota; kingdom Metazoa; phylum Chordata; class Mammalia; order Eulipotyphla; family Talpidae; genus Galemys; species Galemys pyrenaicus. The sequence continues at coordinate 1,543,041 of JAGFMF010011983.1, forward strand.
GCTCTTTATTTATTTATTATTATTATTATTGTGGGTCCCACTCCCCCAGCAGCAGCCATCCCAGCTCTGCAGGGCCCATGTAACAAGGCGATAGTATCTAAGAAATAATGAGCGAAGGAGCGCTGTTCTTTCTTCCAGAGCAATCTCAGGTGCGATCTTACACCGTAAAGGACTGGATCAATACTGCCAGCAGCCAGCCGCTCGATACCCGCTGAATTATTGCTTCATTTTTCTTCTTATTATAGATGAGTTGTGTTATTATTTTCCCCAAATCGATATTTTACAACCTTTTTTATCCGTTTCTCCATAAATTTTGTGATTACTTTAAACTGGGAATTCCGGTACACTAAATAAGATGCACTATGTGAAAAGGACAGAATGTACTGCCATGTTTTTTGTTTTTGTTTTTGTTTTACTCTTTTAGACACAATGCCTCGTTTAAAGACACATCGTAATCAATAGCCGAAGGAACATTTTCTGGTAGAAAAGTTTACCATAACCCTGGGCTCACAAAACAAAAGTGCAAATCCTTTAAAAAAAAAAAAAAGCAGCAGCCCAAACAACATAAAGCTGAAACAACACAAAACGTGGCGGGATTGATCAGCACTTTGCATCTGAAATTTCATTCCTAATGCTCCTTCTCCCCTCCAGTTAAAGGGCCAATGCAATTCCCTTAAATTGTTTCTCACAAAGGAGATAACTCTTGCACCTTGGAGAGACTTAATTGGCTTCTATAGCTGTCTCCTGCTAAGTGTTTAAAACATCAGCAAATCAAATCATGTAAACCCATACCCTGCTCTGCTGTCAGTTTGCTCCAAGCTTGATTATTTAGAGGTTCACATTAGCAGCGCCTACACTTAACGAAAGAGATTGGGAATATACTCCCTCTGTGAGTTCCGGGACGACTTGAGTTAATTCTATGCTTCCTATGAAATAATGCGTGTTATTTGGCAGAGAATGCTCAGTGGTAACTAAATAATCATTATAGTGCAGCCAGTGGTAATTACATGGTAATTCACATTAACTTCATCATAAGCACTGCATTTTTCACTATATCCATCTGAGAATGAGGCAGAATCATAGTCTTTCATTTCTTTTTAATGCCACCCAAAATAAAAATAAAGTGAAGTCATTTTAAGGACAGGAGGACAAGGAATATAACCCGGGTGAGTTAAGCTACAGATTTCATTAGAGAAAGGCTTAAATCCATTAAGTCTAATTAGACATGACATCCCAGAATTCACAAACAATAGTTCTAATAAACTCATTAAAAATTTTGGTGGCTTCCTTAGAAAATGGGAGAATATTATATTATAGGCTGTTATATTACATTAAGCTTTTATAATTTTATATGGGCTCTTCTCTTTTTATGTAAAAGCCTACGAAACTTTATAAGAATAGTTCTGCTTAAATCAATGAGTCTTAAACAACAATGTACTTCATGTAACATGCATTTAATAATGCAATAAACTATTCTAAGTAGTATAGAATAAAAGGGGAAGCACTTTATTCTGATTGGCTAAGAAGTAACTGGATATAGGGGCTCAATTCCTTATAGAATTGCAGTGCACGATTTACACTTGAATCGCCATTTACATACACATTATTTAATTTGGGCAATTATGAAGCCCTGAAACCACTTTTGCCTTACAATCTGGACCCTCAGAAAGGCTCACACCATAAATGCATCATATATAAGTACACCAAAAAGCATTCTGAGAAGAAGAAAGCAGTCGGAAACACTCTAATCGAATACTTATATTAGTGGATTAAATTAGGTCTGTTTTTAAATGAACCACTCTAATTAGCTGTAGTTGGGGAAGTGGAAAGAATATATTTTACTTTTTACTCATTACAATGGACAATTGGTCTTTTTTTTTTTTTTCCTTCATTTCACCAAAAACTGCCTGCTTCCTTAGGAAGATTTGAAAAAAAATCTTTTAGTTGAATTCTAATACAAACCCTAAGCAAAGACTAGAGGAGAACCCCCTTGCACCATCTGGATCTTAGAGTATGAATTGAGATGTTCCAGTGACACAATGACACCCTCATCTTCAATGACCGCACGGCAGGCCTGTCAACAATTCACTCATCCATCCATGTCAGCCAGATGGGCAGCAAACAGTAGCCCAAAGCCCTCACTCTACAGAGACTCTTTCCCAGGCAGGTCTTAACCTGGTCCCCAATAACCATCACTAGCAATATTTCTCTCAGGGTCTCTGATGATGATGATTTAGCCTCCAACCACTAAGCCTAAGATCCCTAGTGCAGCAATGCTGATCACACCTCATCTCCTCTGGGACTTCCAAGGAACTGAGATTTAAAGCACAATGCAGGGGCCACAGATGTCCTGGAGATCTGAGCAGGAATGCCCCCATCAAGTCCACATGCTCCCAGAACACACACACATAGCGAGGGCAGTACAGTCAGGAGGCCCTGCCAAGTCCCTCCCTGATCTGGGCCTTGGGAAATCGACCCTCCAGGCCCAACAAGGTCTCCTGACAGCATGCTGATGTCTGACTGACATCCTCTCATCAAAAGACAGGATGAAGGAAATTCCTTAGATTGCTTGAATCCATTTCCCTATGGTGAAATGGTCCCTGATTTTTTTGTGGGGCTTCGATTTACTCAGAAGTAAAGAAAATCTCTTTTTGTTTTTTGGTTAACAGAAATATCAGTGATGCCCATGAGGCTTTTTTTTAAAAGAACAGAGCACACAGTGGAGAGACAAGGAATCAAACATGCTACACTCTCTCATCCTTTCCTGAAGCATCTACCCAAAGACTGATGACCTTGAAGAGGTCAAGAAGATCTTGCCAGGCCAGATAACCATGGCAATGTTGGTTGAATGGTTTTCATAAACGTGCAAAAATGTAATGTCTTTACCTATCTGTAAATATGGAAGTCCATTCACAAAGTAATTGAAAAACTCATTTATATATAATTTGTTCTGGCTCTGAATGCAAATCAATCCTTTGTTAGTTTGGAACCTCAGGTGACTCCTGTACAAGATGGGAATAGTGGTGCAGGCCACTTCCAGGGGCATTTTCCATGTCTAGAATTCAGCCGTATAGGAGTCTATTCTCTGCAAATCTTTGTTAGTAAGATCTAGCACTAGTTGAACACTTACTATATTCCATGCCCTGTGCTAAGCTTTTCACATATGCAGTATCCAACTGAATCTTCACAGCAACCCTACCATATATACAGTATCACCCCCATTTGACAGATCAGGTAAGAGATTCTCATATTAATTAAGAAACTAGCTAGATGGCAATTGAGCCAGGCTTCAAATTGGAGTCACCCTTGACTTCAGAGGACTAGAGTCCAACGGTTTCTTTATAACTAGATGAGTCCAAGGAGAGAGATACAGTGTGGAGATAAGCTCACAGCTAACGTAACAAAGAACTCTGGTAAAAAGATCTACCCTAAGTGAACCAACTGTTTTAAACTCTGGAAGCCTAGTTTTTACCATATATAAAGACATCAACAACATGAGTAATCAGGTTATCTTTAAGGCTCATGTTCCAGAAATTCATGATGAAGCTTGTAGTCACTCCTTTACTCATTCCTCTACTCAGCAATGTGACTGATACCACTGTGTGTTCCCACTCTGTGCTCGGCACCGTGAGACACTAAGATCAGTGGTGAACATGGCAGACAAGGGCCCTGCTTTTATGGTGCTTTTTAGTGACAGGCAGAAAGTACCCACAAGCACACGGATAATCCAGAGCACATCAGTGGGTGGTAAGTGCTATGAATAAAAGTGCTACAAGAAATCAAAGCGTTGATGCTAGGATGCAATCTAAGGACAATCTAAGACTCTCCAAGCCCCCAGTCTGTTTAGTGGACTATGTCCACAGAAAACTGAAAATAAAAAGAAATGAAGTAAAAGTGGTGTAAGCCCATTTTGAAGATGTAAACATAGAACAATCAGTCAATAACCGGGAATAATACAGGTCTGATGTCAGAACTCTTATGAGGTGAACTAATACCTCTACCCTCATTTTTCACACTTGAAAATAGGGCTAAACATACCTGTCCTCCCTACCTCACAGGGTAACAAAAGAGAATCGATCAGGGAAGACTTGGTGCACTGCAAAAACCCCATGGAAGTGAATGTGCTTAATTGCATAGACCTAACACAAGACAAGACACCCAAAGACTGTCCTTTAGCACTGATATATCACTTTCCAATTAGTGACAATGATTTCACTTTGATGCTAATTATTTTATTAAGTGAAAATCCCAAGCCTCTACAGGATCCTCTAGTCTTCTGAGCTAACCAGAATAAATGTTTCATTTTTCTTGTTTTAAAGAAATTGGAGAAGTGCAAGACTCACCAACTTGTTCAGCACAGATGTTCCAGGGCCACACTCCTCTACTCGAACCTCCCAGTAGCCTTATGGCTCAGCCTGGCCTCCGTGAATATTTTAAAAAATCAGTTAACTCTAAGAGGAAATGATGCACATGTGTAGAATGACTGGAAAGGCCTTATTCTGAGCATATATTTAAATGTGAATATATTTTTGGCAGTATGCATAGACCTAAATTAACTCCACATTAACTGGGAGTTGGGACTTCCTGACACTAGCTCCAGAAGCTGATCCCAGGGGGCTCTACCAGCAGGTCAGGTCCTCCACCCATGATGGAAATCAGTGAACCCCAGCTCATGTTAACAGGAAAAAGATGAACAATTACATTTGGGAGGCCACAGAGAAGCGGGGACCAGGGGAGGTCTGCCCTTCTGTTGTTGGTCCTGCCCATGATTTAGAGAGCTTCTGTCTTCCCCCTCTCCGCTGAAAGATTTGGCAGGAAGTCTCTAATCTGACATGAATAAGATGGTTTCCACCTGTACTTTCAGTACCCTGAATAATCTGAGTTCCACTGACAAGCGTGAGCATAGTTTATTCATGTCAAAAGTACTATGGTATGTAGTATTCAGGTCCTATCAGGGATCACATATGGCAAATAATCTATCAACAAGAAAGGAATGTCAACGTGTTGAAATACATGGAGAGAACAGGCGCCTGGAAAAAAACAGTTCTCTTGTTATAGATGTAGATGATTTTAAAGTCTGTCTTATGACAATCTGCATTCCCAATTATGTTATTTTATACTAAATATCATGTGGGAATGAAATAACCATAATCGATGGTGGTTTGGGGACATTTACAGAGTTCACCTAAAAAAATCAGTCAAAAGAAAAAGGGGCATTAGAAAGTTAACACAAAATTAGTCACCTTTCCTTTACAAACATCAAAACAAGTTTTATAAAATGGACATAAAAGTAATGCTTGGAGGTTCACATACAGCAAGTGGTTACTCATGACTCAAGATAAAATTTCCAGCAAAAGCATTATGGAAAAATAACTTCATCTCAAACAACTCAGAAGTAAATAAGGTAGGAGTCCTCCCTGCTGGCCTACAGGTTAAGTTTTAGCGTTATTACCGAGATGGCCTGAGATCAATCCCAGCCAGGAAACTAACCCACATACAGCACAGCAGACCTCTCTTGTCTTGCCCACTGCTCACCTCAGCAGTGTATTTCAATAGATCTGCCTGCTCAGCTCCCTACTCTGTGTCTGGTGAATCCTCTCACCACCCCCAGAACTCTGGCCTACACCCCAGTTCTTCTACACAGAAATAAAATAAAATCTTTTAAAAAGAATGTTAAAAAACAAAAAAGAAAATAAGATGGGACTAGAAACAGCTCAGGTTTTGATGTTAAAGGTGGCATGTGAAGTGTCTGAACAAAAATATAAACCCTAAACATGGGGAAACATTAAGTAAATACTGTGATATATGCAGTTTAAGTATGTGTGCATAAGTAAATGAACGTGTGTGATATTGAGTAGATTATGGATAAGTTACTTGGTATCTATAAATATGTAAGTGGTGAATTTGGCCTCCCACTTCGCAACTTTTTGTTAGGGAAATATTATATTGAAGAGGGATATCTATTCTGACATATCTGATGTTGAAAGTTCTATGAAAAAGAAAGATGTGCCTAGCCAATGAAAAGGAAATGATTAAGTAAACCTTGATGTAATCATATGACAGACTTACGTATGCTATACCACCTAAAATGCATTGAGGAAGAATTTGAACAAACACAGGAAATGTTTATTTTATAGTCTAAATTACAAAGCAGGATGCAAAATTATATAAATATTGCAATTCACTCTGATAAAAATACCTAAGAGTATACAAAGAATATTAGAAGAAAGTCCTGAGAAATATTACCAGCAATTATCTGGCAATATAATCAGATTTCTCTTCAACACTTTTCTCCCTTGAAATTTTCTCTATGTGTTACGTGTATAATGACATGATTTGGCTAAAATATACATAAGGCTCCATTTCCTGTCAGTCCCCAAATGTCCCAGAAATACCCACACGCTCCCATCACCAACAATCTTATATGAAGGAATCACCAATTACAAAAATGAACAAAAGCAGCAACCTCATGGTTGCTGGAGAACCCTGGATCCAGTTCTGCCTTTACTGTCTACAGAAACCATGGAACCCTCAGTCCCCTATGTTTTCTTATCTTTAAAATGGGTTAATAGAGCCAGGTTTACCCAGACTCTCATGGGAAGTATTTGACATTTCAGTAACACAAAAAGGAGATTGAGAGAGAAGATAATGTGAAAATAAGTTTGGAACAGGAAAGAATAAGCTGAAAGTCAAGAAAGGTGACTGGGAGCCCACCGGAGTGGAAAGTGGGTAGAGAAGAGAGAGCAAAGCGAGTTCTAGAGTTACAGGGAGGGTGACTGGCCTGGCGCCGTGCACTTGCACGCATCTTCACTTCAGCTCCAGATGTTAAATGCTTGGACGAGTTCCCATTTTCACTTACAGAATATATGGCACGGCTTCACAAAGCAGGGGGCTATTTTGGGGGTTAACTGACATCCCCCTCCAGGTAATTCAGGTTGAGTCACAAAAGACTCCACACTGGCTGAACATTCTTTGGTGAGCTGGCCCCAACAGCTAACACGCCAGGCCCTCTGAGACATCAGGCTCTGGGTTCCACATACACTCAGCCCGAGTGGTCCCAGGAGACAGCAGGACAGGACCACCAGCCCGAGCTCAAAGCAGCTGTGCTCTCACAAGCAGCTCGTCCATGTCTGACTGTAAGACCCCACCAAGGGGTTAAATGATTCTCGACCACTAAAGGTTGTCTTAAATGCCTACCACCCTGATGTTTCCCATACAGCATTAAGTGAAAAAGAACACAAACTGCAAAATACTGTGGGAGGCAGCACCTATGTTGGTAATGAGGCAGGTATCAGCACAGGAAGGCTCGAGATCTAAGCCATGGCAAGTCACAGCTACAGTTAACGTTCAGAGTGTTTTAAAAACCGGTAGAAATGTGGGCGATTTTAATATTGTTGTAATTACTTTCTATTGGTGCCTGCTCAGTTTTCTGAAATCAGCGTATACTACTTCTTTAGAAAGAAAGAAAAAACAAGCTTCATGCTCTAGTGCATGCCACATCACCTAGTTATCAATGAATAGCTCTGCAAATGCAGGCAAATGAAAGAGAAAATAATGAAACGTTTGGAATAAGTGAATAAATCTCAGGAAAAGAGAAAAAAATAAATTCAGTTGGGTCTCCCTTTCTATACCCCCCTCCCATGAAGAAATTAGATAATGTGTGTGTGTGCATGTGTGTGTGATTAAAAAACTGAAGGGTTAGTTTATCACAATGCTGGGGAGAAAGGCAAAAACAAAAGCCTTGAAAACCTCCAAATAGTTTATTGGCTTTGAAAACCAAATCATGTTATATCACACTAAAGAGATTAGAGGTTCAAGACTTTATAGCATTGCATTACATTGGCAAGAATACATCTCAAGTTCAGTTCCTACCTTTATTGTTAATAGCTTTCTAATCCCCGAGCAGAAATTTATAGTTTAGAAACAGCAACACATCTTAAAGATTAAAGCCAGGTGACAAATAGTTCGTGTCCCTTAATAACCAAATCACATGCCTTAGATTGGGGAAGCTTATCTGCTTTTTCCTTCTATATGGTTTCATTGGTAGGAAATACTTTATATCCCTATTACATGAATGATGAATGGGGCCGCTGGTTACGCTCTCTTATTTGCTTGGCTGTAGTCAATATGTTTTCTTTGGACGGGGATTTCTGTGATTTATCTCTCTCCCGGTCTTATCACTTATTAACTCTGAGTAGACAGGAAACACCAAGGTCATCTATATGGCCTAGTGGCCATTTAGGCTTCTCATGTCAGTGAAAATCTCCCTTTTAATGATCCTCCTACACTAGCTACTCAAGTCCTGATTATGCTCCACTCCAAATAGGAAAGAAAGGTCATATTTCTTGGAAAGCATGTACATAAAATATGCAAAATAATATGCTTCTTGAGACCAGCTTTATTCTTTTCAGAAAGGGCTTTCGTTATTTCACAGATGCCACAGGACAGTGGGCTCTGCTAGTGATTCTCATGGCTGTCTGTCCCGTTATGAAACCAACAGTTTAACTTCTCAGAAGCCCTCAGGGTCTGGATCACCTATGGCATCCACTTACATGGACCAGGGGCATCTGATTCTGTGGACAAAAAAGGCCGCTGCAGTGGAGGAGAGAGAGTCCTGGGCTGCACACTTTGGATCACAAAAGCCAAAAGAATCAACATTCCCTCTGCCTTGAATTCTTTTCTTTGTGTGTAAATGGTTCATTTGGAGTAATATTCAAGACATGTGGACGGGAGCAGGCTGTTAATTTTTCTTTCTTCTTGGGTCTTTTCCAATTAGGACACCGCCAAGGCAGAACTGCGAGCATAGTGTTCGTGACACTGCCTTTTCTCAGCTGAATCCTAAGTGAAAACAATCTGATCTGAAAGAAAACACATTCTTCTTTCCCCGATTCTTCCTGGTTTGCTTAGGCCCACCTTCATAACAGTTCCCACGTGCACAACATTAGCCTTTGCCCATTCTTTCACCAATATGCAGAAGACCAGTGGGACACCCAGAGAAGGACAGGTCCCACCTCCATTAAGCCCAGGAAGCCAGAAACGTACTCACCTCAAGCCCCCTGTCTCTCTCACCCCTACCTCCAACCCTGCTCAGGTCCTGTCCATTGCCCCTCTGAAATCTCTCTTGTACCCTCTCACTTTACTCTATCTCCATCCATTCTCACCAAATCAAAGTCACTGATCTCTGTCCCAGATGACCATGGTGACCTCCTCACAGGTCCTCCTACACCCACTCTGCTTTCCCATGCTATATCTAATTAGAGTTGGGTATTTTCCAAAATGCAATCCCTTTGTGGTCACCTGTCATTTCAGACACTGTCTGGTTCTGCCTATTATACCTAAGATGATGAAGAAACTCGTCCAGTGCTTTATGAGACTTGTCCCTGCCCTCTTCTCTAGCCTCCCCCCACCCCACCCCGCCCCCGCCACACACACACACACCAACAAGGTCTCTTGAGTTTCCAGCCTCCTGGCATACTTCCAGCCTTCCAGAATACCACATTTCCTCACATTCAGTGCCTTCTTACTCTCTTCTGAAAACTCATTCTCTCTTTCCTCAGCCCACCCTTTCTTCCCCCCCTTTGACGATTCGCCAGCTTCACTCTCAATCATCTTACAACTTCAGCTCCTACATCTTTCAGAAGGAAACTACCTCTAACTGACCCATTGGAGTTTCTCTGTTATGTGCTGGTCTGAAACTTTGTTCCAGTCTTTCGGGGCACTTGACCAGATTTGAAATGATATACTTCTCCATGTTACTTTTATACGATCAATGAGACCAGAAGCAGTATCTGCTTTGCCTCAGCACTATACTAGATACTGCCTAAAATAGAACAAGTAATCCACACATACTTGAGAGATGAGTGAATCAAGTTAAAAAGGTGGTAAAGTCAGAAAGACAGGTAGGTCTTGAAAGAACCCATTTCTATAACAATGATGAAAGCCAGAATATGCAAAATGCCAACCAAAATGTGCTCTAATGACCAATCTTTCTTTGGATTTTCAAAAGAGACATTCCCATTATCTGCTTCCCTTATTTCTGATCTTACTTTTATAAAACACCCACATTATATTGGACATGCAGGCAATATTTGTGGATACTATCAAAATATTCCCATTGTACAGATGAAAAATGGATAATACTAATAATATAAAATCAGCCCTAGTTTTTTCTTTAACAGAAACCCCACTACTGTGTTCTACTGCATGCAAAATTTGAAGTGAAAATGGATAGATTCTTAATTAACACCTGTTATTTACGTTCCATGTCATCTAGAGCACAAAAATCAATGAGAACCCATTGATCCTGGGCAAGACATCAATCAGTTATTAAAGGACACTCATGGCAAGATGCAGACTCAAGTTGCTGCAACATGGTATATCGAGTATATAAGATGAGGGGAGGTGAGTTCTCTCCTCAAGGAGCTGGTGAACTTTGTGATCTGTCTACCCAACAAGAGAGTAAAGGGTATGAGGAAGTGAGTGGGAGGAGGGGAATGCATGCACATTCCACAAGCGAGAGTCAAGGACAGAGGTTCTGTCCAAGAAGAGCCAAGGGAACAAGGTCACCTGGTCCAATGGGCTCATGTTACAAGGAAGTGACTGGAGCACAGAACCAGTCCTAGGTCTCAATGCCAGGCAGCCATAGTCTGGGGCTCCTAGGCCCCCTTGTTCTCAGCCCAGGGCTCTGTCCACTAGAGGGCAGTGACAAAAGACTGTGTCAGGGAACCAGACTTTGAACCAGATCTCACAGGGGAATTATGTCTGAAGTTGTTCAGTGCGAAGTTAGCTTGAGACATAATGAGCAGAAAGGTTTGCATGGATCCAGGAAAGCACTGGTCCTGACATGCCAAGCCCAGGGGTTTGTAAACAGTGAACAGGTAAGACAGATATCGCTTCAGGGCAATGCTATGAAAGTGATTGTGGAAGTTTCCTGTGGAAATGAACTTGTGTAAGAAGAAGCTGAAGAACATGAGATTGTTGAGGTGCAAAGTCTCCACTTTTCCTCTAAAAATGAGAACACTGTTTCTCCTATGATGACAGATTTCATTTGTGGAGGAGGGTTCCAAGAACTAGAGACAGAACTTTCTGGGAGTATAACTGAATATCACCCAAACACCTTTGAAGGGGGCTGATAAGGGACTATACTTGCATTACTATGTCCCCCAGGAAAGGGGTTGAAGTCTGGAATGGAACACAGGTCTTTTGTCCCCGAAAAATCCACAGAACTTTATCAAGCAGGGTGTGCTGCCTTATTAAAATATGTATTGTTTGAGACCACTCCTGAGAAAATATCTGTCCTACCATAGTTCTACTTTCACAGTTATCCTCTCACAGCTGCTTCCTTGCCCTCTATAAATGTCTTTTACATGCTACCTTACCTATATTTAGCTTTTATTTTATCTGTGGTGTATTATTGGTGTTTCATATCTTTAATTTACTGATGCCTACCATTTTGTTACTAAAAAGTCTGAAAGGACTTTTTTTAGTTCTCTAGGAAAAGGATGAAGATGATACATGTGAAATGTTTGCACCATGAAACAGACTCAACAAATGAATGAATAATAATAGACATCATTCATTAATGGAAAATACTGAAATATGACTAGGCATTCATGTCAGCTCATATATATATATATCTGATAATAAAAACAACCAAAGATGAGATGACTATGGTTCAGAGACATCACATGATGTCTCCAAAACATCCTCTTTAATAACTGGGGGAGCTGAGAAGTGGGCCTATGCCTCTCCATGAACCCAAGTCCTCAACCACTAAGCTGCACTGCCCACTTTGGGAGGAAGGGGCCAAAGAAGGGGAGAGAAAAGAGGGAGTGGCTGCGTGCAAGAGAAGTGGGGGTGGAGAGAGCACAGGGCAACGGGGAGGGAAAAGAGAAACCTGCAAGGCAAGCATGTATTCAGAAAGCAGATTCTGCCAGCTAGGCCCTTTCTACGTGTGAAGTTATTTCGCACATGAGGTACAAACAGGAAGTATTCCAGGAAGAATTCTCATTTTAAAATCAATTTTGAGACTATCACACAGGAATTTGGGTTCATCCTTTCATAAAGGCAAGAAGTTTGGTGGGAAATGTTTGAAATGATAGAGCCTGGCAGTAGAAATGATCTCCAAAGCGACATCACCAAACATTGGAGCTTCTCAGCTCCAACATATATATATATATATATATATATATGTTCATTGGGGTTTTCCACTAATTTGGGGGCACAGGCAGTATACAGCTCTGAGTGCTCCCTGAGTTAGTTGAGCATCATCCTGGTGAACCTTTCACTGAGCACTATTTTCCCCAAAAATAACAACCTCTCTGATGGAGAAATTCAGAATGAAGACCTAAAACTACCTCATCAGAAAAACCAATTCTAAGAACTTTGAAGAAGCAGCAAAAGTTTTCTAAGAGCTTCAAGGTTACTGAAAGCTTAGCAGGAAAGATTACCATTCTAAAAGATCCAAGTCACTTAAAGATGCAGTAATTCCAGGAAAGCACATTTTGAGACTAACAGGTGCGCAGAGGACCCTTTCCAGGGCAAGGAAGACTTAGGGATTAACTTGCTGTTTGGAAGTACCCACTAACCACACAGTAAAAAGGCTTTGAAAACAATCCTGTCATTAGAACAGGTTTTTGCTTCTCTCTTCCTCCAAAACATTATTTAATATTTAAAGTGCATTTATGTAAAAGTAACTGGATGCATTACTCAGGTCTGTGAAGTGCATCAAGTGGGGATGTATGTTGTTCCCTCACACTGGGCAAACCTAGGAGAGCACATCTGGCAGCTTCCCAGAATTCCGCCCATAGCCCTGGCTTGAAGGAGCATGATGGAGAGGGCACTCAGAGTTCTCACAAGTGGAGCCAGCTTGCAGGCAATCTGTGTCTGGTCAGATTCTTTCCTCCTTCCCTAAAAAGTCTGTCCTTATTTGCATAGATTAGGCCATGCTGCTACTGTCTCTGTGTTTTTTTAAATTATTTTAATGATTATGGATTTGCAGAGATTTACACACACACACACCAAAACTCTCACACACTCAGAAAACAGCAACAGTGCTTTCTTTTGGGTGGTGACAAGGGAAAAATTCCAAGTGACATTCCACTAAGAACAAGCGGGCTGGCTCACCCAATCCAGAAAACCAAGCCTCGAGTCTTAAAATGCTGTGGACGTTAAAGAAATGAAGTGTGAGCTTCTGTGGGTGGACAGGGAGGGGGTTGCACATTTACTGACTCTGTTCACAGAGAAAGAACAAAGATTTCACAGCCCAGCCCTGTCTCTGCTAGTCAGTAGGACAAAGCAGAGAGGGAAACTGAGTAAATGACAGAAATGACAGGGGCCAGCCACCCAGCCATGGACATGTGACCCAGGTTGGCTGGGGCGTTTACTGCGAAGCTCGAGAGGTCTCTGTGTAGCTCACTCATTAGCTGAGAGGCCCTTTTGTTAGAAATGATGAATATCACAGTGATAGCTAACAGCCACTATATCAACGGGGAAGTTTCTATGCCAGTCTCTTCAAAATTTTATTTTCCCAATGTGGGGAGAGGTTACACTGCCTCCGAGAATACTTAAAAAACAAAGTCTCCCCGTCTGTTGCCTACACTGGGCGACCAGATCAGCAGAAGTCTCTTTTCCTACTTTAAATTTGCCGCATCTCCCTCACGCGCACACACACCCAGCATCGCTCCCACTCCTCGTTCACGGGTTTGCTAGCCTTGCAAATCTCTCCCGTCCTTCTTTGATCTCAATCCCCATCTGATACAGGTTTTCCCAGACATGATTTCTTAAATTGATGGCAATTTTTTTAACAGTTAAAAAATTCCCAACTGTGATGGGTCCCTAAGCTATTTTCTTTTGAGAATTTAAGTAATTTAATGGGGATGATTTTTTTTTTAAACTTTTATGGCCAGGTGGCTCAGGGGGATATTTCGGTGAACACTGATTAAAAATAATTTCTTCTAAATGAGACCTGACCACAGAATGGAACCATTCATGGGCAGGGACCTGTCGCCCGAGCGGAAGCATGCCTGAGTGCCTCTCCCACCTCCCTCCACATGCATTTTCTTCTTCTTGTCTTCTTCTTCTCCTTTTCTTGTTCTTAATAGCAGAGTAAATAAGCAGCCAGCAAGGCCTAAATGTTTTCGGCCAAAAACAGAGTCCAAACTCCTCAGAGAAAACATTTGGCCTCTGTGGTTTTGTAATATGTTCCAGAACACCGAGTTCAGCGAGGAACATTGTGAAAAACTCCCATCCACTGGAATGATGGTGGGGAATGTTACAGTATCAGAAGCTTCAATTGGTCCTTTTCCTGCAGGCCCATAATGAGGCTTGTAAAAAAAAAAAAAAATAGTGCTATGTGGAAGTTCTCATGGGAAAAATGAATGGCAAGAAATCCTAGCTTTAAAAGAAACAGCTAATCTGCTAGTTTGATTGTTCTTCAAAACTTACACTGAACCAATGAGCCTAATTAAAAACACTTGGCCTACTTCTCTAAAGCATCATAGCTTTCTCTATGCTTCGTTTGTATACACCACAAAACTCCAGATAGACTATTATTTTTCCTAGCCCTCACTAACAAAGTGCTGACTTGGTTGGGATGGCTGAGCTAATTTCTTGAACTCAGTGTGAAACCTTAGCTAAACAAAATTGTGGTAATTTTCCTTAATTTGTAAAAGTGATTGGAGTGCAAACAAAATTTTCCTCTTGGGTCAATCCTATAATTTTCAATTAACTAAAACTAATCGCCAGGCAGGCACCAAACCTGCATTTTGTTTAAAGGGCTGGGAGGCATTTCCAAGGGTCAGGATGCATTAATTGTTTTTATAATTTTGAGAGAGACACTAAGAAGTGGGATGGGTTTTATATTAAAATACAAAAGGAAAGAGGCTTTGAGGTAAAAATGTCAGCAGGAAATGAAAAGTTTCCATTGGATTAATTGCAGTCAGAAGTGATTGACATGTGTGAACAGAGACATCCCTTCTCTGCTCTGGAGTCCATGCGTCACCTGGGCCAGTGGTGACCTGAGGCCAGTTCCTGAGAACAGTTCCTCAGGCGACTGCCAATAAGCAGCAGCGCTCCATTTGGTGGGCTCCTTGGACCAGGTCCTCCACCTCACCTGAGAGCTAGTTAGAAAGGCAGATTCTCAGGTCTCCCCCTGAGCTAAAAAAACCAGAATTTGCATTCTACAAACCTCCCTGGGTGTCCGGTTTGCACATACAAAGTGAGGATCTGACAAAACACACAGGGCACAAAGCCCATGTGATTCCACAGACAACTTGCCTGGTTCTCTCCCTCTGTTGGGAGCAAATTCACATTCACCATAGAACACTTGCTTCTTACCAAAAGGCAAGGCCGCATGCCCAGCCTTTTCTGGGAGGACAAAAATACAACTTTCCAGGAAGAAAGCACCACCCCAGAATTTAAGATGAAAACTACCAATTGTCTTTAACGCAAATGCCATGCCCAGGCTAGAGGCAAGTGGAACTATTGGTCAAAGCATATCCCAGCTCCATACAACAAACAAGCCCCAACACAGATGACGTCTCATGCAGAGAGTCAGATGGGCTAGAACTTTCTTCCTCCTCCTTTCATTCTCATGTAGCTCCTTTAGGTATCGAACCGAAAGTTATTTCAATTAACCCTGTCGTTCAACACAGATCCCAAGATGAATATTTTAATGCTACTGGTAATAATAATAAATGTAATAATGAAAGCAACTCATTTGGTCATGCGTGTTATGGGAGAGAGAGAGAAAGCAGGTCTTAACACCAACTAGAATTGGAAGTCAATGACACACGTAAACTCTAGAGAAAGGGCCAACATGGCCCCATGTACCGTCTGCAGCAGCAGCTCCTACCTGTGTAGATGAATCTTCCTGGTGTCCCTTTGCAGAACTGCTTGGATTTGTAGGACAAGGTGACTTCCACCACCCCAGGGATGTGCCGAGGAGGGGTCTGCACACGGATGGCGTGAGGAGTGATCAGCTGGAGGAGAAGACAGGGGGGTTGTTATCACCACAGGTCAAGGACTCATTTCTCAGCATCCCTCTCAGCTCTCAATAAACAAAGCTTTAAAACACACAATGAAGCTGTCAGTGTTTAAACACAAGCCTGACAGAACCCACAGAAAGGACCCTGACAACAGCATTACAAGTGCTGACCAGGGCCCTAACGACGTTATCTGCCTCCTCCTCCGCCGCAGGCTCTCTGCTTTCCTGGCCAGGAAAGTGGACCTTGTGGAGCAGAGCGATTTATCTCCTACAGGATATCCTTTGGAAAATCTCTAAAGCAGACACCCAGAGCTGGGCTCTGCCCCACATCGCCAGAAGCCTGTGGACCTGGTGTTTGAACTGAGCACGTGCCAACGCAGAGGAGGACGTCAGTGGGGAAGGCTCGAATTACTGCAGGGCACACTGGGGAGCACGTTGGAAACCACTGGGTGTATAAACTACCAGAGACACAATCAAAGAGCTTTAAAGGGAAGACAAAGAGTCGGCCTCCCTGGAGTAGCTTATGGACCTAGCAGAACTCAGAACTGTCTATGAGTGGTTGGGGCAGGGAAGAGGGTGTTTGCTGGTCTCCCAGACAACACCGCGTGCACAGTGGGAAATTTCGTTGGTGAACCCAGCCGGCAATCATACTGTGCTGTGAAGAGGAATTTATTTTTTATTACTCTTATCTGTGTTTATAGAACTAAAATGTTATTAATGGCCATAAAATGGGCATTATCTGGTTCTTTGGAAAATCCAGTCCTGGTATGTGGCTGATATCTGATGGGGCCAGATTCTATGCACTGCCTCTGTGGTGCCCACCACTGCCCACTCTGCCACTTTAACATCCACTTAGTGTTTGGAGTACTGAGTCAGCCTATGAGGGATGATCACTCTGGTTTGTTTGAACTTGTTTGTGCTGTTCTTAGGGAGATGATAAGTTAGAAAGGGTTTTTATTTGAACATGCAAATGCCTTGCCCAGAAAATCACAAGTGACACACACAAATGCCAGCCCCTAAGTCCCACCTGGTTAAGTTGTCCTAACATCAAGTCCTGGGGGAAAGTATGTGAGAAAATTGCTAAGGCCTGAAAGTGATTTCTACCAACTGCTCCTTCTAGGGACATAACAAAAAGATCACCTGCATAAATATTTATTTTATCTGAGCAGGAAGAAATAGCTGTTCCCCAGCCCACTGGCAGATTAGATCAATAAGGTGTGGTCTAGACACACGGTAGAATATTATTCAGTGATGAAAAAGATGAGAATCTGCCATTGAAAGCAAAATGGAGGGAGTTTGAGGAAATCATGTGAGGTAAGGAAGTTGGAGTGGCAAGACAAATACTGGACATGAATATAGCAGACAATTACACAAAACACTTAAAAACTAGTGGGCATTAATAAGTGTAGTGGTATCTGAGGTTAAGAGTGAGCTGGGAGGGAAAAGCGTCAAAGAGACATAAGGAATGGGGATGAGGAAATTAAAAAAAAAAATTCCTGTTCTCTTTTACAGAAAATTATTTGCTGGAGACACACAAAGGGTGTTCAGGGAGGTCATGCTCTGCTCCTGCTCCTGGAGGCGGAGCCCCTCCATCACCCTGGCTGGGTTTGGGGATGGCTAAGATTTCCCCATAAAAGCACAAAAGAATTTACTTGAAATTTTTGTCCTTTTCATACTGAAATTCTCCCTGAATGCACTGTGTGTTTTCTAAAATAAGCAAAGTGTACATAATTCAAGTTAGCTTCGTAAATCAAGGTCACCATTTGGAACACCCCTTATTACATATTGCACAATATAGAGAAGCCCTAAGGAATACAGAAGTATGAGGGGCTGTTTTAGCCTGAATTAAATGACTCCAGAAAGTGCTGGTTTTTAAAGAATTTTTTTATTTTATTCACTTTGTCTGTCTTTTTCCTGCTGGTGTACTTTGTACCTTCCTATCTGTTCTTCTCATGTGTAAGCATCAAAATCAGGAAATCAAGTTTACTACTGTATAGAAAATAGAAAGAAAGCAACCCAGAAGGACAGTACAAGATGATCCTCAAACAATGTATAGTTTCAACTTTTCAGAGAATGCAATTGCAATGCCAGGAATTAACTCTTGTGGAGTACCAAGGAAGTACATACTGCCTGGGAGGACTTTACATACGAACACTAGTAGGGGTAGAATTGGGTATTATTATCCCTTTTTTTCAAAAGTGAAAACAGAATCTCAAGATGGTTAAGATGGCCCTTGTTAGAGCAAAAAGTGAAATGAATGCAGTTCAAAAATGACAAAGACATTTTCAATCACAGAAAAGACACTGTTCATAGGGATACTTTGTAAGTAAAGGTGGTAACAAACTCAGACTGTTCAGAGCCAAAGACACTGTGTGTGTGTGTGTGTGTGTGTGTGTGTGTGTGTGTGTCTGGGCCATACCCACTTCTCATTCACTGTCTGGTCCTCAGTTGTGGGTCCCATGTGGAGATCATCAAATGGTTATATTCCAATGAGGTGAAATGTTTCTATTTTTTAAGAGTTACTTGGGACTCAGAGTAACATTAGTTCCCTATAATAGGGAACTCAATGAGTTAGAAAATACTTCCCCCTTTCTCAGGGAAAACAAATTTCAAAAGATGGAGCAATATTTAGCAAATAGATGAATGGAGGCATCTTTCTTGAGTTGCTCTTCTGAGGAACAAAATTCATGGATCTGATGAATTCATCAGATGTGACTGTAATGAAAACTACTGACTTGAGAGTGGAATGTTGGCATAAAGCATTAGGCCCAGGAAATTCAAACAAGTTTCCACTTTTAATTGATTCTTCTAACTAAAGCAGAAATTCTTTCTTGAAATAGTCGTCCTTCGAAAGCAGGAGGACAGGGATCATCACCAGAGAATGAGCTGGCTGATTTTCTCCTGCTGTGCACATTTAGGCTGGAAGTAGTCTCCATATGTAATATGGATAGTTTACAAAGGAAGAACACCTTACCCAACTTTCATCAATCTGAAAGCATAAGCTTATTTACTAATCAAAGAATCATAAATTTTATTGCAGGAAGAAGATTCAGTGAACATTTCAATCTAACCCTCTCGTTTTAACAGCTATGGACACAAAAGTCCAGAAAAGTGGAGTGACTTCAAAAATTGATCCAGCATCTTAGGAGAAGGACAGGTACAGATGGTGAAGAACAGAACCCATACCTCCCCATTTTCCACCCTAGACTATTCTATCCTGGTTGAACTAAGACAGAAAGGGCTCTATCAAACCTAAAATCCCCAAATTCCATCCCTGAAACATTATGTTTTCTGTTTTGCCCTATCTGTACACCAACTATATAATTAAGTACCTACTATTTTTGAAATGATGATCTTTTATTTAAAAGACTTATTTTAAAAGGAAACTTTCTATCGCTACTAACTGGACAACTGATCTCCCCTGCCCATATAAGAAGGTCTGGGGCTAGCAGTCTTAAAGGGAAGACAACATTGCTCCCTGCTAGCTACATGCTGTTGACACCCACAGAGGTGTGTGCTACAAGGGAGAGTAACTCGAGTTATCGGTGGCAGACTTGTTACCCCAACTCACTCTACCTAACATAATTCGGAAAGATGAAAAGAAACAAAAGGAGAACAACTTTGTCACCATGTGATTCAGTTCTACTAATGTCTGTCAAATCCAAATCGGCTCCAGTATTATGTGGGGCAGATGCCCCAGACTTTGGTCAATGCTATTTAACTTCCTTTAAGTCACACAGCAGATGACTTGAGCCAAGAATAGTATTCCTACACTCTGGCATCTGACACAAGCTTTCTTATTTCTTGCAAGTCTCCATTTCCTTCAATTCTATGACCCTAGTTAGAAGACTTCAGTCTTGGAGCACCTGGTAGTTTCCTGAAACACCTCCACATTTACTGTCTTTTAAAGCTCACCCCTGTGGAGTATATATTCCAGATGGGGAAAGGTAAGGATCAGGTTAACTGATATTATTTGAAATCTGAGGAAGAAAACCAATCTTTTATGCCTATAAGTAAGTATTTCCCAGAGCTTGTCCTTTATTCATTGGGCCCTGTTTACCTGAACTGCCAAATTTTCCTTTCTGCCAACTTGTTAACTAAAGAAATTTCACATTTGGTCCTACACTTTCTTCTCCTTTCACTTGCCTAAATTTCTTGAGTTCAATTCTGATTCAACCACTGGAGCTCCCCTGACTGCCAAATCGAGCTGGAGCTCTGAACGCTCTTGTCAAGCACCAAACTTCTCTGAGCAGTCAGGTAACAAACTCCCCCAAACACCTTCCTGCCACCTCCACCTCAACATGATTCTACATCTTGCCATTTATGACCCTATGTCTTGCCCTAGAGTTCCCTCTCAGTTACAGGAACTCTAGCCTTTGCACCACTCAAAATCTAACACTTGGGGTCCTCTTTATTTTTCCTCGTTCAATTTTTCTTTTAGTTATGTTGATCTTCCCCCACTGAGCTCCATGGGCTCTTGTTTCTGCACTTTCTTCTTTCTGTTCATCTTGCTACCATTTCTCACTAAGCCTGTGACAATTTTATAAGGGCTTTCCTAATTCTCTCCACTTCCTCCACCAGATTTATCATCTTCCATACTACCTGGTTATGGCAATCCCGGAGTGAAAACCCTCTGCCCCCTCTACACAGTCTTTGTCCAAACTCATAAGCATAAGGCACAGGGGGCTCTCAGGTCTGACAGTCCACCTCTCTCTAGGCATTCTTCCTACTTTGCCTTTCCACATCCAGAAGAATGGGGTGCACAGAGAGCCAGTGCCCTGACCAGACAGCTTGGCTTTTTCCATGCCATTTCTTGCCTAAATGTGCCCCGAGTGAAATTCTACTTGTTCGTTAAAACCCTAACCATATATTCTCTACCAGAAAACCTGATCTGATAATAAGGCAGAGTTGCCTCACTTTTGTCAGAACTTAGATAACAATGAGTAATTTATAGTCTTGTACTTACAATCCTGTTTTGTGCCGTAAATGTTTCCCTAACCATCTTTCTACCATGACAGATTCCAGTTCCAATTCAAATGTGTGTCCTCTAAAATATTTAACTTAATGCCTACATATGAGATATTGCCAAAATATCTCTAGAGTAAAAAATTATGAGGCCAGAATTCTAGAAGTTTGCATTCATTGGCATAGCAGTCCATAAAAAAAAAAAAAAAACCAACACTGTTGTTAGCCTGATAAAATTGACTCTCAACCTCTAAGTTGTGCTTAAAATTAATTATCCAGTTGGCCCAATGCAGTTCCCTGCATAAGACCACTGCTCAGACTTCATGCAAATGGTAAAAAGGATTTATCAAGTTCTGTGCTTGTTGAGAAGGAATAAAATGGTATAGAGAAAAATAGTTAAGGAAGTAACACTAGAAAAAAGTAGCCCTCAAAAAATCAACAATACATGTCCAATATTTATTTCTGTACTGACAACATTATATGTAATTTGTCTTTTCTCCTTCTCCTCCTATGTGTGTGGGGGGACACTTGTATAAGAAATAATGTAATTATATTAAAATATTAATGTTAATATATATTTACATTCATATAAATATTAATAAATATTAATGTGAACATATGATGTAAACATATGTAAGTAATAGTGTGAATAATACAAATAATGATCATGTCAATAAGTCTGGAATAAATTTGTACATGTATTTTATACAGATTTTTGTACTTATAATTTATACACAAAATTAGAATAGCATTAGTCTGTGCAATAGGTATTACACATGCTAGAAGAATTAGCTAGATGTTTGCAGAGAAGAAAGACCAAAAAGAAGACACCAAGACATCAAAGGGAAGTAACCTCTCTGTGGTACCATCATAAGTGCTTTGATCCTCCTCTGCATACCTCTCTGAAAGCTCTAACTTGTCCACAATGAGAATGCAACTACATAGGATAATCAGCAGTGCTCATTTTTAAGCGCAGCATAGTGAAACAACCACACGTGGTGTCCCTCATGGGCTGTACTAAACACAGACACTCCTTCCCCGCCACCACTGTGCCTGTCTCCTCTTGCCTGGACTGGGAGCACAGGAGCAGAGGCTCCCCCGGGTGGTCAGCCAGGTAAGACTGGTTTGCTGTGGCCTCGGTGCAAAGTGAAGCGGTTGTGCTTTTAAAGAGATACAGATAGAAGGTGACTGGATGGGGACTGTCTTTGACAGAAGTGCTGGAAAGTGGAGAAAGGAAAACCCTCCACTTCCCATGGGTACATAAAAGATTATAAAGGGTGCTTGGAATTTTGCAGAGGATATATGGAGAAAATGGAGGGAGGATGTGGAGAATGCAGAGAGGATCATAGAGGATGCACAGAGGATGGTGGACGACACACATGGAGAACATATAGAGGACTGTGGAGTGTCCATGCAGGATGAATGGAAATGGAAGCAAAGTTCTAAAGAAGTCTGCCAAGTTTGGAAGCCCAGAAGACTGTGTAGGAGAGCACAAGTCTCCAAATGGTCTCTTCTAGCATCAAAAGTATGACCCTCTTGGTGGGTAAATGAGAATACCCTGTATGTTAAACCATTAATGGAAACGTGAAGAAATTCTGGGGGAAAAGGGACTGAGTTTCTTCTGAGCACTAATATCACTCTATCACTTATCTATATAGTTAATGGGAATGACCTTGATGGTCACTTCAGCAGCAAAGACCTTTCATTGTGATTACTATCCTGCGCCTTAGGAGTAGTTATAGATATTAACTTGCTCACAGAGGAGGAAAATGAGTTCCAGGCAAGTTGAGAAACATGGTCAAGGAACAATTAAAAAGACAAGTCTGTCTGACTGAGGTCTGCCTGCATTCTACTCCAGCCGCCCTGCTGGCTACTGTTCATCACTTCCCCATAAATGCTGGTACCTGTTATTTTCACTGCCTCCATCCACCACTGAGAGGACGGGACTGGGTTCTCAGCTCTTCCTACACCCTCAAAGGTCTGGGAAGCTCATAGGTACTCAAAACCAGCCTTTCCTATGGGTGAGAGGCTGGCTCAGAAGTGTTTCCCAGCAAAACAAAAGGTTAATTCCAAGATAAGCCATTATGCATGCACCGCCACCAGTGGGACTGCATGAACAAAATGCGATTTGAAGTTCCAAGCCACAAAGCCAAAAGAAAAAAACCCAAAAACCTGGGATTACTCGAAAGTACACCAGTGATTTTTCATGACTAACTTTAGGATTTAATATTTTAGCTTTAATCACTTTCAACACCAAAAAGATTTTCGAAAGTCCAAAACAAGCAAAGGCTTCAGCACATGGGGTAAAAGGAAGGAAAAGTGTCTTAACACATGTTAGGGAAAGTCAGCGTGGGCCACTACAGGCTGCCAGACGTTGCCCCCCACCACTGTCACCTGGGCCTCAGTTTACTCATCTCACACAGTCCTGGCTCCTGCCAGCTCCTTGGGAATACTGATAATAATGTTAAATATGCTTTGTGTTTGGGTAGCGCTTCTCCTGGGACCCTAAAGCACTTTCCAGATTAATTTTTTAATTTACGTATTAATAATTCTCACAGCATCCTCCCTCCTCCTCAATTAGGATAATAATATCCATCTCTTCTGAGATAGGCAGGGGGTGCTGAGTGATGGACACAAAGTAGACACTTAAATAAGGAAACTGTAACATAAAAGCATAATTAAAGCTTCGAAACCAAGTCGACTAAGGATTTTTAAAGAGACACTATCGTGGCAGAGCCCAAACAAGTAGCGCTAACTTCCCACCACTATGAAACATCCATTTTTCTGTAGTTTTAGGTGTTATTCAAAGATAGATTGATAGATAGGTGATAATGATGATGAAGTTAATGATGATGATTTTCAGGAGTTTCTAAAGAAAGCTAAAATATAAAAAGTGTATATTCTTGGTGACTGTACTTGCTGACCCTTCAAATTCTCTCTTCCCCTGAAGGGGACACAACGGAAATCAGAGATGTGACTTTTCTCCTGCGTTCCTCAGTGTATTCTGGTTTGCTCCTTAATCAGGCTTCTCTAGGTTTCGAAACACACATTTTTTTCTTTCCCAAGAATTGCCTGTCTCAAAGGCAGGATTTGATTTCTCAGGGAACGTGAGAGAAAGCCAGCGGAGGCATTTACTGTTTCACAAACATTCTGGTTTCCTTTTGTCCTTTCAAGAAAATAACTTTAAACCAATGTTTAGCAAAATATGTTGGGTCACATGAATGCCCAAAGATAAACTTTATGTATAAATGTCAGAGGAGACTTTTGAAACTAAAGTCTCAGGAATTGAGTTAAATGGATGATTTAAAACCTAACTTTTGACTATTCAGCCATATCCCTTAACCCATTCTGCAATTCCTCTTGTGCAAACAACAGACTGGAGTAGCAAAACGATTATTCTACTTGTTCTCTGAGTCCCAACTAGAATGGTAACCCTGTGAAGGTAGAAACTTTCTCTTTCTCATGTTCACCACTGTATTTCTGGTGTTAACAGTGCCTGAGGCTGAGGCTGTTCTCAATAAATGCAGTCAGTCTTCACTTAACATCACCTTTAGGGTCTTAAAAACTGCAGCTTTAAATGAACCAATGTTATTAGGAAGCCAGGTTTTTGAATAACATCATCTTGTTCAACATTGACTGTGATTCTTTCTGTCTCACTAACATTTTGATGAAATAATGGTGACCGAAAGACTGTTAGGTGAAGAACTACCATATTTGCTGAACACTGAATGCCTAAATCCCCCAAAGCCTTTACCCGCCACTAATAATTAGGATCAAAATTCTTTAAGGCCCCTTCTGAATCTACAAAAAGAAAGAAGTAATCAATATATCCCACTGAGTAAAATCCTTTTATGAAAAAAAAATATATACACTTTTTTTTTTTTACTTTGCCTCTACAAACTTCCTGGGAACCTCATTAAGCATTTGCAAACGTACTTCGCCAATTTTGTTGATCAAGAAACTGACCGGGCCCTACAGCAAAGCACTGGATGGTATGAAATAAAACAGCAGCAGGATCCTCTTTCAAAAGAGCCAATTTGGGGGGGAGGGGGGAAGAAGGTTAAAATAAACACATTATACTTCAACCATCTTTGGCTTTGTGGGTTGATTTATTTATTTATTTATTGGTAATTTATTTTTTTAAATAAACTTTGTCCGGCTCTCTTCCCAGGATGTAAGTCTTGTGCCAATTGGACCCCATTAAGGACTGGATCCCGTCCTGGCCATCTGGGAGCGGGAAACACGCTGGTGAGTTCCTGAGGTCTAAAGTATTCCAGAAGGAGGGGACGGGACATCAGCAACACTAGCCACTGTGGTTTGAAACTACACAATGAGCTCTTTCTCAAGGCTTGTTTTTCTAAATCCAGTCAAGAAAGAACATTGCTCCCAACTCAGGCCTGGCTGAAGATCCTGGTTTGCTGCTTGTTGGTTTGATTAAAATATAAAAGGAAAAAAGAAAGGTGGACCCATTTCTGGAGGTGCTGAATGTTATCAAAGTTGATCGCTTGCAGGGTAGAATCCTTGTCTATGGAATTAGGGAAGAAAGTGTTTAAGAGCCAAAAGAGAGAGGGAAGGGGCGCAGGAAGAGGACTCGCCTTCCTGCAAATGACTTTCGGGGTCTTTCAAAGCTCTAGATAAAAAAGGACGTCACTGTTTTCACTAAACAGAGAGTTGTTCTAGCACTTGTTAAGGGTACAGCTCACGCCTGCATGCTGTTCACCTAGGTGCTCACCAGTCCCTCCTGTCCAGCAGTCCTTCCTGTCACGTGTCCCTGCAGGAAGTAGGTGTCACAGAACACTGAGGCCAGGCCCCCTGCATACGGAGCCATGAGTCGCTTTTGTGGCAAGTGTTTCAGGGAGAAGTCACACACATCTCCTTGTTGGACACAGAACATACTGACACTAACTTATCTCTGCTGAGGACTCAGGGCCACCATCACGAGGGCGCTGCCCCTGATGCAGTTTTGCGTCTGCTTTTAACTTCCCATTTCTGCCCTTGACATGAAGCTGTGACTGAGGCTATAACTGACCACCTGCCTCTAGTTTGTTCCTTCTAACTTACTAAACCTAGAAAATCAGATAACCTAACTTGTTAAGTACTGTTCTAGTTCCCCCAGTCTGTTATTTTATGTATTTGCTTTTTGGTTTTTGATTACTTCTGTTATGTTGAATGTGAAAGAGTTGCAGTACTGTGATACCCTTTCAGCATAAATGGGATTTCATTGCATTCTTATAAGATGGTTAAGAGACAGTTCTAGAGATGATGGACTTCAGTGGGTCCAGTCCAAGCTTTGCAAATAACTAGCCATGGGGCCTTTGGAAAGTCATTCAATTTCTCTGGTCTTCAGTGTTGTTATCTGGGAAGAAGTTGGGTCAGGTAGAGGGAGCTAGTTACCTAATGAGTGTTGTTATAAGGATTAATTGATATAATAATGCCTGTAATGAATCTTGGAGAAGGCCTTCACTGGTATCAATCACTTAAAAAGTGTTATTTTTATTACTACCTAATCCTCAGCATAACCAACAGATTTACACTAAGGTATTTATGTGCATACCAATTGCACAATAAATATGTCTAAATAAAACTACCTACCCACACACGCAGCAATAAAAGCTAAATTGCAATCTATCTGCTACTGACACCTTAAAGCATCATTGAATACAATGGTTGCTAATAAGGAGCACTGGCTTGAATGGAAGGGAGGAAGGGAAGGAGGGCAGAGAGGGTCATTCAACAAGTTTTCATTCATGCCTTTGACGTGTAAGGTTCTGTGTTGGGCACTGCAGGAGACCAAGCTGAATTTAGCATGGATCCTGCACTCAAGGGTCAGGACTTCTGTTCAAAGCACAGTAACTAAAAATAGAATGTTGCAAGGAACATAATGTGGTACAGAGAGGACCATATAGAAATTTGGAAAGAAGAAATAATACTCAACACCAGAAAGGATAATGGACTGCTCAGACCAGACAAAGGTGGCATATCCCTGGATAAAGGGCAGAAGGACGCAGACACAGAAAGTAGAGAAAGGCACTGGGGAGAGAGGAACGGCGTAAGCAAGACAAGACTGCAGGGGAGAACAGTCACATCCATTTAAGGAGCAGCTAATGCACAGTGTGACTGGAACATAAGGGGAAGAGTAGGCAAGGACACTGACAAGAGAGGTCACAGTCTTATGGTGGCACCCTTGACTCCTGAAGGAGGGAGCTATGGCTTTAAGAAAGGGGGATCCTGTGAAGGTTATATGAGGAGGAAGGATTTAGACCATCAGGAAGTCACTCCAGCCTCAGCATTTAGCACCCACATGACAAGAACAGAACATTCTGTGGGCATCCATTTTCTTCCTGTCACATGACTGCAGCCAGGTATGAATTCTGTCTTTAACCCACGCTAAAATTAGATGTGCAGCACACTTCTGAGGTTTCCATTTCAAATTATAGGCACAAATGTACATCCCCTGAATGTGCTGAAAACAAGTATCTGAAATGTCTTCTTAAAGTCCCATAATTATCAACATAGGGGATAGATTCCAAGATCCTCAGTCATTAAAAATAAAAATATTGACTAAAGCATTTGGGGGAATAAAGGTGAGCATGGTTGCAACTATGTAACCACATTTTTAAAAGGCTATTAGACTATTTTTAATATTTTTTAAATATGCTGGCTCATTTAGAAATGATTTCCCATAAAATGACTTGGGTGTGAAAGGTGTTCTTCAAAGTCATATCCAAGTCTAGCACTATTCAGACTGTTGTTTTTATTCTTTACAGAGTTTATAAATTTGCATCAAGCATCTTCCATCTAGCAGGTGATCAAGTACAGACTGGATATAGATTTGCAATGTACATATTTAGGAAAAAGTAAGCAACTATGCATTATTTTATTTCTTTTAAGATTTATTTATTGCATAGAAGAACCGGGATATAGGCCAGAGGTGCAAGGTATAAAAGGATTCACCAGAGACAGAGTGGGGAGCAAAACAGGTAGATTGACTGAAACACATTGCTGAGGGGAGCAGTGGGCAATATAGGAGAGAAACCCTCGTATACTGTTGGTGGCCATGAACATGCACTTACTTAACTTTAAATTCAATGCATGTGAACCTCAACATTTGTCAAGTAAATGATAGACATAGTTCCATCTGCCACATTTATATGAAATTTTGAAAGAGATGGTATTTGAGAAGTCTTTCTCCTTTACCTATTTTTTTTTTATTTTAGTAGACTTGTATCTCAACAACAATGTGATATGAATAATAGTGTCAATACCATTGTGTACAAAATGTGGGAGGTTTTCTACCTATAGCTAAGTGATACGAGACTGTAGAGCATCATGAGAAAACTTGGTACCTGGCAAAGCTGAGTGGGAGCTGAGGTCAGGTGTTAGGAGATATGGGCTGTGACCCTAGCGTTGAAGAGTTCCTGAGTTCTCAGGATAAGACTCTAGATAAATCTAGAACCTCTTTCTCCTCACTTCCAAAATAAAACAGCTGCACCTAGTACCTGGAAAGTTCCCTCAAAGTTCTCAAATTATTGTGACTCTACATCAAGGCCAAGCAAGAAGGCCAGGGAAGCTTCTAGAGATGTGCATGTATGAATTATTTTATGAAGGTCAGAGAGAAGCAAATCCTGTTTTGATTCACAATCCTTTCTCAGAGCTATGTGTACACACAAGCATAGAAAGCAGTTCAGGAATAAAGAATAACCTTTCAAATCTTGATGACCAATAGGCACATGAAAAATATGTTCATCTTAGGCTTATCACTTATCATGAGGGAGATGCAAATCAAAACCACAATGAAATATCACTTTACACCCACATCAAAATTATGAGATTGTTTTTATATGGATAATACATAAAAAAATCAAAAGCACAAGTGTTGACAAAAATGTGGAGAAAAAGGAATCCTGGTACGCTGCAGTGGGACTGGTCTATGGAAAACAGTATGAAGGTTTATCAAAATAAACCTTCCATATGATACAGCAACTCCACTCCTAGGTATCTGCCCAATGCAAAGACACTCATTAAAAGGGATATAGGTACTCCTATATTCACTTCACTACTTACAATAGCCACGCTATGGATATAATCTAAGAGCCCAATGACAGATGACTGGATTAAGAAGATGTAGTATATATACAATGTAAAATACTAGGAAGCTATCAGAAGATGAAATCTTGACATGTAGGGAATTGAGGAGATGATGCTAGGTGAAATAAGACAAAAGAAGAAAGACTCCAAATGATTTCACTCATGTGGAAAATAGAAGAACAAGACAAGGAAGTTGACAAAACAAACCCTATAAATCTAACTGTATTGTTGAGGCTACCAAAAGGGTAAGATAGAAGTGTGGAAGTAAAGAGGGGAATGGGTCAAATAGTCTCTGGTGAAGGTTATGGGTGCTTGGTGGTGGACATGGTATGGTAACACATGGTATGATGGTCACAGCATGTAACATACATCTGAAGAGTTGTGAATCCCTAAATCACATACGATGTGGTCAACCAACATTATCTCAATAAAAATATATGTATTAAAAATTGATAAAAAATAAAACAACTTTTGGATTTAAGCAGCAAAATTTTTCTTAGTGCCCCCACCCCCACCCCAGCTACTATTTACCCGTCTAGTCAGCCCTAGATTTTTCTCCAAAGGTTTCACTATCTTTGGGAATGCAGCTGAGGAAAACATTTATCTGGACAAAAATGATAGTGTGGAGCCTATGGGAGGCTGATCAGCTCCTACAGCGATGACACTCTGGCTTCTCCTATCTGAGCTAATCACTGTCCTACAAAACTACATGCCATCTCATGCCAAGTGTATGCTGACTAAAACCAGATGCAAAATATGAGGGAAATCCTCTTCAAAGACTCGCAGCATTAAAAAATAATGGCTGCAAACATTCCTGGTCTGATCTGAATAATACTTTGCAAATATTTCAGACCATTTTCTCACATCTCCTTTAGCCCATCACTTCATGGTTGAGTTTCATGATTTTGCTTCATTACCATGAAATCCAGATGCACTCAGCCATCAACAGTCTATCCATGTGTAAATGGACCTCAAAAAAATAAGGGTTCTATGGTCACAAAAAGATTGGGACAGGATGCTTACTGAAGTTTAGGTACTAACAGTGAGTGTATGAGAATACGCCTGGAAAAGCCCTGCAAAGTCCTAGAACAAACACCTGGTGAATTTATCTGACTCATCATTTTGCAAAATTAATGAAAAATGCCTTTTTCTCTCACCTTCTACAATGCTATCCCAAAGAGTTGATATATTTCACAGAACAATTTAGAAGATGAATTGGAGCAGTATTCTGGTATAAATCTCAGGTTAACGTCACAATCAACATCTGACTGAGGACATATCAATGGGAAGATCCAATTTTGTGGCTAATTAAACTGTTTGGAGGAAATTCTAAGAATTCCTTTGCAAGTCAACATGCTATTTTTGTATAGCAAGTGTATTTGAAAGAAAAAAACAACAGTGGGATAAGGAAATTTCTTCCCACCCCATTATCAACCCCCTTTCTTACTTTGGGAGGAGTCTCTGGGGAATAAATGAAATAAAAGGAGTTCTAGAGTTGCAGATGAATTCAAGAGGGATTTGTCTACATCCCTATGTTCAGAGGGGGATACTGAGGTCCAGGATCCTACACAGATGAAAATCTAGATGCTCTGATGGGGCGATGTAAGGACGTAAATGAGATCCAGGTCACCCAACAAGCTCCTTGCCCCCTACTCCCCCATGAGATTTAAGCCTTTCCCAGGATGATTGTCTTCAGTTCCCTCCACCTTCTACTCCTTACCAATACCACCATTGTACTTTCTTTACAGCCTCTTAAAAGCTGTATAAATTCCTTCATATGTTTCAGTGATCAAATTAATAGATTGTGAGAGCCTGAAATGCCTACCCAGAGGTCCAGGTGTATGGAGCTGAACTCGATAGGCTATTTCATCAGTTTATTTCCAACTCCATCTGGCTTCTAGGACTTACCTTGCAATTTTAAACCACATATGTGACACTGCATTATATAAAAATATGGGAAGATCTCTATTTTTTTTTTTAACACGGAAGCAAGTTGTGTTTCCATAAAACACCGGCTCTGACAGAATCCAACCAGACACTCACAGTGCCCTGTCAGCGGTCGAGTCAATACCCAATGGCAAGTCAGCCAGTATTCATTGTTTAGGGTTAGAGGGGTTTTAGCTGGAGACATTACAATAGGATAGGGTCACTCCTAAATCAGGAACAGGAGATTCCCACTCCACCAAATTCCGTGTTAGTGGAAAAGCAAAGGCCACCAAATCCATCTCTGGTCAGGAAAACTCTAGCCACATTAACCATTAGCACATAACAGCCCTGTTGTTCTCCTGGGTTTATATATAAACACTACAAAGATTTCTTTTTAAGTCTTTCAGAGATCAGGCAGGATAAGGAGACATGAACACTGATAAAACTATTTTACTTTCTAGAAAGAAAGGAGAAAGGGTAAGAAACATTAAGGAAGAGTAACAAACTCAACAAATTCACAAAAAGTCAGGTTGCTCACCCCAAACCTGGGAGCTCACAGAAGGCAGCCCCAAGCTAGGAGCAATGGAGTGCCACTTTCTTTTTCCCAACCCTCAGGGGGCAATCAGTAAGCTAAACTGAACTACTCATTTGCAAAAGATTGGGTTGGTAGGGGAAGAGCACAGATG
Organism: Galemys pyrenaicus; assembly: GCA_019455555.1. NCBI lineage: Eukaryota > Metazoa > Chordata > Mammalia > Eulipotyphla > Talpidae > Galemys > Galemys pyrenaicus. The sequence goes on from JAGFMF010011983.1 coordinate 1,574,691, forward strand.
AGGGTAAATTAAGCCAGCCCTATTTTCTCTGAAGCTTCTTAAAATTCTCCAGCTAAAAAAAGCCTCCAAATAATAGCATCAACTGCTAATCTAAAATGTTATCTGTTTGTCCTGGGCCACCAGCCTGCTTCCTGAGTGCTTTGGGCTATAGAGTAAGGGTAAGATAAAAGCTTATTGAAAACTAAAAGAACTACATCTTAGAGGTGGCATAAATTCATGCAGCTGGTGTTTAGGGGGTGGTTAGGGGGCTACTCTAGAGATGAGGTCCAAACTGTCCTGCCTAAGGCCATTTGCACAACTAAAGGAAGAGGGCATGTCTCCCTGCAACACTAGGCATGCATTCTTCATGAAGACAGGTTCCTCCTCCAAGTCAGAGGTTCTAATCACAACTGATATACATAGAAAATGAAGGGATCACTCTTGCCTCTTGGATTCTCTGCACATCAAGTCTACATGACTTTGAAAAGTAAGATACCTCCAGCACAAGGCAGTGACAGTATTGTTGGGCAGTACATCCTTGTCAGATGAGGTAAAACTCTAGGGTAGAGTGGCATAGGCTAACCGATGGGCAGAAAAGGTGGTAGGTAAGTCCTGAGATTGGACTGTCTGTCTAGGTTCAAATACCATCTCTCTTGATAGCCAAACACTAATTTCCTCAAGCCTCAATTTCCTCATCAGTAAACGAAGAACAACATTGTACACAGATGCCACAAAGCACAGAGGTACTTCGCACAGGCCCTGGCAGAAACTCAGTGTCCAGTGAAAGTGAGTTATATAAATCATTGCTCTACAGCTACAGCTTTTTTCAGGGTTATTGTCTCTGAAATATTCAAGTTCCAATTTTACCCAACAGAAACCTGGAGAAATGGGCTCCCAACTGGGTTGGTATTGGGTTTTGCCCCTATCAAAAGAGAAGGCACTATATAATTTTATTTGATTAATAACAACCACCCCATAACTACTGTTATTGCTGTCACTAACACTTCTACTTCTATACCATCTGGGCTGCTGTACAACTTATTTTTTCCTCTCTGCTTTACATCTCTCTTCCCTCTCTCAACATTCTGGGTTTTAATTCTCAAAATTCTGGGCTTTCATTTCATTGGTAAATATAGACATCATAGTTCAAATCCCATCTCTAGCATTTGGCTGTGTGATATTGAGGAAGTTCCTAAACCTCTCTGACACTCAGTTTACTCAAATGTACAATAGGAATAACAAGAATATCTAATGCAGGGCTCTCGTGAGGATTAAGCAAAATAATACTCAAAAGTGTCCACACAAAATAAGCCCCTAGTACATGTGAGTTATTCCTCAATTTTTCATCATTACGCAGCAGGTTTTAGATTAGGAGCGCTATCAAATTCTTCCCTGTACTAAATGGGAAAGAAAATCCTAACAGCTGAATGATCTATGTGAAAATCTAAAGATATCAGTAGTTTAGACTATTACTAGAAAGGTTTACCTCTGCAAGTCTTATTTTTCTGAATGTCAAGATTATCAAGATCATGACAGCTCAAATTAAAGTCCTCCATCCCGACACCCAACTGCTAATGCTGCAGGGGACTGATTTATTTTAAAGGAATATCTGTTCAAACATATGGGGAAACTCCAAGGTCGGTTTCTACCAAGAAAGGGTCATGGTTGATTTATGACATAGCCACAAACGACAGCGTTTGGGAGGAGGGGGGTGGACAAAGAGCGAGCCTGCACCCCCCCGCCTCACCTCCTAGATCCATTGTGAAGGGCTTCTGGCCCACGGGAAGCAGTGACTGTGGAAGCACTGGAGGGCCAGTGATGGAGGAGGGTAAAGGTATGGCCTTAATGGGCTTTTCTTTTCATGACTTGCATTGATTCTGTTATATGGAAGTGGTCCTTGAAAGCCATTTGGATAAATCTAAGTTAGACTTTAACTTCCCTTAACTGTTCCCAAAGGAGACCAAGAGAAAGTGGGGGAGCCAAGAGGAAACTGGGCGTCTGGACTAGAAACAAGTTGGAGATGCAAATCAATGACTGTCTGAAATGCCCAAGTCATTATCCCACAGCCCATGAGGTACACCTGGGCTGAGTCACCCGGTTCTAAAAGGAACCACCAGTCAAATGTGCCTCTTCTTAGAGGATCAGTAAGACCTACTGCCACTTTTAACAATTTTCTCAGCCTTGCCTGGACCACAGTGACAAGGAGCAAGATGTCCAATTTGTATTTATTCTTCTCTCCCAGTGAACAGTAGAACAAAAAACAGAAAGGTATGAAGCTCAAGACCACAGGCCCTGGCTGTCCATGTGAGGGTGTCTGTGTACTGCAGAGGGGAAGAAACCAAGCTGGCGGCAGTCTGTTGTATCTGTAACGCTTCTGTATTTATACCTCGATGGTGCCCGGGAAGAATGGGGTGCTGTCAGGAGGGGTAGCTCAGTCCACCTTTCTTGCCTATTATATTCCAACTTGGACCACAATTAGCTGGGTGAACTGAGAGGCCCATCTCTGATTCAGCTTTATGAGAACTTTGCTTCTCTAGCCAAATGCTTGCCGCTGGTTGTCTGCGTGGGCAATACAAAGGCAGCGGCAGGGCTGGCAAGGGGCTTGGCCAAGTGGGTTCTTGGCAGAGACATGCACACACAGAAGGCTTATAAGGAAGGGCAGGCTCTGCTCTGCTATGGAAAGATAAACATGCTCAGCTCTCATACTCTTAGTTCTGCTGATCACTGCTGCCCCTCTAAAGAGAAAACACACATCAGTGACGTAGATGGGCAGGACAGTGGTGGCATGGAAGGACAGCTAGAAGAGGACACTGAAGATCTGAGTTCTCACTCAAGTTCTGCCACCAAATTCTCTGTGTGGCCACCTACCTAGCACTGGCACCCAAGGTGGCTCTAGGTGGTCAAAGAACTATGTGCCTCTAAGGCGCAGTTTGCTTATCAAGAAAAGAGACATGCTGAGAGCATTTCCCGCCTCTATGCCAAGAGTGCAACACATTTTAAGTCTGAATAAAGTCAAGCATTCTTATGACTGCTGACAAAGCCAGAGGGATATGTGAGCTCTAGGCTACCCTGTAGCCCTAACACTAAAAGGTGGTTTGATTCTCCCCTGGTGAAAGCGAAGGGCTTTTGGGCATATCAGCTAAGAAATCTAGACTCCAAATTTAGAGAGCAAAGCAAGTGTGTGTGGCATCTGTATAAATGTCATCTGGAGCTAAGGCTGATGTTGGCCAGACAGTGCACAGGCAGGTGATGGCTTGGAAAGCACAGAACGTAGAGCATCATCACTGCAACTAGGGCCCCGTCACCAGCTGAGACATCTGGGAGCTGCACCTCAGGGAATGGGTTCTTCTAGGTTTCCCTCACCAGTCATCTCCACTCGGATTATTAATGTCACCCAAATAGTATTCCTTAAAGAGACGCCTACGACAGACTCCATCCACAAATCTAGATATTCTCTTATCTCACTAAAGTCTGGAATGGGGTTTCTCCAAGATAACCTGTGACTGGGCCTCTCCCCTCCCATCCCTAGCCTAGAATAGGCCCACACACCCCAGCTAACCCACAGGACAAAGGACACCACAGAAGGTGTCCCTGTACTAGGTCAGAGAACGGAAGTCTTTCTGTTAGAAGGTGCTGTGATGCCCACCCACCCTTCTGAGTTTCCCAGAGTCCTGCCGACAGGAGCTGGCCCACCTGGGTGGCACCACTGAGTTCTACAGTCTATTAGAAATTCAAGCATAGACAGTATCCTCAAGCAGACCAAGCTATTCGATTTTAGTGTTCAGACAACACCTACCTCACTCCAGACCAGCATGGTACCGAATATGACCTGCAACCCGTCAAAGAAATTGTCCCCTATGATGATCACCGTGGCGCCGCCCGTCGTCCATCCTTCACTCGGGCTGATGGCTTTGATACAGGGAGTAGCTGCTTTTCAACACACATGAAAAAGAGAAGGAGTCTGCTGTTAGAACCAAACGTTAATGATGGGAGACTTGAGAAAAAGAAAAAAAAATCTTTTATCTTCTCACTAACAGCAAGTCCCTCAAGACCTCAGTTATTTCCTCGCTGCATTAAGACCTGCAACCTAAGGGTGCAATTTGAGTTTTTAGAAGCATTCTTTTCATTATGTCCATGAAGCTTTATATATGCACATATTTTTACCCCAGTCTTTTTCAAACCTGAAATCTTATCAGACTAAACATAGAAACAAAATCTATCAAATGTTAAAAACTAAAACAAAAATGGATGACTTTTCAAAATACTCTAGAAATCTTAAAGAATGTTTCATAATTAGATATACCTCATGAAATGAAGACCCATAGATTTTTAGATCAACCTTTCTATACAATGAGAAGCCGGAGCAAGAACTTAGTCTGGCTCCACACGTCTTTCTTTAACACTAACAGGGCAACATCCCTCACTAAAAATCATGAAGATTTTCTTCAACCAATGGCTCCCATTTTATAGCTGCAAAGTATGCAGGTCATGCAGGGTGAATTACGTAACCAAGGAGCTGAGTCAGGGCTCAAGCAGAGTCCCATGATCCCTTGCTTTGTAGCCACTCCCAGGCACAAAACCCTACAACTGACTTTTCTCAACATTTCATATCTCTTCTCTTTCCATCTTAAATGGCCCTTGGAGATGGGAACTAATTTGCAAATCCTGTGATTCAAAACAGACTGGAGTTGAACATGCCATACTTCCCCAGAATTGCTGGGAATAAATGTCACTGTAGGATGATGTCTTTGAAATTTCCCTGAGGATACCCGAGTGCCATCACAGATGTTCAGCTCTGGGATGCCACCCGTGTGCCCACGTGATTACTTTTATGAACAGGAATAGAGCACAACTCTAAAGCAAAGGGGATACTGTGCAAGGAGAGAAAATGACATCCTCCTTTTTAATAAAAAGTTTATTAAGTATCCAAGATTCACTTTCCAAGGACTGGAGCCAAAGAGAGCACCAGTTAATTTTAACAGGGGAAAAAATTGGCAAAAGAAATGATTGGACTTTGTCAAATTTGGCAAAATGTCCTCCTTTAACTTTTGCAAGAAGAAAAGAAAACATTAAGCCCAGCCCAGTGGGACCCCAGCTCACGCGCCACCGCACAGCACGAAGGACGTGGTTTGATTTTGATTCAAATTCATCTTATAAAATTGCACAGAGAAATTTGGATATATCCAAACTAAACATTTCACACTGGCTGAACTCAGCAATGCATTTACAGCTAAAACTGGGTAGTTTTGATGCCATTTCTCTTCTCCACTTTCTCCCCCAAACAAAATAATTAGTCAAAGAAACGCAAATGATTTCATGACTTGAATATTCTTACCCCATCCTTTTCAAACAATCAGGGGGTGACCAATGTTCCCAGAACTTTTTCTTAAATTTTTTCTTTAAAAGTGAAAATAACTAAGTGCATGATTGAGGATTCCCTAGCCAAGGTAGGAAATGACAGGGAGTACAAGCGATTATAAGAGAATCAAACTACATTTAGCAACTGTGTAAAATTCTTCCGCTCCAAGCAATTTGGAAACATTCTAGTTAATGTTTCAAAATTTCAGTTCTTCATTTTTAGCTCAGTATACTTGGTTGCTAGCATGCAGAGGAGAAGGCGCTGCCCTCTCCCCAGGTGCTTCAGAAAAGAACAGCTATTGGTTTGACTGAACTGCTCTCAAGAGTGTCCTGCCTTTTAGGTTAATCCGGACCCTGAGATGATCCTCAGAAACCACAAACTGGACTGGCGTTTATATTTGTATGAGTCTGGGGATTGCTCTTTCTTTTTTAAATTTTATTTTTTTAATCAGGCAGGCATCTTTCCTGAGTTGAATCTGGTCTTCTCCTGGCTTTCTCACCATTGTACAAAGAAAGCAAAGACTTTCCTGCAGGCAAGTCTATACAATAGGATCATCAAGGTCAGCTGGGTTTGCACTTGATGCCCCTACTCCTTTCTTTCCATTTGCTATTTTGTAGGATTCAACGGCATGTAAGTTTGTGTTTGTGTGTTTGTGGGGTGTGTGTATGGTGTGTAGGTATTTGGTGTGTGTGGTGTGTATGATGTGGGTGGGGGTGGGGGTGCATGTATGCGTGTGCACGCACTTTCAGGCATTTCCTAAGAGGGTGATCATATCCTACGAGCAACCATCCAAAAACAAAGCCACATGTCAACTGGGAGAGGACAGAAAGAGTATTGAGCCTCTAGAGATAAACTGATGATACAAGACAAGGCACCATCTTTAAGCTTTTAGAGAAAAAAAAAATCCATTAAAAAATAAAACACCATCGAACACCCCTGCACAGAGACAAGACTCCATTCTTAGAACAGTGAAGTCACACAGCCCTTTCTACCTTTGGACCTCAAAGTTTCCCAATGCTCCTATACATCCTTATGCTTTATCACTTCTGAGAGGACGCTCTATGGAACTTTCCCAGTGGGAAGTTTGGAAAATATTTAAAGGAACAAAGGCTATTCCACTAAGAGGGGGTGCAAAGTCAGTGTTTCTGGCACTTAGTACCTGGAGGTCAAGGAATGCTAAGAATCTAACAATATAATCCCCCCAGCATCATAGTCCCCTTAAGTGAACAAATGTCAATAATAGGGTAAAAAATACCATGACTACCTGTATAGACCAGGCCCAAGAGCAGTTGTTAAAGAACTCACATTCATATAGGCCAACGCTGGAAGCCCCAGTAAATACAGAGGCTTGGGGGCTCTGAGTAAGCCTGAGTGGCCACTCATAGTGGGGGTAGCCACTGGTCGTGGAGACACTAATGGATCATAAAACCCATGCCCCATCTCAAAAAGGGAGCTGCCACTAGGCTCCAGGCCTTGGGGACTCCACACAGGGGCAAGCTCGGTGTCATCTGCTCTTCTAATCTTCCAAAAGAATCCAGAAGTCCAGGGTTTTATGTGAAACCTTCCCAGTATTTAAATACTGGCAACTAATGCAGTATTTCTTTAAGAATGTGTAAGCTAAACAAAATCTTTATGGGCTAGAGTTTACACCCCGAGCACCATTTTATGCTTTTATCCAGATCACAAACTTGCCAAACGAAAAGCAGAACAGGAAATACTCTCAAATGTGACCCCCAACCACAGGTACCCAATGTTTGCGGAAGTATGGACGGTAAGAAAAATTCAAAAGTGTAGGTGGCCCAACTAGGGAGCGGTGAAATAAATTATGACACATCCATACTATAGAATATGAAGAGTGTCATGAGAAGGGATGAAAAACATTTCTATAAACTGACATGGAAAGATGTCAAAATATGTTAGTAAGTGAAGAAAGCAATTTACAGAATAATGAATAGTGTGATCCTGCTTATTTAAAAAATGATACATATGAGCCTGTGTGTGCTCGTGTATGCATGCACACAGTTCTGTGGGACTAGGCATGATGGGCAGAGCCAGAAGGCTGTGCCCCAACTGTCCCCTAGGGTCCTGATAAAAAAGAAATGTGACTGGAGTGAAATTGATGGAAAAGGGAAGCTACCTATAGCTATCTGTAGGGTTTGAGTTTTATCCATGGCATATAATAAGGTAATAGGCTATAATTAAAAAAAAATTAAATAACAGCAGAGCATTTCATTCTCAGAGATAAAGATGGGATTTTTTTAGAATAAATTGATGTTAACTTAGAATAAAAGCCCTGAGTCTCCTCTTCCCTATTTCTCGTGTTTTCTCTAAGAAAGCTCAGAAAATCCAAAGCTGCCACTGACTTGCTTTTCTTTCACTCAGGATATCCAGAGTGACACAGAAGGCAACAAGGAAGGGGCGTTTGTAATAGTCAACCATGGACATGTGCCTGGGAATTCCAAGGTGAACAGATTTACAGGAGAGTTCAATCCAGCTTGGGAACATAATAATCCATATAATTCTTATCTCCAAGAAAATATTTGGAACGGGGGAGGAAGATTTGAAGACAAAACCATTTTACTGGCAAATTGTTGATTTGATGAATAAAAGAGTCTTTCTTTCTCACACATGAATATTTACGTGCTGGAGGTCCACAAGACAGTACAGCCCTGAGTTCTAAATCCCATCAAAAATAAAAGTTAGGGGTTTGGGTTAAGGGGTTGTGGGGTTTTTTTTTTTTTTTTTGGTCTTTTTTTTAACCTCTCCCCCACCCCCAACAGCCACCAAAGTAGAGATTTTCCTTCCTTCAAACTATGACAATAACATGATTACCCCACCACGGTTTAGCATAATGGCTCTGAAACGCTCGTGGCACATCGCAGAGTTAAAGTGGAAATTATTAGGTAGCTCTTCTTTGTTATAATAATGATCACTCCACAAATAAAAGCTCTTCTCCCAAAGGTACTGCAAGGCACAAAATGCTAATTCTGAAGATTATGTGTGCGCTTTTATTAAATATTACCATGCCCTGCCTGTTTGAGGGCTTCTCCGCTCTGATTGTTTTATGAGTACCATGTTAATGTCATTCCCATCTTGCTAGCAGCAGGCACACATTTTAGCGTTTGTATGAGAGTTGATCAAAGGCCACGTGCTGGGGGAATTGCTGAGAAAACACGGACCAGCGATAAAAATCTAACAGATTAATTGGTTTAAATTTCATTTCAGGGCGTTGAACTTTGGCTCAGGACTCTAAGACTACAGCGTGAGTCAGGGCCTAATTACCAGATTTCCAATTTGCTTCTGAACAATGGTCATGAGAAGGGAGAGACAGAGGAGATGGGGGGGATAAAGGAAGAAAGAAACTGCTCGGGCGCCAGTCCATATTTAACAACTAATGCCCTGTGTGCAGACAATGGCACTAGGGGACACTTGCTGTCACCTGCTGTACCTCCAGAGCCCAGATTTTTTCTTGCAGTCGCCATGGAAAGCTGAAGAAATTGCAGAAAGCCTCAGCAGTTTAAAATTTTCTGATTTACAGAATCAATAATACAAGATTCCAGGGCCTGCTGGCGCACATTGGAAGCATCTTTATTAGTGAGCTGAATTTATAAGCTGGAATCGCACCTCGGCCTCCAATAGAAATGATCTATTTCATTGATAGAGAACGAGGGCAGGAAAGACATGTTTACCTCGGGGTTTATGGGTGGCCCTGGGAATAAGGGTTAATTGAGCTCAGAGGTGCTGCCCATTGAGGTGAATTAGTGGTGTGTGCAGCTATCAGCAGGGTCCTGGGGCTGCTCTTACTTTGCCTCTGAAATCCCTTTGTGTCGTGATCAATACCTCACTTGTTTGGGTGAGCTAGATGGACGACCTGGGCACAGCACTGATCATCCCTTATCCCCAAAATGAGGCTTTCACGACAGTTGTGTCCCATTAAGGCAGCCTCATTAGTGATGCACTGTCTGGGGCTTTTCTCCATTCCTGCATTTAAATACACTGGGGAAACAGCTCTCCATCAGTTGGTAAATGGACAAATTTAGCCATGTCCTAATCCCACTTTAGATCTCGAGATGAAATTCCACTGGAGTGGACTTTAGGTTATTTTCCATTTCCAGTGGTTGACATAGGAAAAGATGTCAACTTTCCTTTCCAGCATTCTTTTAACCAGAGCTCTTAATGAATGGGCATTTCTCGAGCACATGGAATGTTTACCATGGAGGTGAAGATGCTGGCACTAGTCCTTACTAAGTTCAGAGTAAAGACAGACAGATGCAATTCTGTGAAGTGGATTTTAGCATCCAGAATAATACAGAATTTGCAAATGAGCAAGAGCTCAGCTGTATAAATCCTACCCTCCCACTCCTGCAAACTGGAAACAGTCCCGAAAAGTCTCTAAGCAGTCCTTGCCACCTGGGTGCCCCCTTCACAGACTTCTGTCAAAAGGCATGAAGTCTACTTGTGTTTCATGGCTTTCCTAGGTGATAAGCACCAAGTATGCTAGTTGCTGCTATAGCCGTTACTGTTAGCATCAGCGCCCCATTAACCTGAGCTGATTTACTACAATACCCTATGGTCTCACCATTCTGGGTTATGCTGCTTATTGTAAAAGTTTCCCAGGAACTTCCACTGCAGCGACCTGCTAACAGAGCCAGCTAAATTTACCGGGGTGAACCTGGCACTCGTCCTTCCAAAGCAGAATGTCTGTTGAAGGCTCTCCTCAGCCTGGAATGAATATTAATGGCGATCTTTTCAGAAAAGAGGAACTGACTTTTATGTTGTTGTCCCAAATTTCGGAGACTTGGCAGAAGAGGTTGCAAAATGCATGAGCTCAGCTCACCCGACAGGACACTTGTGACCCCATAAAATCTCAGGCCTCTGTCCCTGTATCAGCCTGGGTGGGGAGAGGCTGTGCTTGGGAGCAAGCCCACAGCTGAGAATGACGGGGACACCGAGTACCCGCACTTGGAGACGGCACACAGACCTCCTCTCTTCCTGCTGAGTCTGAACTGTTGTTTTTGCTGGGGTTTTGAGAGAAATAATGACTTTGCTGACGACTCATAGCCTGGGAGCACCGGCTCTGACTTCCTGTGATTCCAACCACCAGCTGCCCCTGGCCAGCAAGGAGGACACTGAGGCGAGACCAGCCCTCCAGATTTTCACCACGTGCAGGAGGCAAATCTATTCTGGGCTTGCCTACGCGCCAAGTGGGGTCCTTGGAAACAGCAGCAGTTAGAATGCCTGTCCTGAACCCTGGCAGCAGCGTGTGCCAGCTTCCCTTTCAGAACGCTAACCTTCCACTATTGGTCAGCTAATCAACCAGCAAACTCAACAGCTCCTCATTCAAAAGGCGGCAGTTTTGTTTTAACACTTCTTTTCTCACTTTAACTTGCACTACTGGATTTATTTCTGCCTTCCTTTATTTTTCTTTCAGTAATTTCTGTACGCAGCTAAGCATTTTATAATGTATTAAGGTTTTTATTTTGTTTTGTAATTGGTCTGCGTTGATTGCCCTATCCTCTGGTGTATGCAGATATGACTTGACAAAGAATCATATGTGGACATATGTGCATGCATATATAGATATACACACATACATGCATGTGTATATATTCATCTTTTCTTCCAAAGTGGCTTCATTTGGCAAGAAAGTCCTTTGCTTTGACAGAATTTAACAGATCCACAAAAAAGGAGAAAAGAGTAGTAACTCAATCACTAGGTGGAAACGTAATCAACAGCCCTCTGCATCCAGCAAAGCTCACGAGTGGCAATATCTAGGTGTATCTAAACTCAGGGCCATTGCTAAGTTCCCAACTATGCCATTTGCTAAATATGGTGCAAGCCCAAATTGTATCTACTTCCTGTTTATTTTGCAGCTTTTTTTATTCTATTCCAAATTAGCAAAATGCCTCAACCATCACTGGGCACAGTACCTGAGCAAGAAAAGGGCAGAAACCCTGGAGGCATATCTATGTACACATCCCAGGCCAGTACTTTTGGATTTCTGAGTGTCTAGCTAAGATCCAGAAATGCATGCAGGTTCATGCACAAAATTGTTGAACAATTTAGCAGTGAGAAATCTTGACAATTTGATACATCTCTAACTTGTAAACTGCACTTGAAAGACCTGAAGGCTTTTTGATTTACAGACACCCAACACAGCATTGTTTTACAATATGCAAAAATCGCTTGTTAAAAACACTGGGGACATTTGGAACTTTATCCCTCAAGAAAGTGTGAATGTGCTGTTCTCCACCTCATGGTTGGTTTGCCAAACCCAAAATTAAAATGTACAATATATACTAACCCTAGAGTAATGATGGTAAATGCTACCATGAGTTTTCTTTTCTGTCATTCTGTGATTTGGCATGGCGATGCAATGGGGCAGCGTTATCATGGCGTGTGGGGGAAACCCCGCCATGAATGACTCATGGATCCAATAGGGATATCTGCTGCAACAATAGTAGATTCACTTGCCTCCAACTATAGGATAAATAAATAACTCTTCCCAACAAGAAGTTTCCTGCACAAAATTATTTTTTACCCCACTTCTATTTACTATCCTGGTATAAGGAGAGTTCCAGCTATGAAAGTCAGGGAAGAAAGGGAAATGAAAACAACTTTCCAGAGACAGGCACCCAATATTGTGAAAAGAGGAAACAATTTTTAGGTTAAAAAAAAAAAAAAAAAAAACCCACAGGCCCCTTCAAGGAATATTCAAGTCTCTATTCACAAGCAATCTTCCTGGGCCTGGAAAATCATAAAGTCAAATATGAGCAAGTCTAGTGGAAAATCTGTGACGTTAATCTTGGCGGGGCTCGTCGTTTTAACAGGTCTTGAATGTGTGTGCTGGATTACCCAGATGGCCGTGCAGGGATCGGCCTGATAGGATTAAGCCTTTACACTGAACTCTGCTCCATCTGTTAGCTAAGGTTTGTCTTTCTTTATCTGAATATGAATTTTTAGTCTCCTTGCGTCTGGAAGCCGGACTCAATTCCACATTAAACACACAGATGCTTGCAGATAGTCTAACATTTCATTAGTTAGTCTCCATGAATATCAGTTTGGTCTTTTTCTAGAAAATGGTTTTTGCTAGGAAGGAATTTTAAAGTATATAGAATCTACTTTGGGGGTGAGTGGGTCTTGTCTAGTTCTTCCTATTGAACTCTAGAACTCAATTCACTGTCCTAATAGGGGTTTACAATGGTATTTGCCCAAAAAGATGAAAGGGAAGACCTGATGCCCTATCTGCAGAATCTGACTGTAAGAATAGATGACACAGATTTTTTGACTAAATGAACAATCCAAGCAGAAAATATTCCATGGTATTTTTTCCCTTATTACAAGAGGGTTTGTATTAACCCATACTTAATAATAACTATACCTGCCTTTTCTATTACTTTCATTAGGTTTTCCATATTTTTAAGGAGTCCTTATGGAGGAGGCAGTGATATGTCAGTTTCCTCTTGAATGAAGTGGGCTGACTTTTCTTTTGCCCCCTATGGACACACCGGCCCTCCTCACTTTATTGCTGCACTCCCCTGTGTTGCATGTTTCACAGATTCAAGGAGCAGTAACCCTGCATCTGGCAAGTCTGCCAGCACCATTTTTCCAATAGCATGTGCTCACTTTCTGTCTCTGTGTCAAATTTCATTAAAGTATGTTCAATGTTTTGTAGACGTCATACTACTGTACCCTTAACAGATGAGAGTAGCATGTAAACATAACTTTTATATGCACTGAGAACCCAAACAATCCACATGACTTGCTTTATTGCATTGCTGGTTTACTATAGTGGTCTGGAACAAACTACAGTATCTCCAAGAGATGCCTGCATTCCTAGCAGCAATGATTTATTCATTTCTCAGCTGAAAAACTTTGACTTGGAACAAACTTTAGGACAGAGGCAGTTAAGTTACCTAGAGCCTGGCAACTGATTCTGGGTTTTCTAACCATGAGACGAAGGAAGGAGTAACTCTGACTGCTGGGCTTGGGGAAGCAAACAAAAGGTAAATAAGTTGTCCCAAAGAGGAATCTTTTAGAATCCTAGTTGTGGTTGGTTTGTAGAAACTGATATTCATGTCCTGGGTATGTGCCACACTTCTGGAACCTCAGTCTCACAATCCAGGACTACTATATTTATCTAGCAAGGTTCCTTTGCTTTCCATTTTTGGTTCCCTTCATGATACTGGCTCTGATCTTTATGCCATGATGATCAACCAACAAAAACTATAGCCCCAAATCATGGAAATAACCTCAGTGTGAAACAATAGAGGAACTGATGAAGAAGAAGTGTATACACAGTGGAATATTATTCAGTCACAAAAAAGATGAACTCTTACTATCTTCAACAACATGGATGGAACTGATGCTAAGTGTATTGGTCAGAGAAGAAAGAAAAATGACAGATGATTTCATTCATATGTGGAATACACAGAGATAAAACAAAGGAACAGACAAAACCGAAACAAACCCTAGAAATCCCCCACAGGGGTATAGTGGTAGGTGTTAAGTAAATGGGGAGGTGACCCAGTCAACCATTTGGAGGATTATGGGGAGGTGTGGTAACACACATCTGAAGAGGTGTGAACCTAATCCACTAACCTATTTATGGTATTATAAACCGAAATTATCTCAATTAAAGCTAGTGTTTTTTTTTTAAAAAATACTAAGCTTTAATAAAGGAGTATAAGAACATTTATTCACTAGTCATATAAAATGTATCAATTGCTCATGCACATCGTATTCTCTACACACAATAAAAATGATTATGATTTAAAATATATATGTACGTGTGTATACACATACACACAAACACACACACACACACACTAGGCTTTTCTACATGCAAATTCAGTTATTATATTTAAGCAGTGCCCTTCATTGGAAAATTAGGGAACATAGAGCAGCAAAACTTCCTATTCCCACTGAAGATAAATTATGCTTACCAGTAAGAAAATAGATACAACATCTTATAAAATCTATGTCTTTGGCCCCTTACATTAACAAGAATTCTAGTAGGGTGGTAAGTGGTGGTTTCCTAAAAGATGAAGCCAACGCTACATAATCTCTCATAAAATAAACACACTCACAAACACAGCCTTCCTGCCTGTTCTCTACATTTTCTACTGTATGAGGGCACCTGATTAGCTGAACAAGCCCATTCCTTACATTTGTTTTACGCACTACATATGTGGTTACTGAAAGTAAATTTTTCATTAATTAAAATTATTAAAATATCAATTATTTTCTTGGTCAAACTAGCCACATTTCAAGTGTTCAGTACCTACTTGTGGCTAGTGACGGTCAGCATGACAAACAGCACAGGGATTTGACAATTCCATCATTCCAGGAAATTCTATTGGACCCAAGGATAAAGTTTAAATAACTGAGCTTGTGATATGCCTTCTATATTCCAGGAGCACTAAGAATAAATAATCATGAATTAAATCCTTCCAGCAATAATCAGAGACTAAATGCTAGCAGGGTCAGTCTAGAAGTCAATGAAATGGGCAGCAGAATGGACAATGGGATGACTGAGCCTACTATAAGACCAACAGCCTGTTCAAAATGGATATTACATCTCAGTTTAACCTAAATGATACCACATGAGTAAAAGGGTCAGGCAGGCCCTACCACCTCTTCTAATTATAAAATGAATTTGCAAATCCAGATTTTCCTAGGCAATCTTTTTATTTCTAATTGTCAGCAACAAATTTGTCATTTATGGATGTATTATGCAAACCAAACCTACATGCATGATTCAGACCATGACCTGGTCCACCAGGGTACAACTCACATCAATCCTCGCAGGGACAAGAATCACCTCTCAGTTATTAATTTCAGCCACCACACAATGAATACTGCCATGGAATCATCCAAAAATAAACACAAACCATCACCACTGCCAGCTCGGCTCTATATTATTCGAGGTCTCTCCCAGAGCAACTGACAGTCCCCAGCCAGCCTTACTCTGCTTTGCTGCAATTTGCTATAAGCAGCTTGGGAGAGGAGCTCTCTGAAGGATTTCTACTGTCATCAGGCAAGACAGCATAGATAGTGACTTTTTAAGGAAACTGTGTTTTGAATATGAGCAGCATCTAAAAATCAACCTTGCCCGACCTTCCTGGTGCCTTTCAGAACAGTGATGCTTCTTTTCCCTGCACTATCCCATGGAAGCTGCCACGGCTCCATTCAAGTGGACTTTTTTATTCCTGAGAGCCTTGTCGTTTTGAGCCAGCTTCCTCTCCCCCCTGACACATGCAGTGACATTGTGCTTCAGGGTTGTTACAACACTGGTGTTTCCCCATGATGATTAGTGATGTCACAGGCACAAATGTGCCCACACACAGAGCAAAGACAAGAGGGTGCTCCACTCCCAAGAAAGCACCACAGAGGTTGGAAGTCTGAGTGCAGAACCCAGATGTCGGGGAAGGAGGTCCAGTGGCCTGTGGGGGAGGGCCTGGGTGCTTTGGTGGTGGGTGTGGTGACATTCATCTGGAGAGGTGTGAACCTATTCCCTGAAATCACATACAGCGTTGCAAACGGTAGTGACCTGGATTTTTTAAAGAAATACAAGCAAAACAGAAAAGAAGCTATGAAAAGAAAATGAACTTCTCATTAAATGTCATTTTAGGATGAAGACAGACAGACACCCAGACTGACTCCGTCTTACTGCCTCAGCTTCCCTCATCCTCACTCTTTGAGATCTGAACTGCAAGGAGTCGCCACACCTTTGCCACTTCAGGACTAGCTTCTTCTACTAGATTATTAATTATGTGATAAGTTCCACCTGCACATCAAAACCCAGATTAACCATCCAGATGGAACTTCTACAGGAAGTTGTTTCTTTCTAGCCCCCATCTGCCAAACACCACCCCTTCTCTGAACTCCTTCCTGTCTTTCCCATTCTTTGGTCACTTCCTGCACCAGAACATAACGTATGTGCGTGTATGCGTGCATGTGTGTGTGTGCGTGTGTGTGTGTGTGTGTATGGAGCTGGGCAGGCATGGATATCTGCAAATCAACACATCCCTTGCAGGCAGAGACCTCATCCATTCATAAACCAGACAGATGCACCATGTGCTGAACCAATACCAAAGAACTAAAGAGCACCGCTAAGTTTTCGAAGGCCTTCCCATACATGATCTCTGCCGTCCTTTATATCATCTCGGCAGTTGGCACGCAGGTGCTACTGTTGCACTTTACAGATGAGGTAAGTAGATACCAGAGATGCTCTTGAACTCAGAACTTTGGAGTTCACATGGGTAGATAAAATTGAATATTTAAAATACCCCAACTACCTTTCAATTTTGGTATTTATCTGAAATCTCTGCTCAGTTGCCTAAAAGAGCCACTCAAGCATGTCAACATGGCCAAAATCTCATAAAATCTTATTTGTGCAAGTCCTAATTCCCAGGACAGAGGGTGGATATTTATTAACTTTACAGAAAATTACTACTCTACTTCCCAGTGAAGTTATTTTCCCCCTAAGACTCAGCCTCACATATGAGTTGTAGTGAAATCTCTCTCTACCTTCTTCTACTTCCAAGTTCAAAACCTGGCATCCTAGCGCAGCACCACAGGTGCCAACTAAAACACAGGAACGCTGGCCACGGCCACACTCCCCAGCGCAGAAGCCGCTCTATTGTTACGAGGCAGGCTCCTGAGCTCGCCTCTGGGCTGACTTCTAGCACAGAGCCCATGCGAGTGACGGCAACACCGTGGAATGCACATGTTCAAGTGCAGGGCGGTCCCCCTAACTTGCCCTTCAGTCTGGACATGATCCATCCTGATGGTGTTCACCACAGAATTTTGTGCATAAAGAGAAAATAATAAAAGTCTACTGTATAACTAGGTCCTCCTGAAACAGTACCTGACTAACATTTTCCCCAACTTCTTTCTTTCTTTCTTTTGAGTAAGAAACTTGGATTCCACAGGGCTTGCCTAACCAAATCAAAAAGGGTTTCTAGAATTCTGCCAAAATTGAAATTTGGAAGAATCTGAGGTCTGACTTTATAGATCTTTGCTCATCATAGTTACTGGAAGAGCACAGCTGGTCTGATGATTCAGCCAGAAGATTTTAGCAAAAAATGAACAGAAATATATTTTTTCTCCAAAAAAATAAAATTAAAAGGACATACTCCACTGGACCTCGTGGCTGCAGCCCCTTCTCCACAGACCCACCTTCAGCCTCAAGCCCAGCACAGAGTATGCACTCAGTATCTGTCAGCTTCCAGTTGTGGTCAAAGAGAAGTAGATCAAGAGTCATAAAGAACTAAAATCCTCGATTTGTACTAACCACACTCACTTTAATCATTTCTCTAAATAGCAGCCTCCGTCTGTTGCGACTTGCAGCTATTTTGCATATGCTCATCTCTTGATATTTCCACACTTTGCCCCAAGGTGGATGAAAGAGACCGATGTGCTAAGAGAGGCCCCCACGCTGTCCTCCTGCCCCCCAGAACCGCAGGGGGCAGGGAGGGGCTTGAATGTGGGTTGGAACAACTGGTGTCCTGCTGATGGCAACTGTCCATTAAATAAACCAGCCACACAGGAGCATATGTTCGCATATAAAATATTGATTAATCCTGCAGATTGGAATAAAAATATATTAGAAGTTGGGTTCCACTTTCATGCTTAACAGTCAGATGAGCACTCGGTCCATTCAGATCTATTTCTGTGCCCTGTGGCCTCCGGAGTGTTAACTTCTGTCTTTCGCTTTTCTTTTCCTTCTCTGGTTACCGTCTGGTCTCCCATGTCGGGGCCTCTGTGATGACTGACCAGCAACATACGGCAAAGCAGGACTTTAATTACTGGGTCATCTCTCAGCCAAGGTGCCCAAGGCAGGCTGGCACAAAGTCCTCGAGTCGGACAATCCGTGCCTCAGATTTTCTCTTGCTCCCTGCAGGTCAATCTCTTTTCTGTGTGAGGATGAGAATATCATGCTGATGGCATCGTGTTCATCTGATAAGGACGATGATCACCTAATTTCTATAAAGTTTCATTTCTGTCCACTGAGTATTTCAAGTTGCAGGGCTGGCACAGGGGGATCGAGATGGGGTGCCTGATAACGTGACGTGATACCAGGATTTTTTATCCTAACCCAGAAAAGCACCTTCCCATATATCAGGGCACATGCCAGCTAACTGGCCCTGGGGATTTAACACAGTCCTGGCTTTTCAATTGGCCTTTGAGTAACACCATCAATTTGCTTCCATGGAACCAGGAATTATATTACATGATCAAATAGCAGGAGAATTTCTCTCCACCTCTGAAGTCCAACGTGAAAGGATTAGCACAGACTCAACAATGACAAAGAATAGGGTGATGACTACTGTGCCAGCTACTCAGAAGCCACAACGCTGCAGAACAGAGCTCTAACTCTTGTTCCATTGGGCCACAACCAACTCTATGAGGAATGGCCCTCAGTTTCCCTCACTTGCTAAATGGAAAGAGTAACAGTGGCGCCCCCCTCTGGCTGGTAAGAGCATTAAAAGAGGCCACAAAGTGAACTTAATGGTAGCACATCCTCAGGGCTGCTATGGTTACAGCATCATTGGCAGCCTGGTGTACAAGCTGGCCCTCTCCTGGGCAACAGTGCTGTTAGCCTGTGGTTAAGAAAATACACCGGATCTCTAGCTCCAACCTATGGGAAACTTTCAAATTTATTTTCTCAAAACTGGATCTCAGACCTGACACACCTATTTGGCACTCCCCCAAGCTTCTAATATTTAGTTCCTATGAGGAGTTTTGGACTTGCTGTCCCACTTGTAAGGCTCTTTTTTATGCAACAAAATGCTACTCATTCTAATTTTAAATTTGAAGTGTCCCTGATGCTTCCCACTCAGCCTAGTCCTCTTGTTTTAACCTCGCTTAGCCGACTGTTTCTGCTCTAGAGAGGTCACTCTCATCACAGCATCAGTCATTCTACATACAACTATTCACTTAATATCAACACACAAATACACACCCGTGACTAGATGCCACATCAAATCAACAGCTGGTCCCTCCTTGCTTAGTTTGCCCTGCATCCCTGTGGTCTCACAGAGTGGGCAGGCAATCCTGAATGACTAGGTGAAGAAGCAAATGAATGAAGGAAGACTCTTCAGAGATGTGAAGAGACTAAGGACCAAAACAGAGCAGCTTCAAAGTAACGATTTATTACACACTTCAGTGTGTGTGGGTCCACACTGGGCTTCTTTCATGAATGAGTAGCGGCTGCATGAAATGAGCTTTCCAGGGGCTGATTTGGCCCCCATTCCAGCAGCAAACACTCCATTCTCTTGGAGGGTTAAAATGAGCACCAGTAAGCTCCCCCCACCGTGGGCTGTCATCATGCCAGGTGGATCTACTGACAGATGTTAAGGTTAGGAGGAAGGGTAGCAACCAGATGAGAAAACACAGCCCCTCCTTCCGGAGGTACCAGCACTTCCTGTCTTTAGGCCTCGCTGGTTCCTGCCCACCCAGCCCCTCCCCCATGCATCAGTTTCAACACAGTTGCTGCTCTTTCTGTCATTTGAACTCAAATCCTATCTGGAAAATTGATGGGCGATTTCTGACCCTGACAACACAACGTCAGCTTTGCTCAGTGTCCAGCTGGCTCAGTATATATTATCATAATGCACCGCCTGGGTGGACTCTGGCTCATTCTCTCCCTGGACTGGAGTCCCCCTTTCCACAGTATTCCTGCCCGTTGACAAGCATGTTTAAAAATAAAAACAGTTAACAGCTTGGGAGATGGTTTGATTTTTAAAGTCCTAGCAAGGCACTAAGCCTATTCCAGTGGTAAACAGAGCAAAAAAGGCTTTCTTCTAAAAAGGCTATTTGACTCTTCACAAAAATGTTACCCAGGGTCCTCTGCTGTTTCCTGGTGACTTGAGAGAATTATTACTTCCCCCAACTCTCAAGGCTCTAAAACAGTTTCCCAAACTTTGGGCAAGGTTTTGGTCCACCCTGTAATGCTGATGGTATGACTGCCTTAATAGGATTGCCTTGCTATTTGTGCCTAGACTGACTTTTTCTTCAATTCAGACTTGTCCTAAGTAACAAGAGCTGAGCTGTTTTGCATTTTGTTGTGGTTGCTGCCACTAGTGCTGTTCTTTGCTTATTTTGCTTATGCTTTATGAGAGACACAGAACTCTTAAAATGTTTTTCATGCTTCCCCGCCATCACCTAAAAACACCTCTCATACTGCATAGGAAACCTAGCCTAAAAGTTGCTTGCGAACTTCCAAGCACTACAGCTTCCGGCCAACCCAGCCGAAGGAGCTCAGAGAGAAGAATGTCGTCAGGTGAGGGGCCCCTGAGGAGCAAGAGGCCACTTTACCTGGGTGGCTTTTCCAGGCCGCTTGCAGCCCATGGTTGGAACTCTGGCATAAGAGCTCAAGGGGAAGGAAGTAAGCCTTACTTAGATAAGTCCTGTGAAGTGAACTCCACCTTGGCATTTGGGGGACACTCCCCAAGGCTATGGGTATGAAGCCCCACAGGAAATAGGGGACCCCTCACAGTGTCAGTTGAGCTCAAAGAACAAATCATCAGAACTTTATGACTGATGAGGAAACCGAGGCCCAGAGAAATCTGCATCTGTCCTGGAGGTCGCAGAGCAAGGCAGCAGGCAGTGCTCTGTGTTATTCATTTCTCTGTGTGTGTCAGAAAATGTTGGAACAAACTGAAATGTCTTCAACACAACTTCTAGCTGCTGCCTCGAGGCATCTCATCTTCAGAAGGTATAGGGCCAAAGTAGGACTCACACAAAATCTAGCAGACATTAGTAAATGCAGTGAGGTTCTGAGGTCACGAGGGAGGAGGAGCCAGAAAGGGAAAAGGGGCTCTAAGGTTGTTTGGGTTTTTTTTCTAACTTATATTTTTCTTATGTTTGCTTTTCTTTTCCTCCATCTAAGGGTGTTGATGAGGGTGGGCAAGTGGAAAAGAGGGAGAAGAGGGATGGGGCAGAAAGAGGAAATGTAATTACTTTGATTTGGAAGTTCCCATTACCGCTAAGCTTTACCATTTATTTCTCAAAATATTTTTTCCACCTATAACAAAGTACTCACAATACTGGGGGGCTGGGGGAAGGGTGAAAGTTTGGGATCAGTCCATAGAAGCTTCCATTTACATAGTCACATCCCTGACGCCTCTGAAATTTTCAATTGATAGAAACTCCTGGGGTTATAGATGCAGAAAGGGGAAGAAACCCTGGGTTTGGAATAATCAGTGGTGCAAATCAACACAATTGGAATTATGATGCTTCTGTAAGCAAATGTGAGACAAAAAGTTTAGACACGAAACAGCTCTACTGGCAGAGGGGCACGGCGGGCTGTGGGAGGACTGTAGGTGTCCCGGTGATGGGGAAGGCATGCATCTGAAGGGCGTGATTCTGTACCTCTGAATCATATAGTATTGTGAACCAACGTTGCCTTAATAAAAGTTCTGTCATTTCTGTCTGTAATATGAGCAAAAAGCATCATTCTCTTCCCAGCACCTCTACCCAGCACACTTTGTGCTGATCGTAACAGGTTAGGTGTGGTTCACTCCCTCATTAGCCCACATGCTGGCAGTTTCCACAATTCACAGGATTGTTAACAAATCATTTAAGAGAATGGCTTCCCCGTCTGTCCTGTCCCATGTGATGTGCGGTGTGAGCGTCAGTCACCCTTCAGTACCTGATCTAGAGACTCTCAACATCCTAATAGTGAACTCACAGCTAAGTTTTTTCCTGGTCTCTATTCTCTCCACACTGCTGAAAGCCAGGGAACCAAGAGAAATGATTTCTAGAGAGC
Source organism: Galemys pyrenaicus (assembly GCA_019455555.1). NCBI lineage: Eukaryota > Metazoa > Chordata > Mammalia > Eulipotyphla > Talpidae > Galemys > Galemys pyrenaicus. Next base: position 1,596,806 of record JAGFMF010011983.1, read on the forward strand.
TGAGGTAGAAGGTCCTGGCAAATAAATAAAATATGTAGTGTCCTATTCTTGCCAGTTCCCTAGAAGGCATTCCAGGCATCAAATAAAATCAGCATTTTCTTTTATTTGACTAGAGGAATGTGGTGTAACAGGGCATTGAAGGAAAGTGAACTACAAGATAAACACACAGTATGGCCCATTAAAAAAGAGAGAGAGAAGAAGAAGTTGTGTTTCAGGCTAACTTTGGAAAGGTCTATTTCAGAAACCAACAAACTGCCTTATTTTTACTGAGAAAAATATAAATGGGATAGGAGATGGAAAGAATTTTAGCCTTGTGTGTAGAGCAAGTAAATGAGAGCACAGACTGCAGATCAGGCTCACCAGTTTTGACCATGGGTCTACTGCTTATGTGCTGTGCAGTTCTGGGCCAGTTACATAACCCTCTCTGTGACGCAGCCCCTTGGCTATGTGCAGGCACAACAGGAGCCCCTCAGGGCTCCACGCATGCTTACTGCTGTTGCTCTTAGCACTGTCATACAGAGCTAGGTGGTTAGGTGGACCTGGGGGCAGACCCAGATGCAAGTCTAGTTAGTTTTGTGTTTTGGGTAAGTAACCCACCTCGTTAAACCTCAGTTTTCTCATCTGTAAAATGGGAATGATTATTGCTGCATCTCATTAGACTTGTCAGAAGATTTGATGAGATAATATAAGAAAGAGTGATCACCACTGAGCTGGCAGGTGGCACACAGTAAATGCTTCCCACATGCTGGCTGGTGAAAGTCCGAACAACAAGAACAACACGTGGTACCACCTGGCTGGTGACCGACCACCAAGCAAGCCAGCAAGGTGGGAGCCTGGTACCTGCAGACCAGCAGGGCTGTGGGTGGTGTCATGTTCAACTAAAGCAACTGAGACCACCTGCCTAGCAGTGCCCAGTGGCTCACAAACTCTAATCTGCTTGATGGTGAGATCTTGCTGACTGCCAAGTCCCTGGGACTGAGGTTCTGTTGTTATCTGCTTTATGGACTTTTGGGGGGGACACACTAAAGATCATCTTCACTTAGAGCCTTGTTCATTATCCTGACTTCTTCTGAGAAAGAAGACTAAAGGCATTGTCCCCATGCCTCAGAGAAAAAGTCCCGATTTGATGGAAACTCTGGACTCCCCACGCACACTCATCACATGATGCCTCTGAACTCTCATGGTCTATTCTTGCCTCTGTCTTTTTTAAGTACAAAAATCCATTGATAAGATGTAATATGTCACCCTCAGTAGCAAGTGACGATGCCTATAGCTGTTCTACTTAATCTGGATCTTACCAAGATGCTCTTGCCTAAGGAGACATGGCTAGAGTTTGCACCAAAACCCGTCACATGAAAGGGCTGCTGTCAAAATGTAAAACTCTATGTCACTCATCCCCTGCCTTGGGTTTTCAAGGTGCATTTCTGCTGGGAGGCTGGGTAGATTTTCTAGATAGTCTTCGTGATCTTCAGAATCCCAAAGACACCTCTGCCAACCTGAATCAAACTGAATTGCAAAGGGGTAGACCCTAAGTCTTCCAGAGTCTTGTGTTATTCAGGGACCATGGGGCCATGCACGCCCAGAAATTCACACCTGCCAACCTTCATGCCATAGGCAAAAGCAAAGAGCAACAAGTGGATCTCAAAAAAAACAAGCTACGTAAAGATGAGCAATCTATCTCCCCTCCCCAGCTCTCCATTTCCTCTTCTGGAAAATGAAGGCATATCTGGATGACTTGCCAGACTCCTGGACTCAGTCCTCATCCATGGTAAGTGGAGAAACATTTGGGAGGGTATGTCATTTCTGTTGTTTATTTTCATTCATCTGATTTTAGGGTTAGGCAGGTAATAAACAATTAATAGTTCAAATCACACAACAGTCCTCCACCCTAAGGACCTTAAAGAAGGTAATGTCTCTACAAGTTCTACGAGAAGTCCATAAGTAAACACTTTCTAAACTACTTGTGAATAAAGCAAATCAACTAGCCAAGAATATCTGAACAAAGAATTCTGAAAACGTTGGATAGTCTTCTTATTTTGAGCACATGCGCTACTGAGAGAATGGGGGCTGATGGAGGGTGATGAGCCAGTTCCAAAGGACAGCCAGCTCCCTGCTGAGCTTCTGGGCCAGCAGGGACAAGCAGAGCTAATGACTCAGCATCTTGCCCTGGGCTTTCCTCACCTACCAGAGGCATCTGTCATTGCAGCTGAGTTCAGTCAAAGCCCCGCTGAACCCCTACACCATTCCACAACTGCCACCAACCAGGGAGTGACCATTTCCCATGGGACTGCATGATCTGACTCCCGGTAAACACCCCAGCCTGGTCTCCTGCCATCCCGACTTTGTCTGGGAACAATAAAACCCATCCTTGTCTCTTGAGTTCTCAAGCTCACTGTACTATTCCCTTTGTCTGGGGAAAACATATCCATCTCTTAAATGTGGACATAAATGTGATTTCCTCCAAGAAGTCTTCCCAGATACGTCACTTTTCCCCACTTATTTCATGCACGACTGTAGTGGGTTAATTGTGAATTGTGGTTAATCTTCCTTGCCCATTTACATCATAAATTCCTAGCAGGCAGTTCGTCTCTGCCTGGTGCTCCTGCACTGAGCTCAGTGTCTGGCACGAATGAAGGCAGGAGGGAGTGGTTAAGACCCACCTTACTGACATCTTATTCCTTGGCTGGAGGTCCAACGAAGGGACTCTATTAGAAACAACAGTAGGTTTCTCTGTCTCCTGAAGCCCTGGCATCTCCAAGAAAGGAGGGGTGTCAGTGGCTAGTTCACAACTCCAAAGAATAGTGCATGCTAAAAGACCACCCATAGAAGACGCAACCCAGCACTCACTGAACTCATGCAAGTGAGGCCCAGAGTCACACAGCCAGTAATGGCAGAGTCAGGGTTGAATCCTGTTCTTCCAATTGGCAGCAAGACCCTCCTTCTCTTAGACTTGATGGCCATTTCCAGTCACTCCTGAGGGCACTGTTACAGCAGGGCAAGGTAGGGCCTCCCCTTTCCAGCAGACACTCCATGCTCTCTTTCCTTTCAGATTAATCTCGCAGAGCTTGACCCATCTTTCTCCACATCTCCATAAAACAGCCCTTTGCGGAGCAGCTGGGAACATGGTGTGTGAGGCTAGATACCCAGAGGCAACCAGCAGAAGCAAATCTTGCTTTTGTCTGGAGCAAAAGGATTAAAGAAGGTCAAATGCTAAAGAGCAAGAATAGCACCATATTGTCAGGGACAGCTGGAAGGAGACACTGTGAGGGAAAGGTCAGATGGAGCTGCTGGTGGGGAAAACCTGATTCTTCTCAAGAGCTGGGATAACAATAAGGAGGCAGCCCGAGCTTCCACCCCACTCTTCCTTCTGCAAAGTGCCTTCGTCTTTAATTTCAGTAACACTGCATTAGAACATTGAATAAGTTTAAGGTGTATGTAGAATAGTGATAGTTTGATCAAACCCCACCTTTTTTTAGCTGTTATTTGGGGGTCCTGGCACAATGTGCTTTGCATCTCAACTCTTGCGATTACTTTGAAGGGACATGTAATTCATTTGCATCTGATGCCCACCAGTGGTCCATTTCAACATTCTCCAAGTTTAAAATTTCCAGGGAGGAGAGGTGCTAGACCATCTGTATGTGAGCTGAGAAGCTAAGCAGGACCTCAGGGCAACACTTCACAAACATGCAAAGGTGTATCTTCAAAATCTTTGAATTAATAGGCCTCTTGATTTTTTTTAAATAAAAATGGAGGTATACAAACTTATAAAATAAAACAAAAGAAGACTTCTCAATTGGAACACCAGTTAGAGGTCTTCCTACTGGTGACTGAGTTCCTCTTACCACTCAGATTGCCCCAGGATGATGGAGGAGCCAAGTGCTCCTATAATCCAAAGAGGGGAGACAGAGAGGAAAGCAGTAAGGAGGAAGAGATAAAGATCAACTCATGCCAAAAAAAAAAAAAAAAAAAGAATTAAAATGTCCCCTAAAAAAAATGAGCATTTAAACCGTTTGTCAGCTGGCTTCCTGACAAAGCACTGGAGTGACTTTGTGGGCATTTGCATAAATGCTGCCGGTGAGTTCACCATCGCTGCTGGCGCTAATGGTACATAAAGTAATTTAGTCACTTCTGCCGGCGTTCTATGTCAGAATGATGAGCGCAGGCACTTTGCCTTGTTGCATATTAGATCATTAGATAATAAAGTGTTAGCTCAGGCAAGTGACAAGGTCCCCATGCTAGAGCTTCGTGAGGACTCCCTGGTCCCACTGTGGAGAGATGGAGAGACTGCTGCCACCCTTGGCCTAGACTCCAAACAAGCTCCACCTGAAGCTCCCTTCAGAGAACAACATCAACATCACCCACACTCTACCGCCCATGAGTCCACATGGTCCCAGGAGATCTGCCCCAGTGACAGGAAGGCAGGACGGGTACAAGAGCCCAAGCAGCACTGACCATGGGTGGTGACAGACAGTGTCTGGGGCCCTAAATCTGTGCTTTCTCAAAAAGGGGAAGCTTAAGAGAAGTGACCTTCTGGGGCTGCCTCTCTCTCCCCTGCTGTGCTCCTTCCCTAAAACCATGCTTCACAGGAACACTTACAGGCTGTTCTTCCCCTAAATATCCAGCCCAAGAGCAAGCATCTTGTATTTGTGAAGAAGAACAACACAGGGATAGAGGGATCACCATAATTAAGGGGTGCCATGTTCCCCCTCCCTGAACTACATCCAGTTTCATGAAATCAACAGGCCTCTCCTCCTCAGAATACAGGGACAGTCATGGAGCACAGAAGTCTATGAGGACAAGAGTCACATGAGCAGACAGCACAAAGGTCAAGTATGGTCTCTCTTTCTACTTATATGCAGAAAGATGAGCCACAAGTGGAAACTTTCCTCAATGTCTGATAGACAGGCTATAAATAGAGATGTGCAGAATGGCGCCCCCAAAGTCAGGCTACTGCAAATGAGATGGCAGAACCCAGAAGGAGGAGAATGAAGGCACGTACAAGTCACCTCAGGGGTGGGTGGAGGTGGGATGAGGACTGCGGGGAGCGCGGCAGGAGGAGGCCAGGCCTTTTCTGATAGGATAGGTCAACAATGGCACTGGATTCACCTGAATTAGCAATAGGCCTGCTCCCACATGTCACCAACGTCAGAGGCCTGAGTCACCCTTTGCTGAGTAGGTATTTCTGTTTCAAAGTGAAGTGTCTCAATGAGGGGGTGGTCATGTGTGGCTGGTTGATTAATTCTGCAGAGAAGCAGATTCCAGGTTACTGTCATTACTAAGAACCTCACAGTGTCTCCCCTTTGATTGCTCTGTAGAGAGGTGAGAGGTTTTGTGAAAGCAAGGCCCCCTCCCTGAAGGAGTAGGACATACCCATGTCCCCAGGGACACATCACTATAAAACAGCGAAATGTCTTTTTTTATCCTGAAACTATGTTAAAGATAACATGTCTACTTGTGAACTGGTAAGTTGGAGCAGAGGAATAAAATACTGCCTTTAAAAGTTAGACTAATAGTCTTAGCCCAGTCGGAATATGGACATGGCCAATCAGATGTGAGACTATTTGGGGTAGGAGGAGATTTTGAGGTGTTTTGATCCTGAGATCTCAATCTGTTACCTAACTATAGTTATTGTCCAAAGTGACTGTTTTCTCCTCTCCTGCCTGCTGGGTTTAGATATTTTGTAGTTACAATTAAATGATAATTATTTACTTAAATAACCTTTAAATATTAGGAGAGTTTAAATTCTACCAACTGGAACACCTGCCCCCACTGGGTTCTCAACCCCCCCATGGTCGGCAACAACTTCCTGGAGCTGGGGACAGCAGAGCCTGACTTGTTTTCCTCCTCTGCCTCCACCCAGCCCACTTCCCCTATTCACACTACCAGCCCCCACCAAGGCACACTCTTTGTTAACCTCCCTCGGTTGTACCAAGAAGGAAGTTCAGGATCCCAAAAGGTAAACTGACTTGCCCGAGGTCACACAAAGGCCGGAGGTGAAATTAAGACGTGAATTTAGATTTCTTGACTATTTCAAGATTTTTTCCTCCACGTCAAGATGCAAAACAATGCCCCTGATCATGTCCCATGCCCAGCGGTATCCGCTCGAGTAGGTTCTTTGTGTGGGGCTTTTTGGAGGAGGGATGATTTGCATGGCATCGTGAGGTCCCTCACCAGGTTATCCAAGGCAGCAAGGGTTGCTAAGTGGCCTGTACAAGCACCTTGAGACCAGGCCACCATGACGGACAGACTGACAGTCAAGTCTGTCTCCACACAGGACAGTAACACTGCAACCAACCAGCCACCCCAGCTAGACAACCAGAGCTCTCGAAAGGATGCCCACTAAGTAGTTACCTTGTTTTTCCTTCCTCCTTTTACCAAAACACCTTGTCATACAGTGTCATACCAAGAGTATTAAAAAGGCAAGATTACCGTGAAGTATCAGAATAATTTTAAGTACAGAAATGAGACTAGGAACGTAATCATGAGCAGGTGTTTCAAATGCCTGCCTGCAAAAAGTCATATCCATCCATCTTGGCAATAATGAAACCATAAAGAAGCAGGTTTTGAAAGATGATGCTTTACTTTAAAAAGACTGTAAAACTGGATGTGATGAAGTTCTTCTAAGGATGTTATGTCTCGATAATTAATAAAAAGTACAGTTTGTGTGTTCCTTCTGCACACAAAAAAATTGAGACAAAAATAACGATAGTGGTGTATTTATTAAATTGGGATGCTGGCAGGAAAAGGGGTTTTCTACCTTATGAATTATATTATGGACAGCTCATGGGTCATGAAAATAATCAGGTAATTGAGTGGAAGTTTGTGTAGCAGTGTTTTTAAAATAAACCTACACATCTAGCCTACTGGAAAGTAAAGTGGGAGATGTGCGTTAAAAACTTAGTTTGAGGAGGTTGAAGAAAATCTAGCATATGGTGATTAGTATCCAGTAGAGTCACTGCTTCTTGAAAAAATAGGTAGGTAGGTGGGTGGGTCAGTGGATAGATGAGATAGAGGATGAGTGTGTGCATGGGTGGGTGGGTGAGTGTATGGGTAGATGGATGGATGGGGTGTGTTACATATACATGTAGCACAGAAACATTCAGATGCACATTCAGTCCAGCCCAAGATTCCTTTAAGCAGCATTCACCCTCCTTGATTCAAATATTTATCTGGTTAATCAAGTACTTTCAAAGGCACCACTGATAAGACCATAAAATGTGACTTTTCCCTACCAAAACCTACTCAAAAAGGAGTGTCTGTCATGTGGTGATGAGGGGAGAAATACAAGAGGGGTGGCTAGTCCTGGCTTAATGTTTAGAAAGCGCCTCCAACCTAGACTTTGGACTTTTTCTCCAAATGAAGACAAATACAGAGATACAGCTGCAGGACTTCAAAGAGGATAGAGTTCGTGATAAAACCAGGTCATTAGTAAACTCTTAAAATACATCATGACTTTTGTCACACTGCTCTGGACTTTTCATTTTTACACAAGTAGGAGCTTAATAAAGCAGTTGTCCAGGTCTCTCCCTGTCTCAGCCTATAGGAAAGCCTTGTCCCACTTCTCTTAGGACAAGACAGCCGACCTCAGGGCTATCATCCTGCTTTAAATACTCAGTGTCAATAGTGTGCAACAGGATATTTGAAATTTGAACCAGGATAAAAAATGTGGTGGAGTTGGAACAAAGAAACGAAATAGAGTCACAGTTAAAGTAGCAATGCCAACCAATGAAAATGATTCGCCTACCATGTTCCAGATAAGAGGGCGTACCTTCCGAGGGGTCAAGCCTGCGAGCCCTCCGCCCATGCTTGGAGTTATTGTGGACAAACATGTTATCAGAGACCGCCAGGACATGGCCATCGACGTTGACTGTCGTAGACACCACGACCTAGAGACAGAAGAGAGAAACGAGTGAGCATCTTAATATAAAAGCGGGGTGGGTAATAAACTCAAGTTAAATAAATAACAGCTGGGACCTGGAGAAAATTGCATAGCTATTCCACATAATAACTGGTGCTTATGCTGTACAAGTCTAACAAGAGGAGCTATTGATGAGTGGGCCTTTGGCATGGAACGCTTTTGATGCAGTTTTAAGTAAAATTGCACAGTTTATAGTTATACAGCAGAAGGTACACTGTTAACCATCATTTTAACAAGAGGATCTTTATTAGCATATTTTTTTTACACAAGGGTGGTCTGTATTTCACCTAAATTACCCTTCAGAGTAGACACTGAAGCAGATATCACAGTTGATCATGCAAATAAAAGTCTTTTGAATCTTTAAAATATTCTCCTCCCCCGTCTCACACCCTCCCCCCCCACCAGCCCCACAGCTTCAGGGTTCAGAGGACAGAGAAATGAGGGAGTTTTCAGTGAGCCTGGAAGCTGCTTTCTCTCCTGGGTGTCTTTTTTTGGGTTCTTGTACTTTTTGCTCCCCATGTTCAGTTAATCAGTCTCAAGGCCTCTTGATCACTATCGAAATCCACCCCCCCACACACACAAAATCCTGCTAATTAAGGCACTTAGATTCTTGTTCCAAAGCCAAAAATTGGTGACATCTACCCACGATAAGATTCAGACACCCTGGCCATCTCAGAAACAGCCTCTGAACCCCCTAGACCAGAAGGGACACAGGCGAAAGTGTTTTCTCTCAGAACTTTGACTATAACAATGAGAAGAAATGACCTACAATTCTCCTTATATTAAACAGGGACGAGGATTAAAACTGAAACCCACAGAGATATGTTTATTCATGCAACCTCTTACAACCAAATATAATAATTGTCTGTAATTGCAGCTTGGGCTGCCACCTCATGCTTTGACATGGGAAACAGCAATCAGCCGGCCCTGTTTAATCCACCTATTATGTTGACTAATTAACTTTGCTCCGCAGTTTATTTCTTCCTCCATTATCAGCCCCTGTCAGCCTCGAGCACCCCACAGCATAGGGGGGACCTCAGGCTCTTTGATTGATCACCAATAGATTGACATGCAGATTAATTTAATTAGAATCACCTCACTTGAGAAATGAAAGACAATGGCAAGAGGGCTAATAGATCTGCTCTCATAATGAGGCGAACCTCCAGAGCTCAGGCTGAGGATTTCTGATTTATTTTGCACAATTCCCCAGTTGCTTAGAAAGACTCTCTGGCTTTAATTGTTCTTGGTTTTGAGAGGCATTAGTCTCTGAAGAGGTGAAATGCTTTACAACACTTGGCACACACAGAGGCCCAGTTTCTGAGGAAGTCTCTTTGCCGAGTTGGCTAAAGGTGGCAGTAACTTCCAGAATCTTGTGCAAGACCCCGGCTTGGTCGCTTGAATTGGGCAGAGGGGAAAAAACGCTGACCCGGACCTATGCGTGCCAAGGTCAGCATGCCCCCTCTGTAGAGCCTGCCAGTGTCTGCCACACTTAAAATGTCCACATCCCCTCTCCTTGACCAAAAACGTTCTGGGGAAATGTGAACTGGCTTTCCCCATGCCTCAAAGAAGGCAAGGCCCGCCACTGCTCCCAACAGTTATCTGAAGGGTAATTTTAGTGATCAAACCCATATTTTTAAAATGCAAAGTAAGAAAATGTCCATTCAGGAAAACAGGACATTCTCCCTCCTCCTGGTAAAACCCAGTATTCCAGGAGGGCAAGTTCGAATCAGTAGTTTGCAAAGTGGTTTTCATCTTTCTTCATGACTGGCCAACCAGATCCCACACTGCCTGATGCTTATGCATCTGCCTGATCAATTGTAGGGTAATTTAAAAGGAAGAAGAGGAGGAAGAAGAAAAGCAAATGGTCTGTTGTTTTCTTTACAAAAAGTACCATGGGTGATGGTAGAATCCATATTATTTAAAGTAACAGAAATCCACTCTTTTTTTAGTTAAGGAGATTTCCTGGGACTTTGACGATTATATAACAGAGCTGGGTCTTTCCAAGAAAATTTTGATTTACTACAAGACCACAATTGAGTGGTCACTGGAGTCGTTAGCTGAAGAAACTATAAAAGGAATCCCAAACGGTATCTGTTTCCAGTGTCAGGAAATACAGAAAGTGGTTATTCTAGATGTTGGTCTTGAGAGAGAAAAAAACATGACAATCCACCATGCACCTGTAAGACGAAGCACCACAGGCTTAAAATATTCAGTATCATTTTAAAGACAGTGTCACCTAATTACTACATTGAACAAAAGTGTCAAAAACAGTTAAGGCAAAAATATGATCCCCTCTGTTTCTCTTTCCTTGGTGAGAGGGAAGGCTCACCAAGACCACATGGGAAACAGAATCATCTCACTGAAAGACAAATTACACTGGAGAAAAATAATACAGTGAACCCTCATGCCTTTAATTTCTAGAAAATAAACCCCTAGTTGGTTTCTCAAAAACTCAACAATGTATTTGAAATTCTTTACCCCCAAATCCTTGCCCTTGCTACAGTTTGGCAATGATCAGGATCCATTTAAATATAATAAATGCTGAAATTAATCCACAGAGCAAGTGGGAAATTAAAACTAAAAATCTATCCAAGAGATGCGAAGGGGGCACTGAAGTGTCCTTTAAAAATAGGGTCATAGTGGGAGGGAAAGGGGCCTTGACAGTTTCCTACAAGATTAATGAGGTGCTGACACATTCATGCAGGCAAGGGGACAGACAACCTGCCAAATCTTCAACCTTACCCAGTTTTGTCAACAAAACACAGCTTGAATTTGGGAGAGATCAACATGGGAAATGATTTTACATTTGGACTCGACCACCCTTTCCCCCTCTGCATGTTTCCTCACTTCCCTGCCCAGGGAATGAGGTGAAGGCTGAGGAACAGGCATTACATTGGACTTTAAGATCTCAGTTACAATTAAACCTTCACTCTCTGGAATCACATGGTCAGTAAATGCACTTGTGGCTACTGAAATTTAAACAACTTAAGTAAAATTTTCAATTCCATCACCCCTGAGTCTCCATAGCCAGTGGTCAAGTGGTCAGTGGATGCTGAAACTAGTATACTGGGCAGGGCAGGTATAGAATATACCTGCTATGGGATGCTTTTGGGATAAATTGTACCCATTTATATCTGAGGATGCCAAAGTTTTATCTCTGGTAATAAGCATCACTCTCGGTGGACATGCTTAGGGTTAGCTACAGATGTATTTTCATCCCTATATATTTTGGAGTTAAATTCCACTTGAAAGTAGGGCACTACTTTTTAATACAGCAATACAGAGCTGTGCTGATTTACATCCAGCATGTTCCATGGACCATCTATCTGAATCTGATCCTTAAGAGGAAGAAATTAAGTCAGTAAGGGTAATTTTTAAAAAGGCAGAAGAGAAGTCTGCAACTACCTATGGACTTTGGATATTTTACACTGATGTTTTCAATTCCTTAGCTTATATCAGTGACTCAAAATATTCTTTGTTACAGTCTCAATCTAGATATTTCCAAATGTTATTTTTAAACTATATTTGAGATTCTATAATTTGAAAGAATTTGACACAAAATGTAGGATAATCTCCCAGGTTTTCCTGATAGATATGACTTTGGCCAAGTAACTTAACCTCTCTAATTTAAGAGAAATGAAGGAATGTCCCTGACTCTCAAATGGAAATACTAACAACCCCCAACTTGTAGATTATAGCAAGACTCACATTACTTAAAGTGGCTTGCATGGCTCCTGGCTAATAGTAGTAGGTAGTTTTTGCTTTGCTGGTGATGCTAACCAAAAATTTCAAGTGAATGGTGTTGAGTTGCTAATCAGAAATACCCTGATTGACACGAAGAGGATCTCTAGCATAAGCTATTATTTGAAATAAAGGGATACAGAATTATTTCTTCTGTGTTCACTGTTTTACTAATTAAACAATGGCATCTTATGATTTTTAAAGACCTCTGTATCCACAACATAATTATATAATTTAGGCTTCTTGAGAACTGCAAATTCTACTGGCTTATGTAATTTTGCTTTCTAGAACCCATTTGCATCTTACCCTGCTAATTTTAGGCTTGCAAACTAAATAAAATCTTACTTCTTTAAAAATAGTCTGCAAATTAGACATCAATTCAGCCTAGTTTCTCCAATATTTCATATTAATAAGTGGTTCTCTGGGAGTTTTGTGGGTTCACATTTCCTAACTATCCCTCCTCACAGTGCCCCTCTATGTCTCAGTTATAGTAGCTAAGATTTATGAAACATAATCTCTGTCTCATGAGTTGATTTTCCAGGGCAAAGGTGGCTAAATTGAGTCATGTGTAGACTATCACATTAACAAAGGTAACAGCTCATGTGGAAGGAGAGATTATGACAAAAACAACCAAAAGAGTTGATATCTGTCCTTTTAAACATTTCTATAACAAATGTAAATCAGGTGAAAGATTAGACTACCAAAAAAAATGTTTATGTGTAAATGGAGCATATATTGATAATAAATAGTGCTGTCCAAGAAACTACTTGAGCAAGTTAATTTGGAATAACTATTAAAATCATAAAGAGCTGATGTCGATATAGTAACACAGTATAAGAAAATCACTCATGATTTGTTACATGGCTTCCTTATCGCTGGGTTTAGCTTACTCTATTTTTGTACTAATTCAGGGTCCCCAATAATAAGGCACTAAACACATCAGTTTGAAGTACACATGGAATAAGAAGGCATGAAGCTACAATGGATGAATAACACTCAGCAATTAAAAAGAACAAACAATGAATCAGTCATATTCACCCAGCTGGTGAGTCTTCAGAGAATCAGGCAAAGGGAAAACAGTCAATGCCCAAAGGTTATGTACTACATGTTATGGGCTGGACTGTGCACACACCTCAAATTCATAAGTTGAAAACCTTATCCCCCCACCCACCCTGGCAAGCACGACAGTATGAGACTATATTAGGAGATAGGGCCTTTGAAATATTTTTTTAAAAAGTTAAAATGAGGCCAGAAATGAGGGCCTTAATCCAATCTGACTGGTGTCATGGAAAGAGGAAACAGACAACCACAAAGAAGCACTAGGAGTGTGAACACACAGGACAGACACCGGTGAGGGCAGAGTGAGATGGCAGTCATCTGTAAGACAAGCAGAGGTCTCAAGGCAAACCAACCCTGTCAGCCCTGATCTTGGACTTCTAGCCTCCAAAATTATGATAAAATAAATTTGTTGTAATCCACCTGGTCTATGGTATTTTTGTTATGGCAGCCCCAGAAAACTAATACACTATGTGGTTCTATCTACATAACATTCTTGAAATAAAATTTAAAAATGAAAAACAGATTTGTGGTGGCCAGAGGTTAGGACAGAAGAAGGGAGAAGCAAGGGAGGGAGGGAGAGAGAGAGAAAGAAAGAGAGGGAGGATGAGAAGGAGGGAGGGAGGGAGGGAAGGGAGGAAGAAGGCAAGGAAGGAAAGAGTATAGAAGGCTCTGGTTAAGACAATGAGAGCCATCCTTCCAGAGATGGAAATGCCCAATATCTTGACTAGGGTCATTTGTCACACTGTACAATAGTACTGCAAAATTTTACTTTGAGAAGAAACAGGTAAAAAGTACACAGGATCCCTCTGTGTTATTTTGTACAACTGCATGTAAAGACACAAACATTTCAACAAAAACTTCAACTAAAAGGGATCAACAGCCAAGGTATCCTTCAGTGGGTGAATGGATAAACAAACTGGGAATTCACAAAACTACTATACAGAATGAAAAAAAAAAAAACCTACACATTATCAAGACAAAAATAAACATGGAGAAGTCTAAAATACATATTGCTGAGCAAAAGAAGCCAGTCAGAAAAGGCTACATACTCTATAACATTCTTAAAGAGACCAAAATATCAGTGGTCGACAGGAGTTTGGGAAGAGGGAGAAAAGGACTAAGCACTGGATCACAGGGGATTGTTACATCAGTGACTCCATTCTCTTTAATACTGTAATGATAGATACACAGCATCATGTATTTGTCCAAATCAATAGAAAGTACAATTTGGTGAACCCTGGCATAAACTATGGACTCCCAGTTAACAATAAGGTATCAATATTGGCACATCAATTGTAACAAATGCATCATACTAATACAAGATGCCAATAATAAAGAATGGATAGGGGTGCTGAAGGTAAAGGAATGTTCTCTATACTTTTTCCTTTTTATAAACCTAAAACTGCTTTTTAAAATACTCCATCGGATCCAACTTCCCAGGCCCACAGAGTTTACCTTCTCTTCCCTACTTTTCTGTGGCAGTCCTCTTGACAAACTAGAGTGTAAAGAGTCACAAGAGAATCTGCCAATTCAAAGGCTTCCAAATAAGGAGTTTCCAAAGTGGCCATGAGGACAAGACTGCAGAGAGAGGAGCCTAGATGCATCCAAAATAAGGCTACATGCCACAACCTTCAGGAGCTTTCCCTGGTTGACTGGGATCTCACCAACTCCATTTAGAAACACTGATGATTTTATTGCATGAGAGACTCTAGATTGACTATTGCCCCTAACTTTGAAAGATTTTAAAATAGAGTGTGTGATTCTTACTCAGTAAATGAAATTAGATTGAGAAAATGTTAACTATGTGGTTCATAGTTGAAAATGACAAAAGAACCTCTCAGCAGGTAGACATTCCACATTTCCCAAAAACCCCCTTTTGACAGCTGGGGAAACTGAGGCCTGAGACTTTTATAAACATCTTCTAGATTACAGCACAAATCAGACCAAAGGCAAGACTGATAGGTGAACTCTAGTCTCTGGGCCCAGCTTCACCTAGTTTTTGGTCTTGCCACACACACCCAGGCTTCCTTCCTCTCTCCCCTGTAACCTAGAATCTTCCATGAGTACCTCTGCTATCTAAGTGACGACTACACTTTAAGTATTATTTACATTAAAATGACTGCAGCAGTTAGGTCTTCATTAACTTTGTCCTTTAAAATACCCTTGACTGATATAGAATGAGATAGTCCCTGAAACCTAACTGATTGTGAATTTCTATATGGTTGAAAGATTCCAAAAACTCATTAAAAATTATGGAGTACCCTCGCACCTAGAGGATGTGACAGAGCGGAACGGGTAAAGACCAGGCAATTGAAATTAAGCCCTCACTTTAAGGCTCAAGGCAAAAACATTTCTTAACAGGAAGATAACAGCAGACCCTCAAATCCTCAGATACTTGTGCTCAACTCACTCCAACCTTCAGAAACTAGACCCAACTTGTGTTTCCTAAACCATGACACTAAATGTTCATTGCTGATCTGACCCTTACTCCTCACTCTAGGGAACACTTTTGACGACCCTTCATGGTGTCACTGGCATTTAACTGGTGCTCCATGTACACATTCCCACTAGCCACTTAAAAAGCAATGAGACCAACAGACAGAATTGTCATGTGTGTTCTCCACCGATGGGCCAGCGGCACACGAATGTGGAAATTAGGAGCCATAAAGTAGCATATTGGTTAACGATCCAGATCCACAGTCAGACAAACTTAGTTGGTGCTAAGTTTGAGCACCAACTCTATCGCTGACTAGTTTGTATCCTTAGATGTTTAATCACAGAGATGCTTTGTACGTACTATGTACCAGCCATCAATTTATGCCATGGAAAAGCAAAGGGAACAGGACAGAGAGAGGATTTTCCCACTCAGAGGCCTGTTCTTAATGTGGCCAGAAAGGGGTTCAGATAATGAGGAAATAAGTAATGTAAGCAAATTATGGAAAGCGGTAAGTTCTAAGGAGAAAATAAAATGGAGAGAGGAAATACTTAAGTGGAACTAATTGATTAAGGTGATTTTGGGTATCCTCTCTAGGGAAGTGACATTATAGCTGGAATCTCAGTAACAACTATCCAGCAATTCAATGATGTCATAGAAGAAATTCCCAGGGAGCCAAAATAACACGTGCAAAGATCCTGGGGCACAGAATGGGTTTTGTGTATTCCAGGAAAAGAAGAAAGGTCAATGTGCCTGCTTTGAGCAAAATAAAGGCAGGAGTAGAAAATTAAGTAAGATTATACAGGTAAATCACTTAGCACCATGTACCACGTAGAACAAGAGCTTTATAAATGACATAAAAAGTGAATGAGTACAGGAATATTGGTAAGTCTCAGTAAGCACAACCTTAGATCCCATATCTGTGGGCAACACAGATCAAACCTAACATTTTTCACATTTATCCTGTGAGGTGTTTTACATTTTCTTCAATAGCAAGTGTACGTAATGAATGTAGGAATTTATTTCTCTAAGTGCAGAGCTACCACTCATCAAATCCTGTTCTTAAGGATTCCTCCTCAGTGATGCATTTTCTACCAAGGTCCCACATAAGGACTTATGCCAAGATCCATATTTGCCCAATGAGCTATTATGGTTTAATGTATCAGGTTAAATATCCACCACTGTAGTTACCACGTTATGTGAATTAATCCTGTATTCTGAAACTATCATTAGAGCTGCTTTCAGTATAATTAATCAGCGTGGTGCATCTTGAAATGATTCTGTAGCAAGAGAGTGATGGCAGCTCGGGCCCCTAGCTTTCTGTCAGTAAAGAATTTAATTGGGAAATGAGCTGTTTGTCAAAACAATATAAAACAGAGGGTGGGGCACAGTAGGAGAGAAATAAGAAATGAGACTATTTCCTTCTTGATTCAAGTGCCTTTCAAAGCAGACCAAAACTAGAATCCCCTCATCATACCCTGGGACATCTTGATTCAGTGCCTCTGTGGGTTTCTAAAGAAATAAGGATTCTCCAAACTGTATAGAATCCACCCACCAAAATACAGAAGGCTTCTTTTCAAAGTTTTTCCCATGTCATCACTTCTTTTTAATAGAATACACATTTTTAGTGGGGAAAAAACCACCTAGAAGTGTCTCCTCAGATGCCTGTCCCCCACTCCAAATGACTGAGGGGGAGAGAAGTATGAGATAAAGATGTGTTTTGTGTTTGTTGTTCTCTCTGTTCAGAATACTCTTTCTGCATTTCTCAGGATGATTTATTATTTTGTTCTGAGTTTAAACATTATCTCCACAGCAGCTTTCCATGGTCACTTACTTTAAAGTGGGTGCCCATCCCACACTACTGTTCTCTCTCCTAGCATACAGTTTCATTTTCTTTATAGCAATAATTAAAATTTTCAGGGATTTGTAATAAGTGACTTTGTAATGAGTGGCAGCTGATGGCAACTGTGCCCTCATTTTCTATCCTTCCTGAGCTCCACAGCTAGATGACGACAGGCCTGCTCGGTCCTCCTTGGCTCTGGGAGACTCCCAGCCATTGCAATGTGAGCAGATTTGACAAGGCCAATTCTAAGCCCAGATTTTCAAGAAGTTCAAGTCCTCTCCATGTACTCTTTATTCTTCTATATGGATGAAGATACCAAGAGTGTAGGGGACAGCAGAGACATAAAATGAAAAGACCCCAGATCTCCAGATCATCTCAGAGACAAGATCCACTCAACAACTACAGCCTGCTTATACATCTTGTGAATAAGAAATAATGTTCTATTGTATGAGTCAGGAGATGCTGTCTGGTCTGCTTGTTACAGCAGCTAGTATTAGCCTGACTAGCAGGTCCCCAGTGAAGCTTCATAGGGACAAAGATCCTATTGTTCTCCTTCATCACTCACCACCTAGCACATCAAAAATTTTCTACTGAGGGCATGCATCAATAAATTAATACACCTTCCATTTATAGTCCATACAGGCAAAGACCTCACTTTCCACATGGATATAGAGCTACAGCCTGTAAAAAGACTTTGTTGGTGCGATATGATGGAAGTGGAAATTTAGACTTGGCTTCGCTATCTCCAGGTATTACGGTATCTACTGGGATGACAGCTTGCTCCCAATTCTACTGCCTCCCCTCCCCAATCTTACCCTGCCAGCCCCAACAAGGGAAGCTATTGATAAGGATTTAAATCTTAACCTTGAATTGTCTAGTTCCTGTCAGTTAAAAACCAGACCCGTGACATGGTTTTAACACAGTCCTTTGACATTAGCATCTTTTTAGTGTCAAGATGAAGAAGCAGGCTCATTTAGTCACAGTGAATTTCTCCCTGTCATGAGCTGTTTTGAGCCCTAGCTTACCTCACCTCCCCCCTTACACCCTCCTTACACCCTCCAGTACTGAATGAAGCCTGTATCCACCGTTGTATTTAAGTAATGTTGTTACCCTAACCATAGCCTGGGGATTTCAAAAGAAAACATCCATTGTAAATTTAAAAAGAGAGAGAGAACAGGAGATTGTACTAGATTTTCTACAAGGTTTGTTCCATACAGCCTTAAAGTATGAACACAGGGAGCCCTGCAGAAAGTGATTAATTTCTTGAGAACGGTAAGGTCACACTAATTGACATGACCTGTGTAATTAAGCAGTCTCTGTTTACACACCAGAAGCTCAGGCACTTGGGAGGCTGAGCTTGCTTGACAGAATGTCTTTACATGTCAAGAGATCAACAACCTTTCTTATGTCCTCCTCAGTCACCTACACAGGCCCCTGATTGCTGTTCACAGGAGACACGCTCTGGCTGTGTGAAGATGGGGCTGGTCTGGTAGGCAGCACCACGGGTCTGGAGACTCCATTTAACAGGAAAGAGAACATGTTTCCCATCAGAATTGGTCGCCAGATCTCAGTATTTCCAGCATGACTAGGAAAAGTTTGGTTGATGTGGAAATAGGAGATGAGAGTTTTCTCAGGCTGAAAGAACTCTCTCCCTCCCCCTCAGAGGCAACAGTGATAATACCGAAACCATCTCACTAATGAGTATACTGGGAGAGAAAGTGATGGCAGATGCATGACTTGTTCACAGGACACTTTCAACCAAGTCTCTGTGACACATCTGTCAGCCAGAGTAGCTGCAGGAAGACCTGAGGTGGGACCTTCAGTGTCATTTCTTAGTCGAGTGCTCTGAGGTGGAAAGGCCCATTTTACTCATGCTCACTATGAATGAGGATGTCTTTCTTGCCCTGGAGAACTGGCCAAAACCTCTCTAGGTTAAGTAAAGCCCGGGCAGTCTTCTGAGGAATGGCTTCTTTTTCTCACATTCAGACAAGTCAACCCAGGCCCTCTGGAGCTCTCATCAGGGGTGATGCTGAGGGTCCTCCCTTCCACAAACCCCTCGCCTGTGCTTATGAGTCTGGGGTTCTCTTCACACATATGGCGTCTCCTCTGGAGGTTTCTTGAGTTTCTGGTATGCCTCAGAGTAGCCACAGCATGCTCAGATGTTTGAGAGGCCTCCTCGTCACCTCACTCAGTGTCTGCCTGTACTCTCAGGACAGCTTGTGATGTTTCCACGTCACTCAGCAACATCTGAGTCAGACTGTGCTTCCAGGAGTCACTGCCTTGTCAGTGTGACTCCAGACTGTCTAACTTCTCCAAGACCTAGTTTGCTTAGGTATAAAATGGGAGGACCATATTTGCACATTCCCAACAGGGATTTGTGAAGATAAATATAACAACTCATATAAGGTACTTAATAGAATACCTCTCACATAGTAAATATCCAGTGCATGTCAGCTTTCCTGGCATCATCATCACACTAGGGCCGAGTGCATCAAGGTGGACATGTGGCTGTGTGCGTTTATACATGTGGACATGGAGCACACTGCATGAGGACACAAAGTCATCTTCCTGGCACTTAATACAATTAGGAATGAACCATACAGGGAGTGTAGGAAACAGCTTGGGGTGGAGGCACCAAAAGAAAACTAACCAGGGAGACAATGAAGTTTGAGGCTCTCTTATGTGTGCTGCGAGAAAATAATGGAAATGCTATGACTCAGCCACAGGAAACTTCACTGAGGTGAAGTTCCTGCAAGTGCCCAGCAAGCAGTCAAACAAGTGGACTGGAACCTGGGTGTCAGATCTCATGGATCCTGACTCAAGAGCTTACAGTGCCTGACTATGGTGAAGATACAGGGGTAGAGAAGTTATGCAAGAGAATCCAGAGCAAAAAGTAATCTGGATGTCAGAAAGGAAACACCAACATTTATGGCAGAGCAGACAAAGAGCATATGGCATGGAGGGAGAATAAGAATGACTAAATGTGGCCATGGAATCCAGGGGAAAAGGTGGATTCAAGAAGGATGGCGTGGACACCAGCATGAAACAATACAGAGAAATGCAAGAGGAGACAAGCATTTAAAAAAAAAAAAAAAAAAGACTGGAGGAAAAAATGGGAAGGTTAAGGGGGCACAGATATCTGAGATTTTACTTTGTCTTGAGGCATTTCATTCATTCTCTTACTACTTAAATATCCATATTCCTACATGCATAGGACTATGTGTTAGTTGGGTGAAATAATAATTAATGAAATGTGTAAATACACAGAGATGCAAAACGAGTTGGGTGGTTGTTATTCAGCCCTCCACTCCTACACCCTACCCCCTGTACACTCTCTAGCTCTCGCTGTCCTTTCCCAGGAGGTAATACACGGGCAGTGAGAACAAAGCAGGTTGAGACTGAATGACAAATCTGTCACTGTTGATAGAGACACAGCTCTCTTCAAGTCTGGTGGCCCAGGCAGCTGCCCTGTTGAGGGAGGTCTGTCTATCTGGGCACGAGTTGGAGAATAACAGGAAAGAGACTGTCAGGGCTCAGATGACTCATTGATACTTGAAGGACATGGCCCCTGTGTCAGGCAGCTCTCACACCTAGTCTAGGGGCATGCTCTTGGGAGCTGTGGTACTGTTGGTAGTGACAACAGTCTGTCAGAGGTCATCAGGTATGATGACCTGGGGCTGAAACACCTCTTCTCAACCAAAAGCGATTTTGCATACACACAAATTCCCCACCAGGAGACATTTGATGAGGTCTGTACACATTCTACTAGTAGGAGCTTTTTCTGCACTGGTGTCTAGTGGGTAGAAACCAGTGACAACTAAATATCTTATACTCCTCCCAGGACAGGACAACACTCCCCCAACAGAGGATTATCCAGTCTATGATGTCAACTGTGCTCGTTGAGATGCCCTGTATTACAAAAATATTGTATTTCTTCCAAAAGCTGACATTTCTAGCATTTGTACATTACTTGCACAAGAAACAAGTTGTTTTTCTTTCATATACCATGAAATAAGCAGTCATTGTTTTTACTCCAGTTTAGAATGGAAGAAACTGAGGCTCCAAAACATTTCAACACTTTCCAGAAAATCTGACCCATGCCTTTCTATATTTCAGTAGCCCTTCTACACAACAGAAGACTATTTAGCCCACAAACATAAAGCTTTCTAGGCTCTCCACAAGAATAGACTAGTGAATTGCTTCTCACCTCATAGAAGCCCTCCCTTCATCCTATAATTCAAGTTGCAGACATTTTACTAGCAGGTGCTGAAAGAGAAGCATGGTCCCAAAGTCTCACACAGATGCTCTTTTAGGTTCTCAGCGTCATCAAAGCCCATCTCTAACTGCTGCCTTGAGAGGTACAGAAGCACTGATCCTGCACTCCAGGACATGGCACTGTCCACTGGGCTTGGTGGTGAATACGAGCTACTACATGCCTGGACATCTTGTTCCTTGCTCAGAAGAGACGTGTGGTTCACGTCAAGGCCAAAGCAGAATGCTAAACAGCTTAAAGAGGGTCTCAGCCTATGTATAAGAGGAGGAGACCACTCATTTTGTGACACCACCTCTGTCACCAGCAAAGCTGACTCCAACTTAGCACATGAAGCCTTGGGGGGCGGGGGGCATGAGAGCACCCAAGTCAACCCACTTGGGGTGAAAAATTAACCAGGAGGAACACTTTCTAGGAATCTAAGAGACACCCCCCATTTATCTCTGTATAGAACCAAAGATAACAAGGTCAAGAATTTGTTACAACAGTACCTCAAAGTCTCAAGAGAGAATGCCGTCTTTCCACTGAATTTGCTCTCTCATGAGACTAAGAGCTTGACCTCCCAAAACCAATGCTCGGGAATCATCCCTCCCTTTCTCCCATCAGAGACCATGTGCCTATATATTTTCAAGATCCCTTCACAGCCCACACATCTCAATCTACATTTAAAGCTAACCCACTCCATGTAAGAACACACCGCACACACCAGGCCACTCTCCCTGTCTGACCATGCTGGCCTCCATACACGGATTATCGCCCTGACTGGGCAGCAAACAGTGACAAGCAGATGAGTTAGCTGTAATAGTAGAGGGAGAACAACATGGGGTCTAGAACTCACTATTCAGTGTGTGGTCCTGGCACTGGCATCACCTGGGAGATTGTTAGAAATATCAATTTTCAGACCCACCCCAGAACTTAACCAGCACTTTAACAAGACCCCTAGGGGTTTCTTGATATTTTCTAATTCAAGAAACAGCCTCTAGAACGTAGCAACATTTCCTGAAACCCAACTACCATGCCCTGTCTCAGAAGTGAGCACCTTTGTCTTCACATCTTCTTCAGTCCGTGAAAGTCTAATGACAGGCGTTAACCACCACCCATGCAGGCGAGGCAGCCCTGACCCTTGCCGGAGAACAGGCACATGCGCTGTAGGAGGTCACTTTTGAAGCCAGCAAGACTCTCCCGCCTGTCCACAGGCGCCCTACTTCTTAAGGGGTCCGTGTTGCACTGTGACCAACTTCCGAGATTAAAAGGGGCAAACAGATAGGAAGGAAGAAGGGGGCATAATTCTAAAACAGAACAAAGTTCTTATGGATCAGCTTTCTACTTCTAAATCTTCAGGCAAGGATTCATCATGTCTGGCTACTTTACGTGACCTATAGTGGCCTACCCCTGAGTCCATTCAGAAGCCAAATGAACCTCAAAGGCACCACAGCATCAGTCAGGGACCCCAGGTGGTTGGGTACTAACTCTCTCCTAATAAAAACAACCGTCACTTGAGTGTAACACCTGAGGGAATGGGAGTCTCACCTGTTCTGGGAAACAACAACACTACCTTCTTCGGCCTGACACTTTTTGTTTTTATTCTCTCCTGGTAGTCATATCATATGGACACTTAAAAAAGATAAGAAAGACCCACCTGGAATCTCCGCATGTCTCGTGGGTTTCCTGCATTCTTTAGGCAATTTTGGTTACATTTGAGGAAGAATTTCAAGAAGAACCTGTAAAGAAACAAGTGATCACAGTTAACCTCTTGGTCCTCACATAGGAAGGAAAAATAAAACATGGCAAGTCTCTTCTGGGCTCTGCATTCTATTCTCACCATGCATTTTCTGAAATTTTCAGAATGGTGTTAGAGCCAGTCTTTTTTTAAAGCTTTATTTAGCTTTTGTTTGCATCCAAGCAGGGCCTTCTTTATGAGGGAAATACTTCCAAAAGATCTCACAAAGGAATTGAGTCCCCAAGGAAGTATTTTCACTCAAACAGAGGGCAAGTCTTTGTCATCATTTAAGGTAGGCTCCAACTAGGTATAATTGCCTGAGAATTACTCAAGGTCCTCAACAACAACATGTAATTTAAGGTCTGTAACTTCACAAATGATGAACCAGCCTAATACAGGCATGAGAAATGTAAGGACATGGTAAACAGGTTTCGGTTTTTTGTGTGTTTTGTGTTTGTGTGTGTGGGTAGTGACACTGATTTACAACAGTGTATATGATTCAGAAGTAGAGGTTCACACTTCTTTAGATGTGTTACCACATTGTTCACACTACCAAAGTTCCCATAATCCTTCACCACAGTCCTTTGTGTCCCTACCCCCATTGCTCCCCACTCTCCCACTCTGGGAGCCTCAACTCTACAGTCTGAATTCTAGGGTTTGGTTTGGTTTGGTTTAGCTTTATCTGTCCCTGTGTTTCTCTATATCCCATATATGGATGAGATCACACAGTGTTTGTCTTTATCCCTCTGACTTATTTCACACAGCATTACCCCCTTCAGTTCTAACCATGTTGTCAAAAATAGTGAAATCTTATCTTTTCACACTTGCATAGTTTTCCACTGTATGTATACAGATGATGAACTTTTTCTCTTAGCATCTCCAAGTAAAATATCCTATTTGGTGCTGACTATAAGAGGCAGGTGTGTCTCACAAGCTGATGGAAGTCCTCTGATTTCTCAAATAGTTCCTGTTTGATTTCCTTATAGTGCCCACCACATGCAACAGCTATCTAAATAAGGATCACCCTACCTCCCCTTCCACTGCTTCCTGAACTGGTTCCAGAGTAAGAGCCAAGGGCTTCACTTAACCATCAACCCCACTTGCTAGGAACAACACAGTCACCTATTAAATTCTCATATAATTCTCTTTCCTTTATCTTTCCTCTACTTCAAGTCTACAATGGAGTCCCACCTCAATATTCCCACCTCAATATACCTAATTTGAAAATACCCATCAGAGTACAATGCCTCAGTCTGGACTCAACCCTGAACAGAGTGTATCAACCAAATAACACGAGTGTCTTTTAAAAGGCAGCAGGACTCGAAGGCACACATAGCTTGGTCTATCTCTGAATACTTATTCAAGTTCCACAGACTCTGTCTCCTCCCTCGTGTCGTAGCCTCTGTTAAGAGGGGTGTGTGGTGTGGAAACCACTCTATAAATAGAGACGATGACTTTGTCAACCCAAAGAATAACATTTTAAAAAAGAAACATCTTCCTGAACTGGCTCGTTCAGCATCATGTAACGTTCAGTGGCCCATCAATAAGAGCAGCTCTCCAAAGAGTACTTCACTCCATTTCCAGGTTCTCACCGCAAAGGCCAAAGTGTATCAACCTTTCATCCAAGATAAATGCCTCATGGATTAACAGACACTGCTGAAGTCCAACTGTGCAAAAGGAACATCGCTCCAGCACCTTTCCTGGAGGACTCTGCCAAAGAGCACCAACCTGGGAGCATCTTCTGGGAGTCTGTTATTCCCAACTCATGTCCCCTTCCAAAGGGGTCGATATGAAAGATGAGGTGTCCTACTAGCATTTGATCTGAGCTCTCAGAGGTTACACCTGACTCAGGAACTATGTGGTGGTGGAGTTGCAGGTAATGAGTCCCTTGCCTTGCTAGCCTGCAAGCCTCTATCCAAACATGCCAGAAATGTGAATGCCACTGTTTCCTCCAGAAAGCTAGTTGGAAGCACATTTTCAAAGCTGCCTGATCCCAGGAAAGAACAGCTTATCACTGAGTACAATAAAGCCACTGACATTAGGAATGCCCAGGACAGGGCTCCAGCCCCACACTGACAGTGCTGCTTGGAGGAGTTCAGGTAAGCAATTGTACTACTGTGCACACATTTCCCTCCTCTATGAACTGGGCATAAAAGCAGTCCCTGTCTTTGAGAACATTGACTGTGACAATTTGCAGGATACACAGGGATAGTAGCAAAAATAAGAAAGAAAGATGATACATCTTGAGTGCCAAGAACTTCAAATACCTCTTCTCATTGAAGCCTCCTAAATGACTGTAGCTATTCATTCCATCTTATAAATGAGGAAACTGAGGCTTAGAAAAGTTGAATAACTTGCTCCCAAGATTAGTAAATATGAAGCTTGAAGTCCAATTCAGACAGAGCCTGTGCTCTCATCCATCACACCACACACAGCAGTATGAGTAATCACAGAAGTGCAACATACAACTTGTACCACCCACAGCAACTGTGCTACCACGGGCTGAAACTAAGAAGGGCAAGTAAGAATGGGTGTGCCAGGGAAAGTGAGCCCTAGTGTTATGTCCACATGAATACTGTGGAGAAGACACTGCTGCCACTCTCCCTACTGGGCCCCCTGGATTCCCAGGGTGATAACACTTGTGGTCTGGGTGTGTTTAAGCACCTGATGCCCAGACCCCACAGCCAGATGCAGGTTGTGCTAGAATTTGCTGTCAGCACAGAGTCTAGTATCTTCAAGTCAGACAACTGCCACCAGGAGGGGGTCCCTCTGTGCCAAAAGACATTCTGAAAGACAATCAGGACTCAAGGTCTTTCAGAGAGAAAAACCACCCAGGGAGCAGGGATCTTCAGCCTCGCCAGGAATGGGGCCCAGGCACCTGTCAGCAGCCCAACGTTAGCACAAAAGCAATGCTGGGCACACAGGATCCCATTACCCTGAGCAGCCCTATCCCTTGGCTGCCTGGCAGAACCTCCTGCTCGTGCCCTCCACAGCAGATCACTTGCTGAAATGGCAGGCTTGACCATCTGTCTTAGGGGAGAGGTGGCTGCAACCGTCAACAGACACCAGGGCCTTGCACAGGTCCTTATGTGGCAAAGATGCTTGGGAGGGCCAGCCTCACCCAGGGGAGCTTGGAAATTCTCCCCTAGGTGGATGCCAAGTTTCTGACCCCTTTGATACACGCTTCCTTAAAGAAACTGAGAAGAGTTAGGAATTAAAAATATCCCTACTGAGAGACAAGAGTTGGACATTTGCGGGGATGATTTGTCAGGCTGTTTCAAGACCTTTGTGAACCCAGGGCCCGTGCATACTGACTGGCCCATGAGAAAGGCTCTCATTCCCCAGGGGGTTTTCCACAAAA
The DNA here is from genome assembly GCA_019455555.1 of Galemys pyrenaicus. Classification (NCBI taxonomy): domain Eukaryota; kingdom Metazoa; phylum Chordata; class Mammalia; order Eulipotyphla; family Talpidae; genus Galemys; species Galemys pyrenaicus. Next base: position 1,623,152 of record JAGFMF010011983.1, read on the forward strand.
CGGGGTTACTGTAACTCAAAACCTCACTTTTGTCTAAAGAATTGCCACATATTGTGTGGCTAGGTGTGTTTAGTCGAGTGTTGTCAACAGAAAGAGCAGGAGAGCCTAACCCACCCCTCCACCCGTGGGAAACTGCCCTGGGGTAGAACAAAGCCCCCATTGACCCAGTGGGGTTCCAGTCCTTCCATCCACTCCAGGAAACAACCCAACCAGGGCCAAACTCTATGCTTTTTTTTTTTTTTTAACTGGAGATGGGGTGGTGAGAAACCCAACACATTTCCATTAACTTTCAATATGAATAGCATCATCTTGTGATCATACAGGTGTCATACTATTCAGAGCACTTACACCCAGCACCTCAATACATCCTTATGAAGTTCTGTAAATAGATTTTATACACCCAGGTGAAAGGTAAGAAAACTGAGTCTCAACAAAACAAAGGTATTTGTCTACAGTTAAATAAATATCAAAAACAAATATCCCACACCAAACTAAACCAATATCCTACACTAGCCAAAAGGGCTCATTAGAGTATGAGTTTCTCCCACGAACTATAGGACTTCACAGGGAACCTTTACCATCCTCCCCAAGGAGATGTACCTCGTCGTGCATAAGAGAAAATTGGAAGATCACACACACCAGAATCTTCACACAGATATGATGGTTATGAGAGAAAGAACCACAACCCAGGGTCCTGACATCTAGTGATGTGATTTTCCCAATATAAAGTGAGTTTTTCAAAAGCTGACCCAATAAGAGCTCAACACTTGAGCTATTGAACTTTGCTGTCTTCTACCTCCATTAGGCCAGTGACAATCATAAAACCCAAAGTGACATCCCGTTAAAACCTGTGTGTATGAGACAAACACTAGAAATCTGACTCTAGAATTGAGCAACGAAAGGGTGAGGGAGAAGGTGGGGGGCCACGAGGACTGGTGTGGAGCCTTAGGGGTTGGTGGTGGGGTGTAGAGACCCACACCTGAAGAACTATGAAGCTACTTCCCTAAATCATATAAAGTATCTAATATATTCTTTTTTAATTAGAAATTAAGAAATGAAAGTTGTATTTAGGTTCCTCGATCAGGTAATGTGGGACATTAGGCCATCAGTGATAATTAACTAGACCTAACCCATGTTTGTCTGATCATAACCCATGTTCGGTGATTCACATGTATCACTTTCTACATCCGCAGGCAGTCTACACTGAGTCACTTCCATGTGACGAGCAAGGAGCTGCAGTCCAGGGACTACTGGGTCACCCATAAAGGAAACAGAATCTGAATATCTAAAGCCATAAAAAAGAGAATTATCTATCCCTAAATGCTCAGCACCTGACACGGTGAACCCAGTGGGATCTCAGTAAATACCTGTTGTACTACACAGGATTCAGGACCTCCAAACAGGAACATTCTAGAATAAAGACAACAGCAGAATATATAGGGACAGAGCTTAGAGTGAAGAGAAGACAAAAAAGTATCAACAATTCCCTGAACATCAGTGGTCACATCAAAACATGGCATCACCAGCACTTCTCCCCCAGGATCATCGTGTGGCCTTCATCATCACCCTAGTTTTACTACTGAATTAAACATGTGACTTTACCTAAATTAATTTAATTCTCTGAGCCTCGGTTTTCTAATCTGTAAAATAGGAGGGACAACAGAACCTACTTCTAAGTGTTGATAGAGAATTAAACAAGGAGTCTGTGGAATGTGTAGATAGTAAGTGGCGTAGAAGAAGGGGTACTATTCTATTTTCATCATCATTTATCCTTGACAATAGCTCACTTGCACTAAAAGGTGGCAAGCTTTTCAGACAAAAAAGTCTTCCTCTCTCTTTGAATGTTTAAGAAAAGAAGCAAAGACCTATGTCCACGATGAGAACTGTAGGTTTTGCTGAATGACCTACAGAGAGAAAAAAGAAGAAACCAAGGGGAGACAATGACAACCATGGTGGCTGTAGCCAAAGGCCAAGGCGCAGGAGGAGAGAGGTGGACGCTTAGATCAGGAAGGACTCCAGCTAGTCAAACTGAAGGGCACACACAGTAAAACTGCCATTAGGCGACAGCTTGCACATCATTAATTATTATGCAAAGCACTGCAGTAGATCTGGGCTGAACAGGTTGAGATTCTACCTCCCCCGCCCAAATTCTGAAAAAGCACGTTTGGATGTTTTCAGCTGTTCGCGTCATGTCCAGGCTGGAAGGGAAAAGCATCCAGGCACACCTCCGCTAGACATAAAACCCCATTGGCAGTCTTCAGGCTCCCCAAAACTTCCTCTGACTTATGCCTACAGATGTTCCAGGCAGATGATCCTTCTCAGGGATATTCAGGACACGGAAGCTCCCTCTGGCCCAATGCAGAAAGCAGCTGTATGGAAACCAGCAAGGGGTGCCTCCTGTGTGAGACTCAGGCACTCTCACACACCCTCGCTCAAGGCTGGAGACGGCCCCAGTTCCAGATCCCCAGGGCTCTTTCCATGGTCTGAGCCATCATCTTTGCTTTGAAAGCAATGCCCAGACCGCCTGCCTGTACTGCCAAATGAGATTCAAGCAAGGAAGATTTTGCAGGAGCACCAGCATTCCCCCAAATTGAAAATATTTAATCAGAAGTCACCTGGACCACCCCAGACCACTGAGCTGCTAGGGTCTGTCTCAGAAACCCCATCACAACCCACTCCGTGAAAAGGTAAACAAGAATCCCGTGGACACTGCCATGAAAAATAGATCTCCCTTGAAAACAGGGGAGCCAAAGCAGGCCAAAGGAGAAAAAGCTATTTTTAATGTCAACATTTCAAGTTCCAGGTACACAGAAGTCGTGGAAGACAGTTCATCCATGTGAAAACATAATACCTGACAGTCTGCCCAGGCCTCAGGCTGCCATGAGGGCGGGCGAGGCAGCTGCATGGTGTATGAGCAAAGGCTGCCCCCACCAGGATGACCACCGTGCCTCCTCTGATATTGACATGCTCTTTTGAGATTGCATCCACCCAGCCCAAAGCCCTGCCTGGCATCCTGTTTGAGAGGTGGCGGGGGAAGAGAGGTGAGTGAACGACAAGACCCCGGTGGGGTTCTATGCAGTTGAAGTGACTCCTCCTCTCCCGCCTGCAGTGGAAGGTGGAGGGATACCAAGTTGTAACACTATCTCGGGCATCCCAGGGGGAGAGCATGTGGCTGCTCCTGACTTCAAGGAGCTTACCTTTGCCCTTGGCCAAGGTCCCTGGAAAGGGTTGTTAGCCTGAGAGATGAACATGATTCATTCAAAAGGCACTTATGACCTCAGAGCTCAGAGCCTGGCCTTGATGGACAGACATCATTAGTGGGCAGAGCTTACCAAAAAAAAAAAAAAAAATGGGAGGGGGGAGGCTGGGATACCAGCAGCAGATTAAAGTATTCAAAAATAGTTTTAAGAAAAAGGCCTCACTGCAAATAGTTCTCCTCATGCTACAAGTCAAACTGAAAGGTGAAGAAAAGTATCAGGATAGTGACGGGGAGAGGGGAGAACAAACAAGCAGTGGTCAGCGGGGACAGAATAAATCGCAGTTCTTTAGCAGTGACACGGAGACAGGAGTGTGAGCCCAGGAAGACAGGTGCTTTCTGGCTCCATCTTTTCAACTTTTCCATCAACAGCTGCGAGGTTCGACTAGAGGTTAAATGAGAGAGCAGGGACCCATCCAAGGAATTGTAAGCTTATGTGTCAGAGAAAGTGTTCCTCTTCAGGGACATGCTCTCACAAAAAGTCCTCCCATGCCAAGTGCTTCTTGCCAAAACATATTAAAGTACAAACGCTCGCCCTCGGCAGACACACGGACTCATCCTAAGAGCCGGGAGGCAGCAGAAATGAGGCCACTGACAAGTCCAAGCATGCGTGTGTCCTTCTCAAGGGACAGGCCATTTGCACCGCCCACCCCATCCGTTCCATCACGACTTGCAAGTGACAGAGTTTCTGCAGCCCTGGGGAAAGGACCTAACTCTGGCATCTGAGCTCGGGATTCTGGGTCCTCCGTGCAAATTTTCCCAGGCTGGAAAACATACAAGTGCCATGCTTCACCAGTGCTCACCCATCTTCCAGGACCACATGTACAAAGCAAGGAGGCAGGAGACTCAGTGCCTGCATTTAGTAACTATTAAAGCAAGCATGGAAGAATCCCATGTTTTTCATGTTGGTGCTAACTAAACTTCTTAACCACCCATAGAGCGCAACCTCTGTTCTCATCTTACAGATGATACTGAGATACTATATCTGGTTATGGACTGAGATTACATGTGGCAAGTTCTCTAACTTCCTAGGCTTTGACTCCCAAGCTCATCTCCATTAAACAACATACTTTTGTATGCCACGGACAGGACATCATGGCAGATTGGACCCTTCACGACCATTGTGATCCAAATTAGAGTGAAGACAGTGCACACTCTGGCACTGTCACCAGAGTGTTCCCAGTTATAAATGTCAGTTTGTTTCAAGGTTGCTTCCTGACCACTTTGCCTATTTTGAATTTGATCCAACCAGCATGAATGAGGGTTGGGGGGTAGGCTGATAATAGAGCCAAGCTAAACTTGGAGAATGATGGATAAAGCACAATGAGAGTCTCTTGGGGGCAGGCAGTGGACATCATCTTAAGGAGTGAATTGTACGATACTTAGTACATTCCACAAGGCACAGTTTTGGGGTATTCTTCTTGCAGAGAGAAAAGTCACAGTTTGAAAATGAAAGGCTTTTTAAACCCAGGCATTTAAAATTTTAAAGCAGATTCATTTAGAAGCTGATGTTAGAACTTCACTTTTCCTTCAATGGACTCCAAGGATTTGTTATTAATTTCCCACGTGGAGGTGAGAGACCAAGAAGTTCAAATCCATAGTAACTGAAGCATGTGGGTTTTCCCGAAGGCTTAGCTCACTATATTTTTTTTTTCAAGATTTGATGAAGTACAGATGTTAGGTGTCATTGAGTCATTCAGCTAACAGAGATTTCTGGAGATCCTGACACATACCAATTTTTCTCCCTTAATACCGATTATATTAACATCACAATGACATTGGCCCAAAGCTCTTACCAAAAGGAAAGGAAAGCACTTAAAATCAGACTTCCAGGAAAAACCTTTCGTTTTTGAGGAGAGGAGATTTATAACTGCCAGGGAAGATTGAAGACCCAGGAAGTATTCATCTGTGAGGTATTCTGCCAAGGGCTAGATTCGAGAACCTTAGAGAGTCACTGTAATGTCAACAGTCTCCAGGGCATGGGACCTCTGCTCTCCACCTCCCAGTGGTCTTTGCTTCAGCCACAGGAAGATACAGCCTGTGCCCTGATCATGATGAAGCTTCCTTCCTGTGCAGGCTGCATTCCTGGGTCTGACATGCCTCCTTCCCTCCCACTCCATGTCACCTCACCATTATCCTACTTGTTATTCCAGGTGCAGCTTATGCACTACTCCCATGAAACCTTCCCAAACCCCCAACTAGAGTGAATTGCTTCCTCCTGCACTCCGTGGCAGCTCTTGTCACAGTTGGTCTTCATGCTTTGAACCTGACACTGTCGCTCCTGATGCTACATCTGCCTCAACTGACACTACAAACACCTCGAGAGCAACTTTCTATTCTCCACTCCACCTCGCACATTCACTCATGGAAACAGGAAGTACACATCTGACTTGAAACGACGAGAGGTAGTGATGGCAGTTAACTTGGAATTATAACACAAAGGTTATATCTTTCCTTTTTTTTTTTAATCTTTTCTGAATTGTCTATGAATAAGGATCACTTTAATGAACAAACAGCTTTATTGTAGAAATTATTGAAGCCAATATCATTCCACAGAGAATCTAGCAAATATTGTTCCATTTTGCAAAGGATACCTCAGGAAATAAAAATGAGTGATTGACTTTGCTGAAGTCTTCATGTTCTAAGATTTGCCAGCATTCAAAGCAGAATACTTCAGAGCCCCCCACCTCACACTCTGAAAATGTGGACCATTGATAAGTTTCATATATGCACAATTCATTAAAAAAGTCTATCAACTGGGACCTCCCTGGTGGCGCAAGGGGTTAAGTACCACATTATGAAGCATCTGCAGTCACTGCAGCACAAGTTCAATCCCCGGGCAAGGAAGGGACCCACATGGCACAACAGACTCTCCTGCCTCGCCTGCTGCTCCCCTCAGCAGTGTGTTTCAGTTGACCTACCTGTTCTGCTCCCTGCTCTGTCTCTGGTGAATCCTCTCACCACCCCCATACCTCAGGTCTGTACCCCAGTTCTTGTATGCATGAATAAATAAATCTTTAAAAAAAGAAAAGTCTATCAACTGGACAGATTCCACACTACTGGTATCTGCAATTTCCTACTGAAAAATTCCTTATGTCAAAGTTTAAAATGTTAGGTCTAAATGAAACTTGCCATTGTTCTTAAACATTTAAGCAAAACCTGAAAGGACAATAGGCTGAGTATGAATAGTAACTAAGAGTAGGAAATAGATCTCCTGACTCCAAAGTTCTACAACCTGTTTCAGATGACTTTATTGAAACCCAGGGCTTAAAGCCCTGGGTTTGATGGTTTGCTGTTTCCTCCCTTCAGCCTATCTCCTTAGGTCATCCACTGAGTCCTCCAATTGTTTTTTATTCAGTAAGTATTCACGAAGCATCTACTATATGCCAAGCATAGTGCATATAGAGACAACCCAGGCTTTGGCTGCACAGAAGCTCCCCAATGTGCAGCTCTTAGCTCACCTGTATTAGAAATACCTGGGGATCTTGCCCTGGTAGGCATCAGCTAGCGGGTACGGTACTCATAATCTGAGGCACACTGATTCTCAGTGCCCATCGATAGTAATGGCACTACCACAAACACAACAATAGCATGATTGTCCAAAGATAAAATGAGGGGCAGAGAATGGGTGGACATTGACTCACATCTCATTGAAACAGCACCAAAACTCAGAGGCATGTCAAATCATCTCTGAGTAAGAAAAATTAAATCCACATCCCCTACACACACACACACACAAACCCCTTCTCATCCCCTGAACAAGACAGAGAGAACAAAAGGAGTTACTTGCTGGCAAACATTTGCTTCAAAGAAACAAAACAAGTTCACCAGAGAGAGAGAAAGGAGAGAGACAGACAGACAGATGGAGACAGAGAGAGACAGAGACAGAGAGAGACCAGCTAAAAAACTGTTCCCCAAGGAGAGAAGACCAGAGTCTAAGGATGAAAATCATTTTGAAACCTATTAAAATCATTTTCACCCTTTAAAATACCTCACTCCATTTTTCTGTTCACTTTTCCAGACTCATCCACTCTGTCCCCAACCTCAGTCCTGCCTCCCCTCCTGTGGGCTCACACACAATTGGGGATGATGAATCTAATTTGAACAATGGCCTCCACAGAAAACAAATCACTGCATTCCAACACACTGCACAGGCTGAGTTCAGACAAACACAAGTGACCCCTTAATTTGGATTTAAAGCTCAGGATCAGTCCCCAAATAAAAATGACCAGTGAGCATCATGCCCATGGAGTACTGACAATAATCTCATGAGCTTCAAATTATTCCAGTTTAAATTACGGACGATCCAATAAGTCTGTGTGTTCTAGTCCATAAAAATAGAAGAAGAAATTCATCATTTTAAAATCATAATGCAAAAGAGAGTCTGGCACTTTATTAAGCCCTATTTCTCATGATATCATAAGGATACTGACGGAAAATAAAACTAAAGCAATACTGTAGACGAACAATGACACAATTGAGGCATTCAAGGGTGTTTTGTGGCTCACAGGTCACACTCCCTGGCCCTTCCCCCACTCTCCACACATCACTCTTAAACAGCTTCAGTTTAAACCAGAAACATGGGAAACAAAACTCCAAAGAAGCTCTTTTAAATTTTATCATAATTCAGTAAAGCAGCATATGGTAGCATAATATATAGTTAACTGAGAGCTCATGAGTAATCTACATGGGGTTCTTGAACCCCCCAACATTGCAGCCATATCTTTATAAACAATTTTTTTGTGTGGACTGGGTCTGGAGATTTCATAGGATTGTGGAGGAGGTCTGTGAGTTAATCATTCAATTTCCCCCCTACTTCAGTAACAGTCCTCCATTCCCCTTTGGAGAATTCTCCACTCTGACTTGAGTTCTTGTATCTCAATGGCATGAACTCATTCCATGCTTGCACCAGCGCAGGGCTTGTGATCCAGACCTGGGCACTCATGGCTTCACCTCTCCCAAACAAGTCACTGCTGTAGACACAGGCAGGCGATCCAAGTCAGGACAACCAGGCCCACTCCCAACTAGATGAATGGTTTATGCTTGGGTGGCTAAAAAAAGAAATGGATTCCATTCTACTAGAGTTGATCCTGGAAAAAGATGAGGCTGGGTTGCTGGAAAATTCGATATCTAGAGATGAATCCATAATATATAGATCAACAGGACCAGGAAACAGACAGGCAGGCAAGAGGGTAGACAGTTGGGGACACATCAGACAATGCCCTCCAAGAAAGCTGGAGCCCAGTTTGGGGTGGAGATATCAAAACTCAATGATTAAGCAGAAAAGGTAGCAGGAAAAGGTGTGTGGAGAAAGAATACTCTCTTCTCTCCGGCCCTTTCAATCTCTGCATCCTCACCAACGCTCATCGTCCCTTCAGTCACTGTCATGTATGTGTATATAAAGCGAGATCTCCTGCCCTGTTTCTCTCACTCTCTCTCTCCATACCTCTAGGCAGTGACCCTCAAGTTGTGATCTAGTCTGCATGAGCAAAAACAATGACTGTCTTGTCTATGGGGATTGTCTCAACTACATTCATGCATCACTTAACGACCAGGACACGTTCTGAGAAACATGACCTTATACAGTCATGTTGCTGTGCGATCGTCACAGAGCCCACTGCACACCAGGGCTCACCAGGACCATCTCTTGGACCCACCGTTGCTTGAGGTCCACTGTTGACTGAAATGTCTGTAAGCGGCCATGACTGCATTTTCCAGCCCACCGATTCCATGGGGAACTGTGAGCACAGTGTTGCCAGAGCTCCCCATTTCAAGAGACGCTGGAAAATCATATTAAGTGTGAAATTTGCCTACAATCGTCCACACAAAATCAGAAGAACGGGCTCAGGTTTGCATCACCTGCTCTAAACCTAATAACCAAAGAAGCAGCTACTAATTTGTGAGCCTAGGGCCAGGGTTATCGGTACCACCTTAAAATTGTTAAAATAAAAAAAATAAAAAAAAAAAGACTGCAGTGGCTCCACAGTGACTGCGTTTTGAAGGGAGGGCTCTTTCTCTTTGTCATTGGTGAGGACATTTGTCACCTGAAATCTGGAAGTAGTAAGGCTGATTTTTTCCCACATTTGGCAGCTGATGTGTTGGAGAAGGGAGAAGTCGGGAATAGCATCTGCTCCAGGAGGGCGAATGCAGGCACATAAAGGCGCAGACAGATCGATAGGAGCCCGGAGCTGTCCACAACAGGGAAGACGCACACAGGAAAAATGTTCCAGGTCCACCCAGTGGCAGCCAGGTATCCCAGGTCCCTAATTACATCAGAAGCAGCACCTTTTAGTAGCAGCTTACAAGTCATTAAGCAAGCAGGAAACAACACGCAGTGCCTTCCTCCCTGCTCCCAGAGAGTCTGTGTCCTCAAAAGGCAGTCATTTCGAACTTACTCTATGTAAGAAGACACTGTCAATCCAGTACCCCTTCTTACATGGACCAGGAGCGCCCAGGAATCCGAAAGGTATCACTTGGCATAGGAATTCCCTCAACTCTACAGAGAACTCCCCCATTTCACTCAGTACATGTCAGGCACGGAGACTTATAGAAGTCTTAGCAATGAATTCTTTTGGCAAACCCGTACATGAGATCCTATTAATGGTCCTATTTCATGGATGAAAATAATGAGGTCAGAGGAGTTGGGAAACAGCCCAAGTTCTCATAAACACCCTAAGTGACAGAGCCAGGATCTGAGCCCAGATCTAGTTCCTAGCACAGATCTAGTTCCTGAAGTACAGGGTTCACAACCAAGCCCTTGACAAAAGTGGGTTTCTCATCATTGAGAGGATGAACTCCTGGAATGGAAAACAGGTATTCAAATTTGTGCTAAGTTCTATAAGCAATAAACCTGTAAATCAATATTAAAAACCTATCATGGGATGCTTTTAAACTATGCTTCACTATTTTAAAAAATCATTTTTAAGTTGTCCTCACTTCATCTTCATGAAAACTCTCAAAGTCACCCGCAATGGCTGGATGAGTCTATGGAGGCTCAGAGGTCAAGGGGTAAGGCCACCCAGCCAAGCCATGCAGCTTGTGTCAATTCCCATGGGGCTTCCTTCCATGTCCACACTTCCACGCTCTCCCTACTCTGCATCCTGGAGGGATCCAGCCCTGCTTCTTTCTCCTGTAGACATCACCACCCCAGGAAGCCTTTCCTGCATCACCCTCAGAGGTCCCCTTCCAGTCCCTATCACTGTCCTATCACCCCAAGTCTGTGATAGTGTACATTTGGCACTAAAATATTTGCTAAACAAACAAACAAGGAATGAATGACGGATTCCCAATTGTGATTCTCCCAACTTTTCATAGTGATGAACCAATGGGATGTTCTCCCCAGCACCTCTGGTCAGATCCCCCTGTAGGGCAACAGATGGAATCAATATTGCCCATAGAGATTTAAGGGCCTGTCAGATGAAATGTAACCCTGATGGGGTCCTCCCTCCCCCTAAACACTCATACTTGTTCTTAATGTCTTTTCCAGTAGACTCAAGTCTAGGTTTTCAAGTATATCAGGAAGACCCACACAAAAGATCAATAAAATGATAACAAATGATGGTTTTTTGTCTTGAAAGCACCTCAAGTTGTATGCAGGGCTACAGCGGAGGCCGCTAGTGCTTTCCTGAGTTTTCATCTCTCCCTCTGGTTCTCACACAGAAGGAAGAGACTACTGACTGGAACCTGACATGACCCCCCATTCTAACTCAGGCCAGGAGCTTCACAAAGCTTGTACCCCAAAAATGTGTTCTTTCCCTCCCACTTCAGAACCAAATTCCTGATCCAGACTGTTGAGTCTAATTTTTAATAAAAATTTAATAAATTCTTCAATAAATATATTTCCTTCCAAAGATAAAGAGGATACTACCTTGTTCTCAAAGGGAACAGCCTGGGAAAATATCGGATTTTGTGTACTTTTTCTTGAACCATGGGACCAAGTCTGTAGGCATGCTCTAGGGTATGATTCTGGACCATGACGCAAAATGCCAATTTCCTTCCAATCACTGTTGACGTGTTTAAGGGCAAGACTGATCCAAAGTAGCAAGCAGAATACTTTTGTAGAGTGTTGAACATTAAAAAAACAGCAATGAGTAAAAAAGGACAGCTCAAGTTTATGGAGAGGTGACTATGTGCAAGCCACCATGCTAAAACAGTTTTTTTTTTTTTTTTTAATCTGACAATTCCCCCATCCATCCTGCCCCAGTTTTGGAGGTAAAAAACAGCTGAATCAGAGGGAGCAACTCGCCTATCAGCTGACAGCTCATAGCAGGTCTAGACAGGGTCTGAATGCAGGGCCTCGCTGGGTACCTCTGCTTTGCTCCCTGAGCTGCAGCAGGGCTCTCCAACAACCCCTTTTTTTGAGCTTCTGGGGCATGTGGCAGTCGACATGCACAGCAGCTGTCATATTTCTCTCAGTCCCTAGATGCTGTGTGTAAAAATCTGTGCAAATTTCTCTTGTAACATTCCAAATAAATAAATGAATAAAAGACTCCTCCTCGCCCCTCAGCACTCTCTTCTTTCATGATCTAGAGCAAGTCCAGCCCCATGACCTTCTTTTTTGCTTCTCTCTTATGCTGCAGCATAGCAGACACTTCGTCCCTTACTGCTCTCTGTATCTTTGCATATACTGTGGCTCTCCTCCATTCCTCTCCCTCCCTTTCTCCCCCAGCAACTAATTATCCATCAAGACCAAGTTCAATATCACAAGCATGAGGGCATGGCCCTGACATCCCCAAATACCCCCAAACTCTCCTCTGCCCTACAACCATAATTATTGCGTTGCAAAAAGTCACGTTTCATCTGCCTATGGTTATAACATGGGCTTGCTCATTCGCAATGACACACATTTTGATAAGTGTAAATCCTGATGTTGTCACATGTGGAAAAGAGATAAAAGGGTCAGAAAACACCAAGTCAAAAACATACCCTAGAAATGTGACTGTGGAGTCAAGGCTACAAGAGGAAAAGGGGGTGAGCAGGGTGTGGAGGGGCTCAGTGGACTGGAGGCAAGGACTGGAGGTGCCTGGCAGTGGGTGTTGTGGCACACAGCTGAAGAGGCATGAATCACACATGGTTCTAAATCATATATGGTGTTGTAAATCAACACTACCTTGATTTTAAAAAAAAAACAGTATGAAATAAAGATTAAAGTGCTGAAGATCAAACTGTCACCAGCATTGCAAGCATAATCATTTTGGTGCTGTAGGTCATGTACTGGAACTCTGCTCTGGGTGCATTCCTGCCAGATATGAGCCAGGCCACTCATCCACTCATCCCCAGTGCCATGACGGTGGGGGTAGCGGTTTTCTCGGCAAAACAATGCGAGTGAGGGAAGAATGCATTTGACTCTGACTTTTTAGTTTTGGCTAGAAAGCTTTATAAGTCACTTCTCAGCCTCACCTAGCAGAAGGGTCGCTGCTTTTGCTGGGATTGTGACAATCCTCCCAGAGTTAGAGTACTTTATTATCACATTAGTACTGGGAAAAGTCACATAATTAACAGAATTTATCCTCATTTACTCTGTAAAAGCACTAATACTCACTCGCTCTGCCTCTGTTTAATTACTTTCCTTAACACAACTCCCCCCACCTCTAGTTGACCCTTCCTGGGCTCACGTAAGGAAACATGTTCAGACTTTTTCCCTCTCCTCGCCACTGAAATGGCTGGACTTTATTCCTCTGAATAAGTACAACAGGCATACCAGGGCCTCCTGGTTCACACAATGCATCTGAATTAGCAGCCAGAATGGTGGCATACTTTGTGGAGAGCCTCTGTTTAGAGTAAGTGATGACAGCCACCAGCATGACTGTTAATTGTCATATGACACTGGCATCGCACTCGCTGCTATCTCTGTAAGCAAGCACCCGTCCAGGTGCCTAGGAAATTCAGGAGTTAGAGGCTGCCCTCCTCACACGTGCTGCCTTCTCAAATAATGCCTCTCCAGAGCCATTTGCTCAAGAAGGTGGGAGGGACAGGGACACACACACACACACACACACACACACACACACATCAAAATAGACTCCAGTAGATAACAAAGTCATTATTAAATAACAAGTCTGGAAGGTGCTAGGTTTGCTCTTTCTCTCTCCTGATTTTTCTCTTTCAGGCAGGCAGCAAAGTGATAAAACTAAGGCTTCAATGACAAATAGGTTGTAGAGGCTAAATTTCTGCTCCCCAGTTTCTGAGAAGCAGATCAACATTGGTGCCTCTGTATTTCATACTGAGACAGTCTACCGCCTGGTCGGGAAGAGCCCATCTTGTGGGGTAAAAGCAGTTGGGTCACTTCTAACAGTGGTAAGCTCTTCCTGCTGAGGGCAGGGTGGGGTCCACTGAGTGACAGCAGATCAAATGGGCAGGTGAGACAACGCATTCCAGGTGTAGAGGATAAAGCAGGCTTCTCTTGCCTGGGAGGTACAGGTGGCCTAAGAGACATCCACAGTCATCAATCACCATTCCCCTTATTTGTCTATCAAGGGAACAATCAGCCCCATGACTTTCTCCCTACAACACACATCTCAGCTGGACATGAGGACAATGCAGAAGCAGTAAGTGAGAGGTCTTTTTCCTCTGTCCTCCACTTTATACAAGTGACAGGCTAAGTACATTGGTCTTTACCCCAAAATAGAACCACCTTGTGAGCCCACAAATATCATATGGACCATGTTCTCTGGGAAATAAGGGCCCTCCCCAACTTGCAAGTCTTTACTCAAGTGTTCCTTTTGCCTCTGGTGACTTTCTCTCCCCTGTCCCAGGTCTGGTTAAGAATCTGCCTCTTCCAAATTCAGATTTTCCCACTTGGATTCTCTTACAAGCCCACAGTGTTTGAGCTCTGTGAATGTCTTTCCTATGGCACTTACCAAGTTCATTTTATATTTAGGTTGTCTATGCACTACCCTGGCTGATTCACTGGGTTGTGAAGGGATTATGGAGCTAAGCTTTGTTAACCTCCATGCCCACACTTAGGGCCATTCTTGTATGAAACGGATCAAGTTGTGTTTACCTCTAAAGGTGCCCTTCGCTTGACCTTTGTTGAAAGGCCTCATCATTCCCTGAAAGTTAGCTGTTTCCCACCTTCTAATCTGTGCATTCTGTTCCCACTCTCTGGAATTCTGTCTACTAGAAGAAAATCAAATCCATTCTTCAAGGCCCACACCAAAGCCTCCTTGATCACATCACCAAAGCAGCACTATTTCAATCCCCACAGCTTTTGTTTATACCACGCTGATTCCTTAGCAGCTTGTAACAGTTTATCTGCACTTATATTTCTTTATCTGAACAATTAGATGCTAAACATCTAAGTAGAGGGAACCTATTTAACACAATCCTGCTCCCTCGATATTCACATTAGAATCTTGTTTATGTATCACAAACATCCACTGATGGTGAATGAACCTTCATTAAATATTCTATTTTGTTACTTCCAGAGAAATAAGACAAGTACTGATAAACTCCTACGGTGCTGACAATAATACTTGTTTCCAGTATTTCCATCATAATATCATCATTATTCCTGTTCTTCTTATCAGAGGCACCATTACCTGAGGAACTACCAGGTGCAAGGCTACTTTGCTAAGCACTTTACTCCCATTATCTCATTTAATCCCCACAGCAATCCTAAAATAGCAACTTCTAAAGTGGACAGTACTGTAGTCCATTTGACTGAGGTCACAAATTAAGTAAATGAGAGACTGGATTCAAACCCAGGTCTAAGGTCTGTATCCATACTCTTGTATCTATCTTATCACTATTTCAAATGTCCTCAGGGTGTATTCCCTCTGATTACCTCCTCCCTACTTCCTAGCTCTCAGGTATAGGAATGAGAATATAGAGTGTAAAAGTGGCCCCATTTAAAGTTTGGACACAAGGCAATACCATGTGGAAAGGAATCACTTCTCGTGGTTTCCACTGGCAACAGAATTGGCTGCCATCTTGGTACAGTGCTGTTTGGTGCAACTCTCTTTTTCACTTTTAGAAGGACAAAACAACTCTTCCATCCTCTTGACTCTCACACCACCATGCTTTTCTCAGTCCATGTGCTGATCTTGGCTTAAGAGGATTGTTGCTTAATGCTTTGCAAGCTATACACCAGTGACTTTCTGATTGCTCAGCATCACCTGTCACAACTCTACTTCAGTTCAAGCCCACAAAATGTCCTGTGTCCCACTGCATGCATGTCTCAGAGCATAAACACCTTTGCTCCTGAGCCTGGCATCACCTTCCTTACATCCACCTCCAAAGCCCTGCACAAAGCAAGCTTGGGGCCTCTCCCCTTCAGCTGTTCCACTGTGTCAGAATCACATACACAGGACTCGCATTCCAGAGCCAGGAGGATTAACCTCCAAATGACACTCAGTTTTAGCTTTAACCTCCCTAAATCCTCAACAAAAACTTTAACAGTCATATCTGATTTAGGACCTTAACTGTAAATCTTCTTTCTTCTCCTACACTTACCACTGGGATGAGCAGAATCAATTCAGACCTTCTCAAGTCACTTACAAGGGTTGGGTAAGAACTTTCATCATAAGTCTCTCAAGGAGGCAAGCTGAAAAAGAAAAGCCTGGAGGATGGTGAGAAACACTGGATGCCTTCTCTCTCAGAGTGAGCACAGAAATCCAAAACACAGATGAGAATTTCTGAAAATAATTGAAGCAACATCATTAGCTTACAGGAAGGAAGCCGACCTGCTGGAATGCTAAATACTGCAGTCACCTAATTATACTTAATTCCTGGAGTCTCGTTGGTCAGTGACTGAGCCACAACATGGGACCAGATCTCCTTTGCACTAAAGCGAGAAGCTGCAGGGGGATTTTCAAAAGTAAATAAGTGGCCACAAAGAATAAAAAAGATCAGTAAAGAGTTGAGTCTCTCAAGAACATCCCTGACAAAATAAACCCCATGTTTATGTACTCTTCCTCTGCGGGGCCACAGTAGAAATCTTCCCCAGTAACTTAAAACCAGCTGCACAGGAGCTGAGAGAAATGTCCAGAATTAGCTTAGTCAAATGCTGCCTTAAATAAATGCATCTCTGGTGCTCCACTAGATGCTGGGGCCAAGCACTTGGTCTGAGCTTAGCCCCCATTGGTTTTTTGCCCTGATGCATCACCCTATCTTTTCCTTGGCACCTTTTTCACGGCAACTTAAAAGTAGAAACCTCCACCATTTTTCCTCCCTGGCTGCCTGAAGATCCACTGCCACCATGAATGACTCAGTAAGCGTTGGGACCAGGAAGTTGATGGCCAACCAACTGCTTCAGCAGAAACAAATGGTCTTCATCCTGGGAAGGCAACACAACCTAAGATAAATTCAGGAAAAAAATATCTAAAATGTACAAGACCACCCCGATGGCATCTTTGTATTGGGATTCAGAATCCTTTTTGGAGGTGGCTGGAAAACTGGCTTTGACATGACTTACTAGTTCTTGAATGGTGCAAATCAAAATGAACTCAAATATAGATTTGCAAGACATGGCCCATAGGAGAAGAAAAGACCACAAGAAAACAGTGAGAGGAAAGCAAAAACAGAATGAAGATAGTCAGGGGGACTGTAAGGCCAGTGTTTCTGCTGACAAAAAGAAGTAAAGATTCTGCAGTGACTTTATCTGTATCTGTGGTGATTGTGCAGATTTTCTATGAGAGATTAATAAAGCCTTTTATGTGTCTGGCTGTTTGGGAAAACAAAAAGAAGTAGATACCTCTTAAGAATTCCAGTTGGCATATTTTAAGATCTAACTTTTTCCCTGATTGTAAGTGTTGCACTACTGCTCTTTTTGAAAACAAAAATATTCAAAAATAAAAAAGCCACCTATATCTCATCTCTTCATTGTTTTATATATACAAATTTTACAACCACATACATAGAATTTTATGTTCTGTCATCTTCAAAATGTGTTTTTTTACTATATAGCATTGTATCATATATAGTAAATATTCAAGAAATCACCTATTAATGATAATCAATTATCTGAGTAATTCTAAGTTCCAAGTTTTTGCTATTATAAATAATACTTTGGTGAACATCCTTGGACATACAATATTTTGTATGGTTATTTCCTTAAAACATGTACCTAGAACAAGAACTACTGAATTAAGTTAGCATGTTGTTTAAGAGTATATGTAAAATGTTTTTAATTGAAAATGTTTCCATGTGCATAAAAATCTAAGTAAAGAGTTGCACATCCACAGGTCCAACCTGTCTTCACCTGAGACCACAGATATGCCAGCTCCTATGACAACAGATCCCTCCCCTGCAGCTACAATGACCCACCCATGGGGGCACCTAGGATATGCGTTGATGTACCACCAAGGCATATGCCAAAGGCATGCAGGACAAAAGAGAAGGACTGAACCACAGAAAAGCATGGACAGTCAGGGTCTTCACTTGTACTATGCCACCACCACAATGTGAGTGGAAGAGTAGAATGAGTACAAGTCCCTTTGAAGAGATCTCCACTTCAAGGCTGAAAGGAGGCACATCATCCTGAAAAAATGCATCCCTTGTAAAATAGCCATCATGAGTTTATGCCTTAGAGAAAATTCAAAGCAGGTGACTACAACATGGTATCACTTTCTGAAAGTCATACAAGACCATCCTAGAGGATTGGCAGTCCTCCATCAGGCTAACATTCTCAACAAGTGAAACCCACTAAGCCTGCCCCAGGCTCCTGAATATATTTTCTTTTCCTGAAACATCAGCCTCAGCTATCACTGATACTTCCTTGACTCTGGATCAGTCCCTCCTTGCTGTCTCATGGCACAGGGCCACGATTCATGACCTGGCCTCCAGCAACTCAGAACATCCCTGCACTTTATGTCCCTTTATGTTAACCTTGATGTTTCCTAAGCCCTCTGAGGTCTTACATGATCCTCAAATGCTATTTCTAGCCCTGATATGGACTGTCCCACCCCACCCACTCCTGATCTAGAAGAACCCCCTGTATTTCAAGAATTACCACAAATACTACCTCTTCTCCTTTCCAAGTACCTCAAGTATATGTGAAGTACCCCACCTATGGTTCTCGGGCACATTCCTCCAGAGCCACATCTGCCCACTCCTTTGTGACTCTCCGCTGACATGCTAATCCCTCCACTCAACAGGAAGATCCTTGAAGATAAGAACCATATCTTTTCATCTCTCTGTGCTCAGAATTTGATATGTAGTTTATAAATATCCACTTAATTCTGAAAGAAAAAAATGAGTATGTGCTACCTATGATTAAGTAACTGAGAAACTAAAACAAATTGAACCAAGAACACTAAGACCTCAAGACCCTCCAAGGCATTCCAGCTATGAGCTGCCCATGCAAAGCATCCGATTTATTGTAAAGAACCACATACTAGAATGTTTGCAAAACCAAATGGAAAGTCAGCCTTAGTGTTATGTTATATGGTAATAATCTTAATCTGTCATGAAACGAGGACTATTACCTGTAATAATCAAGACAAGCCCTGTGAAGTATTATTGGTATAATCCGAACTTTTCCTTTGACACATTCTACACACAGTCACATAAATGATGCCAAAATCTCATTCTAATGCACATGACAAGTTGAATGGCAGCAGAGACAGAGAGATCCCAGTTACTGGAGTAGCAAAGCAAACTCACTGGTTATCTTTGACAGAAAGCGAGTACTAGTTCCAAAACTATTAAAAGCTGATACTGGCCTTCTACAACTTCTAAGGCTCTTGTATTCTGACAAGGCAAAGAGGCAAGGAAAACCGTTAAAAGAGAGACCTTCATAAAGTACAAGAATAATCAAGAAATATAGTTGTTTTCCTGTGTAGTTTCCCACCCAAAAGAGCTCTTACCCTCATGCCCCTGAAAAATGGTTGGCCCTCTGCCCACCCTGGGAGCTGGAGACGAGTGCAGGAGACAGGGATGTTCATGGACTTGACAACCTACTGCCAAAGTAAGACAAGCCAGAGGCGGGGGGGGGGGGGGGNGGAAGGGGGGAGACTCTCCAGTAACCAAGATAATGTCAGTTACTGATCAGAGCAATTGAAGAGACTTGTGACAGATGGAAAACGATTGCTGGTAGAAAGGGAACGAGGGGGATATGAGGGAGGTTCTCAGAAAGGTCATTTGGGTGAAGATCTGCAGGACAAGAAGGAGTCACGTGGAAATGTATGGGAGAGCAATCAGCAGTGTGACCGCAGCATAGCAGGTGAGGAGGAAAGGGCGTGAGAGGTTGTGGAGGGAGGCAGGAACAGATCTGCCCCATCATGGGAATAGAGACCTTCCAATTGAAACTGGACTTCTTGTCTTGAAAGCTTCAAGATAACCTCCAATGATTATCAAGTGGCCCCTCTCTCCCCTTGACCTCCTCTCCTGAAGAGGCACACCTTACCTCCTATGGTCTCTATTTACAACTCCCAGGTAACTCAACATCCTGCACACCCTTTTCAAAATCTGGCTCATTCCACAAGAGCTCTCCAGAAGTACACCCTCGGAAGTGAGCAGGGTCCCAAAATGACTGGAGCGGCTGGTGAAGCTGGGAAGTAACACAAACTAAATCCCAGCCAGGACTCTGCCACATATCAGCTGTGTGATCTCTAAGCCTCTCTCTTCTCCTGTGGAAATGGGAATGGTAATACCCATTAGGAGGATTACTGTGAGGATTAAATAAGAGTAAGGTATGTAAACCCCAAAGGGCAATGTAGTAAATGCTCAAGAAAGTCAGTATCATGGCTAATAGTTGCTATTGTTGCTTATTTGAGCTGTCATTTCCCAACTTGATTTAAAAACCTGTATTTGTTCAAATGCAAGTTAAATAAACATTTGACTTGAGTTTGCTTTGTTGGGTTATATTTGCAATCATGGGTACCAGGAATGCACCAGGGGTTAGGAGAAACACTTTCCCCCAGGTCTTTTGCATATAATGTGATAGTGTTAATCTGACCACAGAAACAGAGAGAGATTAATAGATAACTAGACCATGAAATTGGACTGTGTCCTGACTCCAGTTACTCTAGGAAATATAGCCACGTCCAGATGACTCAGATAATGCTGTTCATATGGGGCAATGTTTGTTGATCGCCACAGCTGGCTCTCCTCTGTCTTCTCAGTCCTTGCAGGAAATAACACACAGGTTCTCAACAGATACTGGTAAAAGAAGGGTATCTAGTCTTGCACTTGATGATCAAAAGCAAAGTCAGTTCTCAAAGGAACCCACATGAAACAATGTCACAGGCACAGAAATAGGTTCAGAGAGAAGAAGGGACTTGCCCAAGGTCACACAGCTGACTGAGTCAATTCGGGTACTCTAAAATCTCTTCCAGGAAACCATCTGAGTCAACCAGTCCAGACAGGTCCTCGGCCTCCTTCAAGGTCTTCTGGCAGACATGCCCCAGGAGGCAGAGGAGAGTCAGGTTTCCCCAGTCATGGTTTGTATCCCAGCTTCTCTGAACTCAGAGTTCCTCAGGGAGGAGGAAGTCAAGGTTGGCATCCCCAAAGCTGCATAAATCTCTCACCTAAGGAACATCATCATTTTTCTCTTGTCACAACCCTTCCAGCCTAATATTTGACAGCTCCGATCGGGTACTGTCCAAACATTTATTAAAACATTTTAAATGATGGATATATCCAATTATTACTATTAATGCAGCTAATACTGACTAATGAGGGGGAAACGCAGGAACTGGTGTCCCGCAATTCATTACCCCTGCCTTGTCAACAATTCAAAGCCCGAAACCTAATCATCCATACCGAGCCCTGTTATATTTCACACGTCACTTTTAATAAGTCACTCAGTGCCTATAAATTAATGTAACATGTCGGCATTTATGAGCGCGGCTTTGTCGCTGTTAACAAATGATGTTCTGGCCCAGTCTACAACAGCTAGGCAGTGACGAATGATGGAAGATGATTTCCTTCCCAACTATAAACTACACATGGGGGTTCCAGCAATACGCGTGCATGTGTGTGTTTGTGTGGATATATGTATGTGTGTATGGAAGTAACACTACATATCACATATACCCACACACATGCTGAAAACCCACACCTCCAACCAAGCACAATGAGGAATAAATACAATGCATCACTTGCGGCCAAGAGCTGTGTCACAACCCCTGCACAGTCTTCCCCAAAAGATTAAACCCACAGTACTAAAAGGCATGACAGTCCCATGATTTGTCATTGTCAAGTTCATAGTTGTTGTGAATTCTGCTCTGTGTCTCCTGACCAGGTTTCAAGACAACCTGACATCCCAATCAGTCATGAAGACCCGGTGGTGTCGATGAAAAGGGGAGAGTGGACATGACATCACGATACCAGCAGTTGGAAAAAGGGTCTACATTCTTAGAGCAAAATTGATGGTCTTTGGGTGTTGTGGAAGAGGGTACTTATTTGCTTCTAGATGGACCTAAATAATTTATACCTTCCTTTAAGCCATGACTTCACATTTCACAAAATCATTAGCAGGTAATTCAGAGTAACTGAACCTCCATATTCTCATCTACTTCAAAATTCAAGGAAAGATACATTTCTCCTTAACCTGGCAACCTGCTTTATTACATTGCCCATTTTGGAGATAGTGCTGGTGCTGACAGTAGCATCTGAATCTTTGTGCTGGTGATTTGGGTGCTAAGATACAATGACAGAACTCCAGGGGCACAGGAGACTAGGGATTTCCTTGGGAGTAAGTCCAAACTCAGAGCCACAGATGTGTGGGCAGAGACCTTGGTGTGGACATCAACTCCTCCTGCCTACATTGTGGAAAACCACAACTCCCATTTGGGAGCACAAACTTTACAGGGTGAAACTTTTTCTTCCATTTTTTTAAAAAAAGAAGTATCATCGTTTTACATCTTTGTTAATACTTAAACAGTATAATTGTTTTCTTTCTTCCTGCAATCCCATCTTAACTCCAGAAACTAATCATTACATGTTGCCAATTGACAAAACTTGAAAAAACTTTGTATTTGGAAAGTTTGGACTAGCTCCTACCAGGTATATCCTGTGACTCCCTAGTCACTAGCTCTGAGAGCCCATTTTCACTTTTTTCTACTTGCCTACATTTAGAATAAGTATACAAACCCTAAAAATTGGGTTTTTTTTTAATTCTCATGGAAATTGTATATCTATATTTGGGGATTCTCTATGCAGTGTCCTTACAAGTATTGAGCTCAAATACACTGGCCAGAAATCAAATTAAGTTGTCCAAGCATAAACAACAACAATAAAAAGAGCTTTTATAAATCCTGCACCACACTCCCCATCCTACCATTACATTAATATTAGTAAATAAGAGCTTTAAGATGTAAGTGCCTAAACAAAGATGCATGTTTTATAAACTCAGAGTTTATAAACACTTTAATTGTGTATATGTGCTCACACACACATGCCTAAGAGTTAAGCTCTTCCAATCTATATCCTAGAAACATTACAGAGCTAAATGTGCTGCTTTTTTCCTGAAAACATCACTCAGAAACTTAAAGGAAATTTATGTGTTTATTAGAAAAGCACTGGGGGTGCCCTTGCCTGGTGGGGACCACATGGCCCAATTTGTTTTCCTGAGCCTGTGACTGTCTAGTTCAAGTAAGAATACTCTGCTAGTAACCTCAAAGAGCAGAGAGAAATTAGCAGTGATGCAAGGCCATCATTCTTTCTGTCTTTTACACATTGGGCAATGCCTGATGCTCAACAAAATGGTTTCAAAGTACAGGCTGGGGTCACATACCACATAGCCACCCGGAAAGGCTGATGGGCCAACACTCAGAGTGTCGACGTGCCGCCTCTGTCTCCAGGGCATGCACAGCATGGGACAGTGGAGACACTGTAAGTATAGCAGAATGGACCAAAGCCCTGGTGCTGCCTTGGGGGAGATGGCAAAATTCAAAGGATTTCAACATGCGTGATGTCGAAAACATTCCCTTGTACCCTACTCCTGAAAAGACTCAAAATGACTTCCTGAAACTATTATACAGCAACTGAAGGGTGTTTGACATTCCTGGAGCAGGAGACACAGGAAAGGACATAGGGTGAGGTATACTCTTGGGAAGTGAGGCCCTCAACCTTTTCTCCTTCCAGACTTGGCATCTTCTAGAGTGTGTCAGAGGGAAAAGATGTGTATGTGTGTGTGTGTGTGTGTGTGTTTTAGAGACAGACAGACAGAGATTTAGAGACACAGAGGAAGGCAGAAATAGAAATAGCAGACACTGGAACTTTGGGTATTGTGTGGAACTGAATACAGAATTCTTTCTGCTCTGGTCCCTCTATAAAGATATCAACCCAGGAGGAGACAGCTAAAAAGCCTCTTTCCAGAGAGCTTCTCAAGACACAGCAAAATCCCACAGGGAACTGGGCACTTTGCATAACAATGTGCTGCTGCTTCCAGGGAGGCCCCAAAGGACTGGATACCTTAGAGAAAACAAGTCTTTGGTCCTGCTTATTGTGGAGAGGGGCACTGCCATCAGTTGGTAGGGACAGAAAAAAGTTGATTCCTGCTTTTTTCATTATATTATCACACAAGAGTAATAGGATCCTCATATTTCCTCTCCTCCAAAGCATTTATTTTGCCAGATAGGTGGTGGTTTGTGTTTGTTATTAACTGTGGCACAGATCCTCATCCAGACCCCTCCAACCCACTCCCCTTCATCAGTTTTGCTGTCTGTTTGCTTTTATCTCTCAGGACCCACCAACTCCAGAGTTTGTCCATTCCCTTTCCCTATCACCATCCTCCCTTCTCATCCATGCCAGTAACTTGGTATCCTGCCCTTGTCTGCCTTGTAAACAGACAAGGGAAGATGATGTTCGTCCTTTCAGGAAGAAGACTGGAGAGTCTATTCTCTGCTGCACTGGGACACACCTATTTTGCTGGTCTCTCTTTTGAATTTGAAAGCAGCATGTATGAAGGTGATGTTTATTCCTGGTTTTATTTGTTTTCTGGGGTTTTTCTTTGTTTTGTTTTGTTTTTTTGTCAGCAGGAGAAACCCACATATGGAGGCTATTGAAGAGAGCCAAGGAAACCTAGATAAAGCAAAATTCTAATTCCACAATATGTCAGATACTCATAAAGGACAGGATTTCATTCTCCAAAGATGCTATCAAGTCCATTGGGTATCAATACAAAGGTTTTTGGTTTAGTTCTTGTGCTTTTCACCAAAGCATACTAGGCCCAGGCTAGAGAGAAAAAGCCAGAAACAGAAATGTACATGCCTTCTACTCCAACCTATAGGGAAGCAATACCATGCCATGTTACTAGAAATATAGTGCTAAACACTGAGGAGATAAGAAGATTTTGCTGTGTTCACCGATTCACTCAGCATTCCTGGTCCCACATCATTTCTGGGTTCCACAATTCAGGATAGACCTGGATAAAAATTACTCACAAGAAACAATAAAATTTCATTTATAACTTGCTACAGATCCTGGATGATTCTCACCATTTCAAGGATGGGAAATCTGAGGCTCAACCTCAGAGCCCACAACCACATGGTAAGGTAAGTAGCTCATCTGGTATCTGATGGCCCCAGTGCCCTTATCTTTGCCCTTGCGAGTGAGTCAGAAGACTCAACACAATGTCATATGGAGAAGATTTGAAGGAATAGTTAGTCTGAAGGTGGAAATACTTGATGAGACAACATGGCCATTTCCAGCTATGAAGTAGTTGCTCAAAAACTGTTTGTTGAAGTAGTAGAGGAAGCAGCAGTACCAGGTGCAGAGATGAACATCTCACCAAGCAGATTTCTGCTCAACAGAAGCAAACAAAGTTCTAAAGGTGAGAGAACTTCCTTGTGAGGATGCAGGTTCCTTATCACGGAACACATACAAGGAAAGACCATACACCACCAGGCAGGAATACCACGGAAGTGAGGTGCTTTTCAGGGTGCTGGCCATTCATTTCCCTTCAACTCACATGATTCTAAGATCAGCAGTAGTTTGGGGAGTTTCAACTTCTGACATGCAGATTGACACAGAAAACAGATGAGAGAACATCAAATATCACATTATGGTTTTGATTTGCATCTCTCATATAATAAGTGATGATAGCATTTCTTCATGTGCCCATAGGCTATTTGAATGTGTTCTTTGGGGAAGTGTCTATTTAGGGCTTTTGTCCATTTTTTTTTGTATGAGTTCTGGTTTTGTTGTGAGTTCTTTCGATATTTGAAACAACAAATGTTGGCAAGAATTAGAGAAAAGAGAACATTCATCCACTGTTGGTGGGAACATAATTTGGTGCCGTTTTTATGGAAAATGGTATGGAGACTCAAAACAATAAAAATGGAAACACCATACAATCCAGCAATACCACTGTGAGTTATTTACCCAAAAAATATGAAAACACTAATACAAAAAAGATCTGTGTTCTTACAGCATTTCTCAAACTAGCCAA
This sequence comes from Galemys pyrenaicus, assembly GCA_019455555.1. Taxonomy (NCBI): domain Eukaryota; kingdom Metazoa; phylum Chordata; class Mammalia; order Eulipotyphla; family Talpidae; genus Galemys; species Galemys pyrenaicus. The sequence continues at coordinate 1,648,744 of JAGFMF010011983.1, forward strand.
ATCATGGAACCAACCTAAATTCCCATTGACAGATGACAAATTAAAGAAATGGTAGACTATACCTTCAATGGAATCCTACTCGGCTATTAAAAAAGATGAACTGGAATAAAACTGGAGGATGTGGACGTGATTATGCTAAGTGAAATGTCAGAAAGTAAAAGACTGTTCACTCATTCATGGCATATAAGTAAACAAAACGAACTGACAAAACACAACAAAAATAATTCTTAAACTCTGAAAACTATACTGGTTACCAAAGGGGACAGGGGGGGAAGGCAGGGTTAAGGGAAGGAAGGTGACAGGGTGTGGGCACTAGAGCTTGTGTGGAGGGTGAGTGAAGCATGTACACCTAGGGAGGTTGAAGTTGTACTACCAAAATGATGTGGTTATGTAAATGACTGCCATATTAATAAAATCTGAGAAAAATTAAAGTTTTCAAACTCAATTATCAGGTACTTAGAAAAAACTTCTACATGACAACATTTCTTTATTACCTACCCCTCTTTTACATTAAATTATCTTCTAGACCCATTTAGACAGCCTTGGCCTTGGAAGAATGTCATCACACACCTACACTAACACAGCTATTGCTACTAGAAACAGTTACGTGCAAACAACAAAATACACAACAATCAGAATAGGGAGGAAATGGCCAGCAAGTCACACTAATGTAGAGTCACCTATTTGTGGCATTGGAAATATAAAGTTTTTAACAAGGATTCTTGCTTAAGTTATAACAGATGATAGTCTCTCTTCATAAGGGACCCAGAATGCTGAAACCACCATCAGCATTATTCCCAGATCAGGTAAGATCAGAGAATAAAGAACAAGGAACTTCGAATTCCACTGTCTTTCTATGGAGGGGGACGTCAGAGCTTAGAGAGCTGGGTAGGCTTATTCAATAAACACAGGTCACTAGGAGCTGTGTTGGGGCCATAGCGTCCCCCAGACCTGGCCATATGGTCCAGACTCCCTGTCCACCACAGCACACCAAATCTACCCTTTTAAAACTGAACTTCAAGAATGCCCAGACACCAGCTTGGAACAGTCAGAGCCAATGGAAGAAAGCCTGAAAGAGACAGAGCAGGTGCAGGGGGACTGGGTGCAGCTCAGCTGTGGCTTTCCAAAATATAGAACATTAAAAATGCTTCTCAACCCAATTCTATTGCCAAAACAGACACCAACAAGTAGTCAGGAGGGACACAGTCATTCCAGCCCCGCAATAGCCTTGAGCTTCCTTCAGCCTTTAGATAGGTCACCCTGATGTGTGCAAAGAGTTTGGTCTTTTCTGATGTGGTTACTGGGGCCGGGGAAAGAAATCAGAAGACAATCACTCACATCTGAATTTCCATTTGAAAAACCTGCTTAGCACCAGCTCTCACCAAGTGAATTGTCAGGAGCACCTACGCACTGTACAACTGATCCCAGGCCGCCTCCTGTGCAGCGTCTACTCTGCGGGATGCACGGAGCAGACGAAACAGGGATTCACTGCATCTTCAATCCTACTCCCTCTCCTGTTTATTTTTAAGAACAAATCCATTCTTCACAGCACTGCTCGCAAGCAGGCACTCAAAAACAATGAGTACGTGCTAAGATATTATGATGTACCAGCATGGTCCTGGCACAGGCCAAAAGTCTGCAGAACACAACCACTTTAGATAACAGAATAAGCTAATATTCTGGCTTTATAGAGAAAAGTGGCTTATCTGTGGGATCTTCTGCAGAGAATTATACTAATTTCCTACACTCCTCTCAACATGAACCTATCAGATCCAGTCACTTGCAACTTCCTTGAGTCTCCCAAACCCTCATTCATTCATGACCATGGCTGTCAACTACCCCTCCACCCCCCCCCCACTCCATCCACCCTGATTTACCGTGCTAGAAGAGGGAAGCCTGTATCTTTAGAAACATTCTCATTGATACTGGTAGATTCAGTAAGTAAGGACATTGAACAGTTCCCCCACTTAAAAATTAGTGGAACTTTCACTGTCTAAAGATAAAGGTAGTTGAACTTAACAAAAACACACCCACTCGCCCCCACTTTGCAGTTTCAAAGTCCTCCTCTTACCCAGCCCACCACCCTAGCATCCGCTGGCTCTCTGGAGTGATTCACCACCGCTGAGGGTTAGCCTAGTATCCGCCAGCACTAATCAGTCACTGAGGCACTTTCACGATGTTTGCCCTCTGCACAATTACCTCCAATATTATTTATTTAATATCTCATGGCAATTGACTCACCGCATTTTAACTCCCAATAAACTTACTTTGAAATGACCTTTCCATCACTATGATGAGGGAAAACCAATGCCACTGGCCTGACCATAGAAACAAAAGTCAATGAAGACGAAACAAAACAAGTTTACTAAGCTTGAGCTCAATACTATATCCTGCCGAAGGCTATTTCTTGAAAAGGGAGATGAAGCAAGTGGGAGAGTTGCTAAAAAATGCCTAGCACCAAAAGGAGACTTTGACTTGACCAGAAACAGAACAGAGACTTTATGTGGGGCTATTTCCTCACGAACTGCCTCAGTATATTATCTAAAACCACATCTGGGTACCATTCAAAATTCACCTGGCTCCCAACTTAAAATCATCCCAGCCCTATCCCCAGCAGAGTATAGGTGAACTTGGAGAAACAGTGAGTTGGCTGATGGAGGGAAGTGCGTATCACAGGGAAGAGGGCCAGAGGGCAAGCACCCACCAGTCTCGGGATGGGAGCTGGCAGGAGGTTTCTTAAATGATTTGTATAGAGTTCGATGTTTCTAAATCAGCAGAAAATCCATGTTTCTACTGGTGCTAGAAAGAATGGAAATATATGAGCCATAGGTTATGAGCTGCCATGAGTGTTTTTCTATCTGCTTTTCCTCTTTAAACACAGAAAGTAAGAGGGAATGACCCCCAAGCCACAGTCTGCGGTGAAGCTGACTTTTGATATTGATTAACATGAGTGCATATTTTTGAAATGAAATACTCCCCCCCAAAAAATGAAAGAGAAGGGAAATACAACAACAGTATATTCCCACCCTTGAATAAATTTCAAAACAGTATGATGTATGTGGAATAGAGATAAAGTTGGCAGAAAAGGGAAAAGAACATTAGGAAAGCAAAATAAATAAGGGCAGAGAATCTGTCACACTCTGAATTGAGACCCAGCATTTAATTAGGGACAGCGAGCCGGAAAGCCTCCTTGGTGAACGTCTACCTCCACCAACCACGTGTTGGTTAACACGGAGACATCCAAACTGATCAATAGTACAAAACAAAAGGGCTCAGGTATGCATGTAGAACCATACATCATTTCAATAAATTATGCTGTGTGTACAGACAGGTTTTTTTAGAACAATCATGCCAGGATCAAGAGCTAAATCATTTCAGCCACATCTTGATTTCTGCAAAACTCGGCAGGAATTATGAGGCTTAACAGCATCCTGACAATTAGCATATTATAAATACAAAAATGATATATTAAAGGGAGAGGAGGGAAAAAAGGCCAGCATTTTACACCTACAGTAATATAATTCCACTACTTAATGCAAAGTAACAGGCCTCAGAGTGTTTGGGATCCTCTCGTATGGTGTTATCTTCTCTATCAGTAAATGAGACTATGTGAACAGTACAACCTATAAATAATTCAAGGCCTGAGATGGCAATTATAGAACCATGCACAACTAGCATGAATATTTTATGAAGGCTAAAACAGCCCTCAGAATGAATCATGGAGAGATGAACACACACACACACACACACACACACCCCACCAGGCAGTTTTGGCCAAACTGTATTCCAAGACAAGGCTTCTCTTTGATCCCTCACACACCTTTATTTTATAGAAACATTGTCGATGCTTACATATTTTTTCCTTTCTTGAATGCATTTCGTAAATCCATACACAGAGGAGGAAAGTCAGAGTGGATTTGCCAACAGGGTAGAAGAGCATGAAATAGAAGAAGACTGACAAGCCATTTTTAACCTGAACTTGGGCAGAGAATTTTGAGTGATTTTTTTTTAACCTCTCCAAATGGACTCTGTAGAATGCACAGGGTTCTGAGGCATCCACCTCCAAACGCAGCCCAGAATCTCTTCTCTATGACTCAAGCAAGAACACCTCCTACCTGAAAACGTCCCTGGAATAAATGAGCTTTTATTTCTAATTATTCCTGGAGGAATACCTGTAATCCCTACTTTCACTACATTTATAAGACAAAAACAAATATTACTGAGCCAACAGATTGAGCAAACAAGCTACTCTATTTAAAGGAGCAGCTCAGATGTCAAACTTCACTAGGAAATGAGCGATACCAGAAGTCCTGAGTTGCCTCTGTGGCCAACGGATGTGCACAGCTGGAAAAAAAAAAATGAAATGAAATGAACTCACGCCTTGATTTCTCTGTGCAATATATTTTGCTGGTTGAATAAAAGTTAATATTCGTTTGAATTTTGATCAGTATTCATCTTTCTCACCCACCTCTCGTTTACACACACCCAGATAACACCCATGTGGTTAGAGGAACCACCATGGCCTTCCTCAACTCAAACTTAGCATAAACCACTTTCTTAATTACAACCCAAAACTTTCCCAACTTTTCCCAGTTCTTCTGCACAAGAGCTCTAGATTTATGATACTTTCGGTATGAATAGTTGCCTTTTTTTTTTTTTTTTACCTGAGTCCAACTAAAAGAACAGAACTTGAATACTCTAGGAATTTTCTATAGGAAAGAACTTTAGATATTACCCTGAACAACAGCTTCATTTATAGATGAGAAAAGTTCAGAGGCTAAAAAGAAGTTAGCATGGCATAGTCAGTGTCACGGGACTGACCAAAGCAAGGAACCATAATAATGTAAGATACAATGATTTCAGCAACAGCTTTAAACATGTACAAAAAGCTTTGCAGACTCTGCCTCCTTTCACCACCCAAAACCACCAAAAATGAGGATCCTTAAGGTCCCCATTTCAAAATGACCATACAGAGGCTTGGAGAGGTTAAGTGTGTCTCCCGCCCCTGATTCCATGACCCTTCCCCATCTGCTGTGACCTTCGAGAAACCACCTCAACACTCACCCCTAAGCCTACACTTAAGACAAGCTTATGACATGGAACTTTTGATTTTTTTCTGGAAAATTCCTAGATGGAAGATATCAGTGTGTCTAACATCTTCCTGTGCCTGCTGCTTTGCAGGAACTCTGACGGCCAAAGAAGAAGAAAGGAAGCTCTCACAAGCCATGCTACAAGAACTTTAGAAACCCAATACCTTGTCAAGTAACATTTGGCCTTCCCTGTTATTCAGTTCTAAAAGTTCTGAGCCGCTGTTTCTGGGGTGTGGATTTGAGGCATGAAAATACTCTGAGAATCTGTAGAGCCTAGGGCGACAAATCAAACTCCACCTACCCAGGCAGCGGGTGAGCAGGCTGGAGCGGCCTTTGGATCATCTCTTTGGGTCTTATCAATATAAAAGAAATGAAAAAAGGACTCTCTCCTTTGTCTCCTGTCTTCTCTATTTACCTCTCTTTCCCTCTCCCTCTCCCTCTCTCTTTCCCTCCCTCATCCCACCCCAGTTCCAGATTTTAACATCAGGAGGGCAACACAGGCAGCTCTTCTTACACACTAGGTCACTCATCTGGTATGAACAGAATTATCCTGTTTGCTGTTTTCTTTTAGGTTCTCACTCCAAAGTAGGTCTGCGTGAGAGAAGGTCAGAAATGCTGGGTTATACTGTAAACTTATAAGGGAGTCAGAAGAGGATCTGGCTGTTGGCAGGCATTTCCCAGCCACCTCCTTTCCCCGCTGTGTGCAGACAGCGCTCCTGAGCTTCTAGCCTGCAGCTTGTAGCCTCCAGCTCCAAACCTAGAGTCAAGTCCAGATAACTGAATGGAAGCCCTTCTCTGGACCTTGCCTTTTTTCTTCCTGTCTCCTCTAGGGAGCTGGAGTGTTATTTATTATTTATATGCACCTGAATGGGTTAATCTTTTCTTTTCCTTATTTTGACAACCATGTTTATCTTTTGAAAAGGGCTAGCAGAGGCACCAGCGTGCTAACTGCTAACACATGGGCTGGGCTACATCTCTGCAAAAAAATTCTTTCATACTTGTTCAGGCACCTCAGCCAAGATCAACACCATGAGTTTGATTTTCTTCATCATGAATTGACAGCTTATTTATCTCCATGGAAGAACTTTTAAGCCCTTCAGTCACCCAGGCAACTTAGGAGGCATTCAGTCGACTGTTCAAAAATGTTATTGTAGCTTCATAAGAAATACAGACTAAATTATTTCATTCCTATTCAGCTGTTCTCCCTCCAAAGAGACATTTCAGTGACCCTGAGTTATGACAATAACCAAATACTACAAATACACACTCAAACACCCCCTTTTCAATTGGTATTCTATTTTGTAAACCTTTTCAGACCTGCTCCTAGCAGACAGGACAGAATTCAGCCACTATGCACATTCCCAGGCATCCTTTCTCCAATAATCAGGAAGCATCACTAGAATAATTGGGGGAGACATCTTCTCTGTTGGTCACATCTTGCTATGGAAATTATAACTTCTGAAGCCTGTGAGACCAGCAAGAAATAGAATGCAAACTCCAACCCCTGAGTCACCACACAAAAGAACATGGCCCCACGTGGATGCTGTATGGAACCCAAGTCCAGAGCAACTGTTAGGTGCTCCCTTCCAGAGGGAGCTGGTTGCTGCTCCTGGGAGAAGTTTAAAGGAATTTTCAAGCACGAAGTCACCCAGAAAAGACTAACAAATGCAGAATCCAAAAAGGATCTTTGCTAGAAATAAATCACCTGTGACTCTGTAACCAACAACAGTATGAAAATTAACCCATTATGGTATAAGGACAGATCGTGCTTATAACTATTAGCCAAAAAAGAAAACAAATAAAGCTGTAAATGAACGTGAGAAATTGACACAAGGACAAAGAGGTGGAGTGATTTTTTTTTTAAGATTTATTTATGCATACAAGAACTGGGGTACAGGTCAGAGGTGCCAGGGGTGGGGGTGTGAGAGGATTCACGAGAGAGTGGGGTGCAGAACAAGCAGATGTACTAAAATACACTGCTGAGAGGAGCAGCAGGTGAGACAGGAGAGGTCTGATGCGCCATGTGGGTCAGCTCCCTGGGATAGAACTCAGGGATCCAACTTGAGCTGCTGGGGCTGTGGATGGCTTCAATGTGCCAAGACTCAACCCTTCACGGAAGTGGAGTGATTTCTGACAACAAACCTCATGAACAAGAGCGAGGGCCCTACTTCTCCAAGGGCAAGACACTAGTTTCTGGTGTTATGACTTCCATACAATAGCAACAACAGTAGAAAATATGTGTGGGTCTTTATCATGGGCAGGTATCCTGCTAAACACTCCATCTTATTTAGACTCCTGATGTCAACCCTCAATAATCCCATGATTATTTACAGCCTGCATTTCTCATCCAGGAGACTGACCCTCAGAGGAGTTGCCCAAGATGACCCACTGCTACTATTCGCCAGCTTAAATTCCTTCACCTATTCCTAAAATCCAATCAACGAGAGAAGGAAATAGATTCCCACCTTTCCAAATGTGAAGCTAAAGTTCCCCATTTTTCTGTCCAGTCTACAGCCCATGATTCACTTTTTTGTGATCCCAGCGAATAACTCTGCTTCTGTTCTGAGTGTTCTGTGCACAGGCCTGCAGTGGGATAGCTGGTCTGCAGTGTGTAAACTGGGCACTGAAATGTCACAGATAATCCAGTGGCGAACCTATCTGCTGGAGGTGAAATATGGCTCCACCAGACAGTGTTTTAATGAGGTGTGCTGCAGGGAGAGGGAGTGTGTACCACGGTGAGTCTGACAAAGAAGGGTCCCGAGAGAGGGGTAAGTTGAAGTGGAAGGCTCTCATGTATTTTCTACCTCAGTGTCAACGAGGGAAAGAAGGGAAAGGCACAGAGCAGACATTACAGAGCCAGAGGAAGACATTATGAGCACAAGAATACTTGGTAAGAAGCAAGTTTGAGAAAAACAAGATCATTTTCCAAAGCCGAAAGATGTTTATTTGTGAGGAGAGAATCAACAAAGAGGACCACCTCACACTTTACCATCCCCAATTCTAGAGTGCACCATGAATATTAATAATTTCTGTGATCGTAAGAAAGCTGAAATACTAATGGGCAGAAGTGGACCACTTGCCTTTTTTACTCTCCTTCCTGACCAGGCTTTCCAGAACCTTCAGGCAGAGTACCTAGTGTGACCACCTCACTTTACACTCGAGGAAATGGAACTAACGGGGCTCAAATGATTGACCCAAATTACACAACTAATTTGTGGTGGGAAGTCCAGCCACCTCGAGAAACCAGGCCTGTGGACTCTGCCCTAGGTGCTTTCAAAATGCCCCGCTGCCTCTCAGAGGACACTCCTCACAACTGCAACACTGCAACGTGCTCTCAAACTATGCCCTATGAAAGGAAAGAGGGCAGGGTCTGTGTCATCCAAGCAGGCCTCAGAACTGCGCTGGCCCCGTCCCCACATATACAAGCACTCTCTCCGCCATGCACACCTGTCCCAAAGGATTGGAAATAAGCAAGCCGCGGCTTTAGAAAAATGGGTAAGGATATCAGGAAAGCTCTAACCTACTGATTTTTAAATTGGGAGGGCTAGTGGGAAATGCTGAGAAAAGAACATTTCGAAGGATTTATCATCAATCTGGACATAAAGATGATTAGGTGAGGCAAGGCAGTATGTACACACGTGTGTATTCCCACACTTGTGTGACTAGCACTGTATTAACATATGTACATATTTGTTCAACAGAATCCTTCAAAGTCCTCTCCCTTAGAGTCATTTGCAGACATTTCTCAAACAAGATGCAGATCAAAATGCAATATACAAAGTCAGGTAATGTCCCCAGCATGAAATTAAAATAGCTAACTGGCCAACAGATGGCAGCTGAAGCAAATCACTTGCCGATTTAAATAAGAACGGCATTCCCTTCCCAGCGCACATTTTTCTAGTAACAGAAGTTGACCCCGAATGAAATCAACTTCAGAGCCCAGTTGTTCGCAGATGAAGGGGAAATTACAAAAACTAACAAAAATGCCTCCTTTGTTCCTGGAACCTGGGGTGATTCACAAGCATGGACATCCCCAGGTCTTCTGATTTTAAATCACTAAGGTGGAAATGTCATTCACCTAGGAGGTTATTGATTCAAATAAAGAACGGGAATGTTTTCTGCGCGAGCCTCTCTTCTGCTGGCAATGTTATATCATTTAGATACTGAAAGGAAAGAAGAAGAGAAAACACACACGCACACACACACACGCAACAGGGAAAGGGAGGTTCAGTACCGTCACTGGTTATAAATAACACAAAGAAGCTTTCTGGCCTGAGGATAGAGGCAGAGGTTGGCATTATTTTACATTAGAAACACTTCTTATTCAAAACGGTAATTGATAGTGGTGAAGTGTTGGGGGAAAGAGCCACTTGCGTTCAGGCAGGCTGCCCTGCCAATCAAACTCAACCTTCCTTTGAATGAATAAAAGCTTCATTGCCCTATTATGCTGATACAGTCAGACAGGACCAAAGTAGCCTGTTTGTCAAGTTTATGTGCACTGCCCCAAGCTACTTAGATTCTGACGCTTAAATAATTCCCTCAAAATCAACCCTGATTTTCCATACAGTTTTCTTTCTTTACCAACACGGTGTAAATTTTGCCCTGGCGTGGCCCACGCCTGGCCCCAGATGGGGGCGGGGCACATTTCCTCCTTGTTCAGGACCAGGAGGGCATTTGGCCGTCTTTTGTTTAGAAACCTCTGGAGCTCCAGGGCTCTGCAGGCTATGTGAGCCGCAGGCGGTCTAAAGCCTGAGATATTTGCCAGGTCCTGTGTGTTCCCGGCTCGACACTGTCTCTCTTGTCATCAGGGATTTGGGGTAAATAGTACCATGTTTTGCCTGCTACTGAGTGATCAGTAAAAAACGAAGGGCCCGGGTGGGGGGGTTTTGGCTTCATAGGTCTCAATCCTCCATCTCCAGCACATGGGTGCTTTGGGTGCCAAGGACTAGAAGGTTACACAGCTCCCTGTACTGGCTATGCAGGGGTTCTGAGGAGGGTCTTAAGACATTGAGGACAGCAGGGCTCAGCAAAGTTGACAGTGAATCTGTCCTTCCTGCCTTCACAGGCCTATGTGCCTCTGACTTCCCGGTTGCTTCTGCTTAAAAATGCATGTGACAAAACTGCTTTGTATTTGCAAAGGAGTCGTGGGTGACAATGAACATGCAATTGGGCTGGAAATAGATTTATCAGGCTTCAAGGATTATTGTTTGCTGAGAGATGGTACACACATTACTATTTCACAGTTCAGCTATGACATTATTAACCTACTGTGCAAGGATTTTATTGCTAGATTGGTCCATTTATCAAAAATAAGAGAAACTTAAAACCCCATAAGGAAGTTAACATTTCAGGCAGGCTGGGCTTTCACTTAATGCCATTAATCTATCTATTTACAAAAAGCAAGGAATGTTCATTTAGTAACGTCTCTCTGTGTGGTGTCACAGCCTCAAAACAGTACTACTGGGTGTGAGCGTGTGAACGTCATACTCATTGTCACAGAAAAAAATGAGTCTTTTCTCCTTAAAATGAGTTTGAGTCCCCCAGAGCCTGCCATCCCGTCTGTGTTGCCATGTGCTGGAAGCCTGGTGCTCAACCAGCCAAGTGTCACATCCAAGTACCAGAACATTTAAAAGTTCAAGCTGGGAAAAGAAGAGAGGAAGGTGGTCACGCTTAATTATTTTATGACAACACACATGCTAAAAATACACAAAGTTTCTTGAAAGACCAAAAGAATTTTATCCAAACACAGCCCAACATGAATCCTTACAATAAAAAAGGACAGGAAAGTGAGGGCAAACAAGTCAATAATTCATAGACACAACCGAATCCGCACCACAAAGAGAGTGGGTTTTGGTGACACAGGGATTCTTGTGGCTAATACCGCAGTTGTCTCACGTGCCATTGAGGGTCCAGCAGTGCGTGTGCACCCCCAAGCAGCAGAGCCTGCTGCCACTGCAGGTCCCCACCCCAGTCAGTCATTCACTACCTGTGGGCAAAGACAACCCTGGGGAAGAGAGGGGAGGAGGGAGGATCCTGGTTCCATCCTCAGGCTTCCTTTTCTTTTCTCTTTTATTCTTTTTGTTTTATTATTTCCTAATGGGAGATAAGACAACCTCCCAGTCCATAAAATACCTAAAAGCACATATGCTAATGCTATCAAGCTTCTTTTTCTTAAAAACAATATAATGTTGGAAAACAAGGGATATTCACTACTGGTAAGCTTGTGCATGTGAGCATAATATATAGATGCATGTGCATGCTCAAATACATGTGTGCTCATATAAATGTGTGCCCACACAGGTGGGTGCTCATATGCATCTGTGTGCTCATGTGTGTTGTATACATGTGTTCATATGCATGTGTGTGCTCATGTACACACATATCCCTAATAATGTACTGGTGTACATGTGTGTTCCTATGTATATGCTCATTTACAAACAAGTGTGCTTGTGTGCACATGTGTACAAGCTTATATACCTACATGGGCATGCTCAAATACTTATGTGTTTGCTCATAGACACAGGGTTGTACTTGTATACATATTTGTGGGTGACTGTATGCACATGGGCTTGTGCTCATATACACATGTGTGTTTGTGTGCATATATACATGCATGGTAAATTTCAAAAATGAATTCCCTTTTTCTTATGCCTTAACGTCTCCCTTCATTTTAATAAGTACATACACACACACACACACACACACATATATATACACACACACATCAGTAAAAATAAACAGACCCAGACTACAAAGACAGTCAATAAAACACTCAGCAGACACTATAGAGCCCCTCCTACAGAAAGGCACCGTGTTCAATGGAGCAGTACGTAGGCCATAAATGGTATCCTTCAATCAGTACCAGAGACTGTGCAGAGTTTCTTAGAAAATGACTATATTCAACCCTCACCACAATCCCACACAAGTAATTAGCCCAATTTTACCTATGGGGAGGCTGAGGCTGGGGGGATTATGCAGCCAGCCAAGGCCCAGGGCTGATTAATGGCAGAGCCTGGGTCAGGCACTCCAAAACCTTGCCCACCTCACCCGCCTCTGTCACATGTGACGGGACCTAGGGAGGACAAGACATTCAAAAGTGGCCCTGGCCCGGAGGCACTGCAGTCTAGTAGAAGAGTCACATACCCAATTAACTAACAAGGCAGAAAACAACCAGCATCTCCTGGGGCTCTGAGAGGGCTGCCTGCGGGCTGTGCTCCACTGGGCATACCCGACTTCCCTTAGCACAGACCTGCCACAGAGGGGACTCACTGCCACTTGCTAACAGTTTCTCCCTTGAATGCTGAAGACACTGACCTAGTATTTTCGGAGATTTCCGCTTGGTTCATGGAAGCAAACAGCCACAGTGATGCTAAGTCGAGGTTTGTATATTTCAACGATTAAGAGTCATCTTAGCAAAATATCATTAAGTGGGGTGTCATGGCAGTCTGTGAGGGGTCAAACATCAGAGAGACCTCAGTCAATTCTTAACCATAGCAGGTGTCTTCTTATGAACTTTTATTGCAGGTGAGAAATAGGAATTTAGCAAGTTTCTTAAATAGTTTAGTAAACTCAGGATCTTTTAATTTCACTTTATTTATCTGTAAAATAAGGAGAATACATCCAGAAAGAGTCTATTTAGCTCTAGCTGCTGCCAAGTACTGTGCTAGATGCTGAGATACAAAAATGGAAGGAAGCAAGAGCAACTCTCAGGAAAGAGGGTGTGTGGCGGTGCTCTTAGGCCAAATGGAGGGCCAGATGGGAGCACATGAGGCACACCCAACCCAGCCTGAGGGAGGAGGGGATAAAAACTGTCATGCAAGAGTTAAATCCTGAGTGGAGCTCAGATTCATTAGCAGGAGCAATAATAATTATGTTGATAATAACAGCAATAAATAACATGCTTTATTGCTACTACTAATAACAGTGTGAATGATGAATATTTAAGAATAATATTAACAATATATTGAACGCTTACTATATGATGGCCAACACATATTTAAATGGCTATTAATCCATTTGTGCCTATAAAGGTGAAAAATAGGTGTTATTATTACCCCAGATTCAAGATGAGGAACTGAGGCACAGAGAGATGAAGTAATTTAACCAAAGTCACCCAGCAACTGAGAGGAAGATGCATCCAGGACTAATTGCAGGTGGCCTAGCTCTCAGTTCCTTGTTTCTGTGCTGACTGGCTAATATGTGGAGAGGAGGGGAGGAAGCAAGCCTAGCATGAGCAAAGCATACCAGGCCTGGACTAGATGGTGCACTCCTGTTACAGCAGGGAGCCCCATATGGCTGCAGGCAGAGTCTGTGATTGTATGGGGGTACAGAGGAAAGAGGGCTGAGCCCTGGCTGATCACTGAACACACGCAACCTGATAAGGCCTCTGAAATAGACAATGGGAAGATGTGGAAGGCTTCGGCTAGGTGATATCATAGAACCAGCCCTCTAGCTGCTATGTGGGGACAAGTTCAAACAGAACCATGCAAACCCATGTACATTTCTAATGGGAACATAAACTAGTGTAGTCATTATGCAGTCTGAAGAGCCTCCTAGAAATTAAAAATAAAAATCCCATATATCCATTTATTACTCAAAAAATACAGAAATACTAATTTGAAGAAATATATGCACCCCTATGTTTATTGCATCACTGTTTGTAGTAGGCAAGAACTGAAAACAACCTAAGTATCCACAGTTCAATGAACAGGTAAAGAAGATGTGGTAGGTACACATGCTGGAATACTACTCAGCTATAAAAAAAGATGAAATTCTGCCATATGCAACAACTTAGATGGACCTAGAGAGAATGATATTTAATGAAATAACTCAGACAAAGAAAGACAAATCCTGTGATTTCACTCATAAGTTGTATATAGAGGAAAAACTATATGAACTAAATAAAACAAAAATACAAACTTTTAGACTATAAAATCAATTGATGGTTACTAGAAGGGCAGGCACTGGGAAGTAGGACAAGTAGGGGAAAGGCAGGCAACATTGTGTTGAAGGACAGGCTTGGACTTTAATGGTGAACTTAAAATATAATATAGACACAGGCTGGTTCTCAGTGATGAACACCTGAAGCTTACCTAATTTTTCTTTCTTTATTTTAAAGATTTATTTATTTATACATATAAGAGCTGGGGTACAGGCCAGAGGTGTGAGGGTGAGAGGATTCACCAGAGACAGAGTGGGAGCAGAACAGGCAGATCTATTGAAATACACTACTGAGGGGAGCCGCAGGTGAGACAGGAGAGGTTTGCTGAATCATGTGGGTCACCTCCCTGGCCAGGAATCGAACTCCTGCTGCACTGCAGTGGCTGCAGATAGCCTCACAGTGCTGTGTCTTAACCCCTTGAGCCACCAGGGAGGGTCCTTACCTAATTTTCTAATGAATGTCATTTCAGTTCATCCACCCACCTAAAACTCCCATAAAAACAATACAAGTAAAAAACCATAACCACATAAAAGTAAAGGGAAAGTGTCAAAAGATGACTGTAGCACTTAGGAAGGAAAATGACGGTGGAGGTGGTGAGTAAGAGAAAGAGAACTGGGCCAAGACAAGAGATGTGAGAGTAGTGACACAGACAGGGCTTGATGGTGAAGGGGAGGCAGACAACATCCAAGCTTTGGGCTGATCAAGCTGCTGGGTGGCAGCACTGGACTTCTGTGATATGGAGATCAGCTCACCCTCTGCCTGCTCCAAGGTGTTGCGAGTACAGAAATGGCAGGTACTGTGACTACTGTCATCACCACATTAGCTAAGGTTTACTGAGCACCTGCTATGGGTCAGACACTCAGCGAGCACAGTGCCCACATCTACTCATCAAATCCTCATGCTGACTCTAGGGAGCATGTGAGCTTGAGTACAGCAAGTGTTGGGGCAGGGGATACAGGGACAGGGAGGAAAGGCCTACAACACAAAGTCTGGGTACAAGTCATCTCCAGGGTTACACTGCTGAGTCATAGAACCCAGGTCTGCTGTACTCTAAAGTCTATGTTTTTAACCATCCACACCATGAAATTCTATATTTATATATATACACATATATATACATCATGCCTTTTAAAAATCTTTCTCTTCCTCACATATAAGTGTCAGAAAACATGCAAAAATGTAGTGGGTCTTCTCTGCAAAAGGCTTATTGAAGGTACTTCTCCACCTATGTCCTCCCCGAGACTCCCCGCCCCCACGCCAGTCAGGGTGTGAAGGAGGTTGTTCTAAGCAAAGGAAGGAAACAGACCTGAGAATCTGGCCTTGCTGGCAACGTTCAGCATGAATGGAGGTTTGCCCAGTTCTCCTATCTCATTCCTTAAATGGGTCCCCTCGGAGCCTGCCTTCCAGATTATCTGCAAGGGCACAGCTGTTACCTATGCACCCATTTAAAATGAAAATCCTAATTTGAGGTACTTCTATCATCGGCATGTTGCACTGGAAGAACAGTGTAGACCAGCAGCTAAACCACGGATTTTAGAATCCAAGCAGATGTGTGTGGCATTGGCAAATCAATGCTGGTCTGGAGCCAGGCATGCTGTGTCTTCCAGCAATCCTCATCAATAACTGACAAATTCCACACTATTTCTGAAATACAGCATTCCAAGTTAGACGGATGGGCATTTGCTTTGCATTGGTGAACTCGGGTGCACAGGACTCGCAATTACACATTCCTGAGATCAAAGCACTTCTGTGCAGACTTGGGGTGCTCATCAAGGGGAACTTCAATCCCAAAGCCCAAGTCTGTCGTGAACTAATTTAAAGTAAATGGTGTGTCTGTTTCTCTTTCAAAATAAAAAACATTGAATCGTGCCTCAATTTCTGCATAAGGTACAGCTCCTTAACTACTAAGAATGAGTACTCAAGCTGAGAGACAGCCATTTTGAGAAAATGAGCTCTTTTTTAATTAAAAAACAGACAGGATGGAATATTCTTTTAACAAAAGCAGACTTTACGTTTCAGGAGCAACATTATAGATTTTGGGGGGAAAAATAGAAACTTAGATATTTTTTTCAAAGATTTTAATTGTAAATATTCAACCTCTTTCTAATAAACTCACTGGCAAAAATTAAAAACAAACTGGTACTAATGGACATTTTTTCAGAACCTAAGGAAATGAATGGCTTCTGTTATGTCACCCTCCTAATTTTTCATTTTGACTTAAAAGACCACATGCCCCCACTTTTATTTGAAAATGATGGTCAACAAAACTAACAGGTAGATAAGGCTTGACCAATATCACTCAGCAAGCATCTAGCAATAGGACATAAAAGCTTTGATCCTTTAAAAAAAAAACCACCAAATTCAACAGTTTTAAAAGTAGATTTCAATTTATACATCTTTTCTTTGAAAACAACTATTGTTCCCAATGAGAGATAGCTGTAATATTGCTATGAAGTGACTGGATCTAGAATTAGTGAGATTTATGCTGTCCTGTTTATGAGAATTAGTTTTAATCTTATTTAGATGTATAATACTTTAGATCTTTGTCATTAAAAATATTCAGACCACTCTTAAGAAAAACTCACAGAGAAGTTACTCTCTAGAAAGACAACATTCATGGGCAGAGTCTACCGTCATTTCCCCCACCTCCATGACTGGAACCTTCTTTTATGTGCTTCTATTTATTTACACTCCAACCTCATATTCTAAAGGTGATTTCCATTCCATTTTATATCACCTGGTAGGATTCACTTTGGTGGAAGATCAGGTTATAAAACAATATATTTGAAGTATTTTATATGTATGCTTCAAAGGGGAAGAAAAGTTTGCCAACAAATTTCCAGGGTCCAAGGTGAAGAATTATTTCTGTTGTGCCTCAATATGAATACAAAATTCAAATGATTAACCTTACTGCTGGGTGCCCTGTTTCCAGGGGAAACGGGAGAAAGGACTATTTCTCTACTTAAGTCTCTAACTCAGACTGTCTGGTGGCATGCTGGCAGGTAAGGGCTTGACAGAAATCATATCCTTTTGTCATCAAAATCTTACAAATTATTTATTTGATCACGAAAGAGGGTCACAGAAGGCAGCAAATATTGACACTACTTCTGAGTTCTTTTTCCATTTTTCCCTGTTGGCGAAGAAACAAAAGAGACTCTTAAAATTCACTCCTCATTGTCTCAACTTGTGTATGTGTGTGCAAGTTGAATGTGTAGAGTGTGCCTTATCTGAGTTAAAAACGAAATCTCAGAGCATTGAGTGTGGCTAGCATGTATTATGGAGAATGAAATGTAACTGGGCTAAACAGTTCTCAGAGGAAGTTGTATACATTCCTAAGAGGCAAGAATGAGAACTGAGTCTATATGTAATCATAAAACTAATAAATCTGCATAGCTACAGAGTTTTCACATCCAATATGCTAAATTTGCTGCATGAATTGGCAGAAAACATCTTCTGACTATATCTTTTCAATTTCAAATGTATACCTCTACCAGATTCCAATAAGAATTGACAATTATTTTAAAGACCATGGAACTGGTATTGAAATAGTTCAAATAGAAAAGCCTGCAGTTGGAAGAAAAAAAAATAACCAAAAAGAGGTCTGATTCATGTCTCTATGTGAATTCCTTTGTAGTCCCCCTTCATCTCTCCTATATACAATTCTATCATCCCAGAAACAGTGGCCACCACCTTCATCCTTCATCAGGGGACCTGAGATTTCTCCCTCCTTCTTCCTCTACTTCCCAACAGATTCCCACCTGCTGCTGTCACCTTCTGCTAACCCCCACAAGGAGGACTGTCCCCCTGCACGTCTCACATCAATATTGAGTATTTCTCTTTCTTCCCTGCTCTCATCTCACCTATGACTTTAGTCCTCAAATTGCCACTGACTATATCAGGGTTCCTCTCCAAGTGCACACCTCACTAAAGAGCTCCCACACAATTCTCACACAACCCTGATTTCCCATAACCTCAAACCTCAACTTTGAGAAAGTTGGCCAGCATTCCATGGCGCTAATTCAAACACTTAGTACCATACACTGCCCACAGAAGATATTCAGTAACTGCTTGCTGAATAAACCACTCATATCTAAAGCACCAGATGGGAAAAACAGTATTTTCAAGCAGAGTATGGTTAAAAAGGAAGGACCTTCAAAAACTGCTCAAGACAATATTTCAATGTGGCTTTTCAGTTCAAACAGCTGTAGGGATTCACATTGTCATTTCTTGAGGTTAAAGTTTAATAGTGAACTTGTCCAAGTCCTAGCAATTCCCCTACTGCCTAATGTTGTCTTGGGGGCTGGAACAAACCCTCAAAAATGTTGGCAAGGATGAGTAGAAAGCCTGAGAATAAATGCATCTCAAAGCAATGGTGATGCAGAGCCAAGAAAACAGAACTCTAACCTGTGTTGTCCCTGATGCATTAAATGATAGTGGGCAACAAAGATTCCTAGAATTTAGTCCTGAAATGATTCATCCATCATTTGCTGGAATTCTCCCATTTTATAGATTCGAGACCCAGAGGGATTTAGGGTATTTGTGGAGACACGGAGCCAAAACAAAAGTCTATTTTTCCTCTACTCACTGTTCTTCTGCTGTTAATCAAATATATCATCATCCACCTCTCTAATCCCCTGATCATCATGGGATGAACAGAATGAACATGTATTACAAGATGCAAAAACTTTGCAAAGCAAAATTTATACACAAGGGGCGATTATAAGTGCTACAACAAAATCAGGCTTTCTTTCCTAAATGTTATTTATATAATTTTTGAAACGTTTCAGCCCTGCTCTTCTGGCCACAAAGTCATTATTCAATGTAGTAATAATGCTTTCCTACCAGAGCAGTCAAAGATTGTCGCCATGTGCTTTTCCATTCAAAAGTCCTTTCCCATATTTAATCCCCAAACAAATAGCCATCAGACACTTTCGCATGCCTCTCAGAACCACACAGGCTTCTCAACAGGCTCCTAGTTTTGTTTCTTTGCTACAGACACAAACCTTTTCCCAGTGTCAATCTTGGGACCCCTCTCGCATGATGTTGCCTATTTTAGTCACTCCTTTTTCAATGTTACAAATGGAGACAAGATCTGAAAGCAGCATTATAGTAATTTCCTCCAGGATACTGTATACTCAGTACTTCTATTTGTACTTTTCATTTTGTCGGCTGCCTGTGTTTTAGGTCCCTCCTTCTACCCCCACAGTCCCCTGCTGCTAAGGCTGGTATCAAATAGATGGAGGGTTTTGTAGTTGGCAGCTGAGATGATGCCATTTTCTCAACTTGGGGTGGATCGCTCTTGAAGGTGTAGGTTTTCTCTTTAACATTTTAAAATAAAACTTAATCAGCTTTGATGGCATTAGCTCTGCCCTCCTTTTAACCAAGTCTTCATGACATGATTTACTGCCACTTAGTATCAATGTCCTTTCTCTGCATCCTGGGCCACTGACTATCTTATTATGGACATTCGAAGGGTCACTCTTTGTTTTCTTCTCCCTGCCTGAAATGTTAAAGACAAATAAAGCACCTTGAATCCTGAGCACAAGACAGACTTTCTGTCCATTTAAGAAGCTAATCCACAAAGCCACGAGTACGTTAATCTCTCTACCACAAAGGGATCACAAACAGCTCTGAAGTCAGGGCATTAAAAATAATCATTTCCCACTGCACACACTTAGGTTAGGGTTGTTTGGTTTTCTTTTTGAGCACAATAATGACTCCAAATTGGGGGGAGAGGGGGGAAGGACAGAGGCAGGAGTGGTTATTTTTTTAAACCCAGGTCTCCTTCTTGTCACTGCTTTCTTTTAGTTTGAAGACATCATTCCCGTATTCCATCAACTTCTGAAGTTAGAAAACTCAGGGGTCTCTGAATAATGAAAATGAATTTCCATGAGAATCAGATCCCTGTAACTGTGGGAAGGACCTCATCCTTCCCTTGAGCAAGTGAAATCCTCTTCCCTTCTTATTGATATATATGTGTGTATTTTCCCCTACTGCTTACTTCTCTGCAAGCAAAAAATAAGTCTCCCAGGTTGCTCACCTGTTATTTCCTTTGGCATCAAAGCAGACCCCATGATAAAGCCTTGCCATTGTCAGAGCCACCCAGGTCTCTACTCTAAGATGATCTTTATTACTTTGCCATTTTTTCTTTTTAGAGCCAGCTGAATAGTGCATGTGTGTGCAAGTGCACCTACGTATGTATACAGTTGGAGGAATATACACATAGAGGTGTGCTTATATGCATCTGCATGTAGCTAGTGTACAGTGTGCACACACACAGTAACAAGACTTCTCTTGGCTCAGTTAATTCACCTTGGCAATGTCTTAAATATTCAACTTTCTCTTACTCTCCAGCTTTCCAGTTCCTAAGGACCAGGAATCTTTTGGGGAGCTTCACTTTATTCTTCTTATTTCATTGAAAAACAAATGAAGCAAATGTCAGTGCTAGTTTTATTTTTGTCAGTTGGCTACTAAGCAATCAGCAGCTCCCCTTATTCTACATTCTACATTCAGTCAACACAGTTCATGGGATTGTACCACAAACTGGGAAACGTTACCTTTCAAAGATCACACTCACACACTTTTCATGGATGATTTAATAATCTGTTCAACAGTATTTTCTTCTTCCATCGTTAGACTATTTGATTCAGCATGAGGGATGAATATCATATTCCCATTTCACAAATAAAAAGGAAAAAAATTGGGATAGGAGAATCAACAGACCACCTGGAATTTGGCCAGGGTTGGGATCTGTTTCCTTGGTGCATAAACAAACTCTCAAAATCCCCCATTCTGTTCAAACCCTAATGATATAGCCTTTTTGATAAGATACTTTACCAAAAAAAAAAAAAAAAAAAAAAAGGGGGAGGGATGGAGGAAAAAGGGGAAGAAAGGAAGGAAGGGAGGGAAAGAGGGAGGAAGGGAAAGAGGGAGGGAGGGAAAGAGGGAGGGAGGACCAAGGAGAAGGGAGGGAGGGAAGGCCATTCAATTTCTGTTCTTTATTATCCTTGATTTCAAGCCATAATGATTTTGCTCCCTCAGCATTTACCTCAAGGTCCCCTCTTACCTCCATTTTCTCTAACCCTTACTTTATACATAAGGTTATTCCTTTGGTTTTATTTCTACCAGCCTGACACTTTTCTTCTTTGCTGATCTTTTCTAAACAGTTTATGTCCCACAATATTTATTCTTCTCCTCCATACCATTCATTTTCATTACTCTTCCATGATTTGGCTATACCCATCATTTCTGAAGCAGAGAATGCCTGAACATCTTTGAAAATCCACATGTCAAAATGTAATAAAAATGTTTTCATTGTTACATTGTTAGATTGTTTTAAGAGAAATGAATGACCTGCTCAACCACCAATTCCAAATTTATATTCAATTTCGGGATATATATCATTAAACCTTTTTCTCTGTCTCCCTGGTTATAAAAGACTCCACTCGACTCTGTGGTCTTGCATGGCTGGGATTAAGAGTTAAGGCGTTCCTTATAAATCAGTGTAATCTTTACAACAGGACATTGCTGTACTGCGAATTCCTCTCTGTATTGTGCATTTTCAATTACGTTACATGTTTCTACTTAGTAAGCCAGCTTAATTCTACGTTATGTCACAATATTACAACATGTCCAGGTTGGAAAAGGAGCAATCTTACTTCTCTTGTAAGTTGTTTAGCCTTTGGCACATATAAATCCCCCCCAAAACACTGGGGAAATCCCTTTTCCTTGCTTTTTAATAAGTCTTTAGATGTATTGCTTCAAGAATCTGCTCACTTAATCCTTGGAGGAGGCCAAGGTACGTCAGCATTCTAATAAAGGTTCTACAAAGGGATGCAAGAGCACAAAATCACAAAATCGGGTGTTCAAAGAATGCTTCAGACTTAAAAATGAATTTCCAAGTATATTCTCAACAAGCAAGACAAGGACAGATAGGAGACTCTAAACTACTCTGCATAAATCTAATCCCATTTTTCTTGGACTTTATTCCTGGACTGTTCAGGCAGGCAGGCAACAGGACAGAGGTTGAAAGGCTCTTTAGGGACCAAATTACCACTTCAAAATGGGGCTTGTGTTCCAGGTCTATTATCTGAGAAATGTTGCAAAGATTTGGTGGACTTCAAAGAGCTCTGTTAAAACATTTACAATGATGGAAGCTTATGTCCTTTAAAAAATAATAATAATAAAGCAAAGCAGGGGAAAGGAAGCAGCTTCATTTTAAAAATGTATTTTAAGCAGTTCTGGCAAAAATCCTAAAAGTTCTACAAATGACCAAAGGAAAGAGTCAGTAATAAAAAATTAACATGCTATCTAAAACACCACTTCCAAGATCCTGGCCAAAGTGGCAGGGTTAGCGGGGTATTTACTGTATCGTGAAGCAATCTTGAAACTTTCCCCACACAACTCTGATACAGAAATAGAAAGCTGGGGATTATGGATTATTTGAATCAAAACTGATTTCTGTTCATTTTCCAAGTTTGACTTTGGGAAAAAGGCATTAAACTTTTTTGTGTTCTTTGATGCTTGAAAAAAAAGATATATCTTTACAAACATGAGAAAACAGGGCCACGACAAAAGTAAAATTCTCTTAATACCTAAATATGCCTTTATCCCTTTCAGGTTTTTTTCCTCCCCTCTTTCACTTATGCCTCTTGAGTCTCTCCCGGGTTAAGGCATATCAAGAGGCAGATTATTCTCCATGACACGAAGTAGGTTCCTAGGCAAGAAGTGCCAGTGCCTCCCTTCCTCTAGTTATTTATGGCATCTAGAGTGTAACCCATCCTGAAAGTCCAAATCTGGTATCACCTCCTCCTGGTCTTACTGGCAGGATTAGTTGTTCTGTCAACATCACAGAGAAGAGCAGAGCAAGTGGTTGAAAGAACATGGGAACTCAGCCATTCGCTGTGTTGCTGGGAGTTCCCTGAATTCTTATTCCCCCATATGCTTAATGGAGCTCACTGTGCCTTGCCAATTTCTATGAGTTCTGCAACAATCAGATGAGCTAGGGTGTAGTGGAAATTCCTTTGCATCTCTAAATGCACAAGCCCCTATGTGAAACTCGTTAAGGAAGCAGCTATATATGACTATTCAGAATTCCTAGATTTGAGGAAGGTACTATGCCACATTACCACGTATGCAGTCTATGGGAGAGTGAAATGTATGGTGTGAACATTACATGGAGTAAGCAAGATCATAATGAATGACCACACCTATTTGCAGTCTGTAAGATTCTTAGTAAATGAGCAATCACTTATCTACCACTGAGGGAACTGGAGGATCATGTCTCTTTACAGGCCTATAAATATCAATAATAAGTCATATGATAGAAAAATTTGGTCATCAGCATTATTTGTTTGAGCATTCAATAATGGCAGGATACTGTGCATAGCATTTTGGGTTTTTTTGTTGTTTGTTTTTTTTTTTTTAAAGATTTATTTATTTATGCATACAAGCACAGGGGTACAGGTCAGAAGTGTGGGGGATGAGAGGATTCACCACAGAGAGCGGGGAGCAGAACAGGCAGATCAACAGAAGTACACTGCTGAGGGGAGCAGCGGGCACAGCAGGAGAGGTCTGCTGCACCATGTGGGTCCCCCTCCTGGCCGGTGGCAGGGATCGAACTCATGCTGCAGCGGCTGCGGTTTGCTTCATAGTGTGTTGCTTAACCCACTGCGCCACCAGGGAGGCCCTGTTGTTGTTTTTTAATATAACTTATATATATATTTTAAATCATTGTTCATTTTTGTATAATGTTTGCTTTCTCCTCTCATGTGTAGTGCACACAGAATTCCCACCACCAGTTCACACGTGCACCATCACCATAGTCCCCTGTGCTCTTCCCCACTTGTTCTGATCCCTCTTGCTCCCCCTCCCCTGGAGAATGTCTCTGACTTATAGTTGCCTGTTAATTGGGGGTGGGAGAACTGTTATTATTTTTCCCCTGATCACTTATTTGGTTCCCCTATATTCCTACTATAAGTGAAACTATCTGATATTTTTTCTTTTTCCTTCCGACTTATTTCACTGAGAATAATCAGGCCCTTCTAGCTCCATCCATGTTGCTGCAAATGGCATGAGTTTATCTTTTTTGATTGCTGGATAGTATTCCATAATGTATATTTGCCACATCTTCTTGATCCAGTCATCTATGTTTGGGCATTTAGGTTGTTTTCATATCTTACCTATTATAAATAGTACTGCAATAAACAGGGGTGCAGGTATCCTTTTGAATTAATGTTTCTGTGCCCTTTGGGTAGATCCCTAGGAGTATAATTGCTGGGTCATGTGGTAGCTCCATTTTTAGTAGTTTGAGGAATCTCCACACAGCTTTTCATAGTGATTGGACAAGTTACTTTGCATAGCATCTTGGAAGAAAGCAATATTAATCTAAAAATCGTATTGGGAGAATTTTATCATAATGATAATTATTAAATTAATAATAACTTCAAGTCACCTTTATTGGGTGCTGACTATGTATCCTAAGTATGACATGCATCATCTCATCAGATACTCAAATCACTTCCAAGTATTATGTCCAATCTGCAGATGGGGAGATGGCAGCTGAAAGCAGGTCAGGGGTTGAAGATAATGCCATCACCCTAGTGGGGAATCAGCAATAAAGAAGATTCTTCCTGAGAGGAGAAAAGCAATTTGAATAAAGAAGCACAACCTAGCCAGGACAGACTATGAAATCTACCAACCTGGCCTGCCTAACCTGTACCCAGCCCCTTGAGAGAGAGGTAGAAACCTCTCCCAACCTGCAAACATAGCTGAAATTTGAGTTCTCCAACCAACTGTTGACATACAATTTCCAAGTTTTAAAGACAAAACTCCTAATATCAGCCACAATATACGTTGGGGAATATTGATACATACAAGTATTTCTTTTCCTGAGATGCAGTCTTGACACAATGTGAGGGAAAAAAAGGAGACAGAAGAGGAGGAGGTTCAAAGGAAGTGGGGAAAAAAGAAATTCCATATTCTTCTCAACAACACATACCCAGTAAGAAGAAAGAGATAAAAGCAGAATGAACAAGGAAATTTCCTTTAAATTCAAAGGCAATAAAAGGAGAAAATACTAATATGAATTCTTTACCCTTCACAGAAGGCCAGTTTCAAATCACTTTCAATCAAAATAAAATATTCCTTAATCACTTGAGGATAAAGAACTTTCGAGGACCTTGGTATGATCCTCTGCAAAAACCAGTTCACAGAATATTCATTTATCCACTGTTCAAAGCTATTTGCTGCACTGACAGTAAGTAGGTTGTTTTCCCCTTTAACTATTAAGGATTAGATAGTTAACTGTCCACACTTTATTAGTCAACTTAGTTGTATAAAGACTAAGTCTCCTTAGTTTTTATACACATTTCTGAACCTCTAAACATTTAATAAATATTTCACTCAATAATCATAGTCACGACTACCATTTTTAAAGGTTCATCATGTGCCATGCACTGGTTGCTTAGCATAATTCTCCCATTTAACCTTATTTTAAGAGACTGTGATTACCCACAATTTCCTGCTGAAGACACCAAAGTTTAAGCAGCTTAAGTTCCTTGCTCAAGACCGCACAGCTAGGTGGCCCAAGTGGGGACTTCAAATGCATGACTCCAAAGCCCTCTTGTCTGATGTGATGCAGATGTGTCTGCAAACCAGGGCCTATTCACATGGCAGGCACCTTGTTTTCCATGTTCTGGCCACCTGCTTTCCTTCTCCATCAAAACTGTCTCTGTAGTCAAAATGATTCTAAATAAGCTTCTTTAAAACCCTTCATAGAAAAGTCCCAAACTTTTAATATCTCATTTGAGATTTCTAACACTTTGGGAGATCAGGAGAATCCTGGACACCTCCCTCTCTACCCATCCTATCCAGGAGACTTCACTAGAATTTCAGAGATGTGCCTGAGGTCACAGCCAGGTGGTAATGAAGTTATGGCTGGAACCTGGGTCCATGACTTCACTCCAAGACACATTTAACTCAAGAGACATCTCAGTGCAGTCATAGTCAGTTTATATTTATAAAGCATCTGTTGCATACTCAGTAGGTCAAACAAAATTATTCTAGCTCTCCACTAGTTCAAGACAAGTGCTTATGTACATATGCAATTAAGAAATGAATGGCCTTTTTCTGGGCCTCCCTGGTGGCCCAGCGGGTTGAGTGCCGCACTGTGAAGCATCTCCAGGACGAGTTTGATCCCCAGCTGGGGGTTGGGTGGGGAGGGGTACTCACATAGCAAGGCAGACCTCTCCTGCCTTGCCCACTGCTCCCCTCAGCAGTGTATTTCAGTCAGTCTGCCTGTTCTGCTCCCCATTCTGTCTCTGGTGAATCCTCTCACGTCCTGTGCCTCTGGCCTGTACCCCTTCTCTCCTATGCATAAATAAGAAAAAAAAAACTAAAAAACAAAAAAGAATTAATGAATGGATTTTGAATTGGTTGTGGAAATTCTATGGGGACTACAGGTGAGAAAAGAAAGCAAACACTAATATGAAAAATGATGTAAAATATTTATCAATAAATTTTAAAAAAAGAAATAAATGGCTCAAGTTGCTGATGCTGACCACATGCAACAGAGTTTCAGAATGACCACCACCCAATGGTGCCCGAGACCAAGATTCAAGTCCAAGTCCTGCCACAGTCTCCACAGCTATTTTGGCCAAGTCATTTTTTACCTTCCTCTTATAAGATGATTAGCTTGAGAAACCAATGACGAGTGTTGTGAGCATGGGCAATGGAAAATGGGGATATTAATGGTGACTCCACTGAGTTGCAATGAGGGACAAATAAGATGATATACAGAAGGTAACAGACAAGGTGTCCTGAAGTGACTGACAAGTACTACCAATAATAGTCATTGTAAGGTCATTGCCAGTTCCAAAACTAGCCAGTGTCTCATTTCCCAGAAGTCTCTAAACTCTTACTAGTTAAGAATCAGAACTTTTAAATGTACCTTTGGCCTTTGAACATTATGTATATGTGTTTACCATATATACACATAGATATACGTGGATCAATCAAAAACAGTAGTAGGATGATAGGAAGTATCTAATCAGCTGTCTAACACCAGAGACATCCATCATGGTCTGTTCTTTGATATCTCTGGGTGTTTTCCTTTGCCCGATATTTGCATAAGCAGCCATTCCACATCATTACTAAACACTTGACATTAGACTTGAGAATTTCTGATGCTGGTAGAAAAGTTCCTACTTCTTACTACACTTGCTCAGAAATTACTCATTATAGTCAGATGTGTCCAAATCCTTGAAGCATAGGAGAATAACCAACTAGAATCAAAAATCCTTTCTAACACTGAATCTCGAGGCATTGCCTCAAACATATATTAGGATTTTTCTTTTTTATTTTCACAAGTTAGCTCTTATTTTTCCAAACAGTTCAATCTCAGAGGCTTTTCTAACTGGTGCACTTGTCAACCTTGAAAGTAGAGAAGCAAATTTGGAACATACATTGACATCACCTTTTCATTTTTTCTCACTTCTGCTTTTTGAGAAACCTCAGACTTTCCGCTGGTAGTAATAAAATTCAGAATTATTGTCCACCCCACATTAAGCCACAAGTTATCTTTTCTACCTCTCAAGCATATAGTTCTTTTACTGCAGAAGCAATGGTAATCAGGAGAAGTTACCACATAATATAGCAATTACACTTCAGAAGGATCCATGTCACAGCACAGTAAGAGACCCCAAGTAGTCCTAGCCCTGAGAAGGTCCATGCAGTCCTCCTCCACAGTGACACCCCAACCTGCTTACAAGGAACTATGATAGGACTCACCCCAAACACCCATTCACTTCCATCATCTCCTAGTGAGTGCAGAACGACCAGCAGCCTAAGATTTTAGGCTTACACAATTGTTCCGCTTTTATTGCACACAGATTATCTTGTCTCATCTCTTGAGTTCTATGATCACGGACCTGGATAGTTCTGTGAGATCAAAAATTTACATGTTAAACTATTCCAACAGGTACCTCTTGAAAATGAAAACGATTTCTGCCTTGCATACACCCAGGAAATACTGTGACTCTTTGTAAGTTAAAGCACATACACTAATGTAAAAATATATTACACCATTTCCTGGCATGGAAAACATGCAGAGCTAAAACTCTTGGATGCCTTTGGATCAAGCATACTTAAAAACACAGATGCTGTGTTACTATGTTGACCATGTTGCTTGTGTAAGTCTGTCTGTCAGGGAGCAACTAGGAGGCAGAAAGACATTCCTGAATGGTGGAAAGGACATGAGGCAGTAATCTCATCTGGAACTTAATAGTCCTTTTTGTGTGTGTGATTTTGATCATTTTCCGTTTATGAGTGCCGTATGCACAGTCTCTTGATTGCTTCTGCAATGGGAAAAGAAGAAGGCACCCCTCTGAATCCCAATGATCTGTTTTGGTCAAAATCAGATACCAAAGCTGTTAATAGGAAGAACACTTGCAATGAGGAAAATCCTATAATGTAGCGACCAATGTGGCTGGTTAGAAAACTCTCAGGGCCCCCCAAGTGAACGGAGGTTGCAGTTCCCACTGACAACTCCGCAGCTGAATCTCTTCATCCATTCCACTTAAAGAAAGGGCATTTAATGGGATGATTTTTCTATACAGTCTCCATGATCAGAGCCAAGTGTTTTACGCACAAGGAAGGTAGGGTTTTGTGTTCCCCTCCCCCCAAGCAAAGCCAAGTCACACAATTAAAAACTGTAGATGGGAAAAGACGGATTGCCCATGGCCCTCTCACTCTGTGGTCTTCCCGCTGGATGATACCATCAGACCCAGATGTTGAGCCAGAGGTGAGAGCCCCCAGCAGCAGCATCTGGCCCTCTGGTAGACGGTCAGGTCCTCGGGGTCCGGTGTGAGCTTCCTCCAGATGTGTCCAATGCTTTTTCTGTTCCTGAGTCTCCTCTTTTCCTCAGCAGGGCACTCTTCACATACACTCATTCCAGACCAGAAGCACTGGTGGGTTCTTATCTAAACAAGAATCTTCTGATTTTTTCCCTCTGGAGTTACATTTTACACTGAAATGTCTATATCTCAAAGGCAGATATGAAAGCAGCACCGGGGTCACCTCCGTAGAAACTTGGGTGGGGGCATCAGGGGTGCAGAAACAAATTATAGAGTCCTTACTCCTCCATCACTTCTGACTCCAAATTTGTCTTTCCAAATGAAATCAAAGTTTAATTAACATGGAGGGCCACTCAGAAGGGAGAAAATGAGAAAAGACTGGTCTGCCCCCCAGAAGAAGAAAGTGCTATGTGGGTAGCTCAGATTTGATGATGGTAAGAGTATGGGCCCTGGGGATTGATAGCATGTCCAGAAAACTTAGATATTTTTCAACAAGACAACCACCCTTGAGTTATTCATCAGTCCCTATTTCAGGATCCCCAGAAACAGAGCACTAAAGTGACTGTCCCCAAGTTTTGGTGATAATAACAAAAAACAAAAATATTGGACACCAGGCACCATGGTAGAATGTCACATGCCTCGTTACCTTACTCCTCACAGCATTCTACAGAGAGGGGAAGCACACGCCACAGACAGTAAGTCATAGACCTAGGATTTGAATCACTGTCTATCTGACCTTAAAGCCTGGGCTACTCTACCATGTCCTAGGTGTCACTCCAAAAAGAGATTATCCAAGGTGACCCGACAAAGATGGTACAATGTCCCTTAGGTTCTGCTTGTTTGCCTCTTCTAATGATACGCTCACTGCCTAAGACAGCCAGTGCCAGTCCTCACACTGAACAGAAGGGGCTTAATTCATGAGAGTGAAATTCAGCTTCCTTATTAATATTCACTACTTGGGGCTGGTTCTTGCTCTTGGGAGTAGCACAAAACAAGTCTTTCTCTGGCTAACACATTTTGTATAACATTTGAAGATGTTCTGGTCTCCACTGGGTTAACTCTCAGATAAGTATACCAGTTCTCTCTAATATTCCTCCAACCCAACCAGCACCACTAAACTGACCCTCTGGAAAGTTACCTTGATTGTTTATTGAACTTGCTTATTATCTATCTGCCTCCACTGGGATTTAAACCCACGAGCACAGGAATATTGTCTTGTTCACAGCTACTCTCCCAGCTGCCATGAAGTAGGTCACCAACAATAAATGGGCGAATATATCTGTGTCTTCAGGCTCTAGGGATCTCATGCATTCATGAGTGTGTTCATCTGCTCATTCATTCAACATCTAGCACTTATGGAGCATTTTTGCCAATTACAAGTCAGGAAAAGCGTGAGGTGATAAATTCAACCAACAAGCACATATTATATATGACATATTATATAATAATAGCCATAGCTAACATTTATTAAGACTTCACCAAAGCATATGTTAGATACTTCACCAATGTACATGTGAGGTTTATGCCAGGTCTATGATGTAGGTATTCATTTAACCTCCTTTTCAGAGGGATGAAAACAGAGTTCACAGATGGTTTACACTAACATTGAGTATTGAAGAGGAAGCTAGGTTTTGATTCTAAAACCAATGATCTTACCCCAACTGTATACTGTTTCCCATGAACTGAGTGAGAGAGATGCCGATCCATGATTTTGTTTATTGCTATGGAAAAGGAGAGAAAATTCTCAGGAATCTAATAATGTGTGACCTCTCACAAATGAGAGAGACAACCACACAACTGCATAATGCCATCAAAACTCCACCCCTAAAATCATCTATCAATTATGAAGCAAGGGGATGGAGGGGACTCTGTCCCAAAGTGGAAGATAGTAAGGAAATAGAACAGAGGTGGCCAAAAAGCCTTCTGGGAAGAACAGAGCAGATTTCAGCCTGGGGGATTTCACAATGGGGATCGTGTGAGGGTTCCACATGGCCGGTGGTCTGAGCCCCAAGAGGAGGTGTGTGGAGAGGTGCTGCCAGCCGGGGAAGAAGAAGAGGGACAACCAGAGGGTTCGGCAGGGGCTTCCTGAGGTGGAGTCCATCTGAGCGTCACAAGAGCGTGGCCTTCACTTAGTAAAGATGCAGAAGTCCGTGACCATCAGGTCCAGACCCCAGTAAGAAGGGGAACCTGTGCACAATCTCAACTATTGAGAAGGGGGAGCCCTTTCATGGGGAAGCTGCTCACATGGGACTGGGATTCACAGAGCTTCCCTTCCCAGCTCTGCTCACTCAT
Organism: Galemys pyrenaicus; assembly: GCA_019455555.1. Taxonomy (NCBI): domain Eukaryota; kingdom Metazoa; phylum Chordata; class Mammalia; order Eulipotyphla; family Talpidae; genus Galemys; species Galemys pyrenaicus. The sequence goes on from JAGFMF010011983.1 coordinate 1,679,919, forward strand.
TTATAAGTAAGAAGATTACTCACTGTCTACACACATAAACAGGCAGCATCTTTGGGGTATTTGCCCTCCACGTTTCTCTCCTGTTCCTTTGCTCTTTTCTGAAGATGGAGCTCATCTCTGTAGATGTTCATGAGGCTGGGTCACCTGCCAGCATCAGTTAACAGTTCCAAGTCAGGTCAGTGATGGCCTTGCTCTCGGTTGCTCTGACAGGGTGGCCCTGGATGCATGTGGGATATGGAAGGCCCTGGCTGTGGGAAACCTTCATGCTCTGTTCTCCCTGTCACCAGCCAGGTGGGCAGCAGTCAGGGTGTGGGCCTTACACTGCTGTTTAGGAAGTGGATCTCTCTCACTCTTTTTCACTTAAAATAAATGCAGTTAGCTAACTTTCCAGCCATTAGTGGTGGTTGATTAATTTTCAAAGTGAGTTCAGTTTTAAGCCACTTCTACAAATAGACACTTTATTGAGTTGAAGAGTCAAGAAGGATTGGTTTTTAATTATATTTGATCCAAAGACAATCAGCGGCTTCACCACCTCACATCCCTGGATCCTCTAATTATGAACAGGGCCTCCCGCCTCGTGTTGACAGAACACTTCATAATCATTCACACTCTTCTGGTGGATTCCTTCCCCATATCCCCACAGGTACATCAGGCAGGTGGCATTATCTCTACCTGATAAGGTGTAAATGGAGGCTCAGACGGGCAGGTAAAGGACCCAGCCCCACATGAAGGGAGCAACTACAAAACCAAATGCCATGTTCCTGGCCCTGATTTACATCCTGCTGTGCCTCACCACCAAGTCAGGTGGAGAGGACTAGCCTACCGTATGTGAGAGCCCATCAGCTGATCTGAGTTCAAACTCCACCTCTGCCCTTGGGGCTTTAGTCTCCATATGGGTAAAACAGGAAACATTACCTACTCAGAGTACCTACTGAGAAGGGTAGGAAGACCCAGTGAAATAATCACACAAGGCTCAGAACAGAGCCTGCTACAAAGCAAGTCCTCAACAGAGAGGAACTGCCATCTTCCTCTATGCACTAGGCTAAATAGTATCCTTCTTGGCCTATTCATTTTACCCTGCTACGATTACAAGTCAGAGGTCACAAACTCTGAGCCTGTGATATGTGTTTTATTTGGGCTACAGAACTTTTTTTTTTTGCCAGCATTTGAAAATTGAGAGCTTTCATTTCATTTAAAAAAAAAAATCTAGAAGTGCCCAAATATTTTGAAAAATGAGACATTTTGTCAGTAGTATATCTACATTTCTGTGTGGCAATAGTTAGCTGTGGGTCAGGAGAGACTGCCACTTTAGACAGGAAACACGGTTACCAGTTCACCCCAGTCTCCACCACTCCCTAGTGCCTTTCTCAAATCTTGCTATTCAACTCAATCCTATCACCACACAGCTCAGGCAGCATTGCAGTGTACCTTTTCTTCAGCACTAAAACAATACAGTGTTCTGCTACAGGAAGCACTGGCACCAGATGGATGACCTGTTCTTGCTGGCACTGTGAATTCTCACATTAACCATAGCATTTGAATACATCCTCTTTCTCACCCCAGCTTCTCACAAGAAACCTGCACCAAGGGAACAAATATATTCAGCCTTTTTTTTTTTTTTTTTTAAAGCAGAAAACCTGAACTGAAATCAGAGTAGAATAAGCCAACATTAAATGCAGTTTACAGGGTTAGGTTTAGAGTGATAGCTTTTACTTTCTGGAAAAACCTCCTAATTTGCACCTATTCACATAAACATTTCTGCCGTCTGACTCCGAACTGCCCTCAAAATATATTTTGTGACTCAGTAATCAAATTGGCTTATGCCATAAAACGCCCTGATTCCTATGTGAATATTTTTTTTAAAAGCCAGAATTGAGGAATATGGACTATTATTGTGAAATTAAAGGGCCTTGCACTCTCTTAATCATGAGATGACTTGATTAAATGGGTATTTTTATTCTAGAGTCCGGACAGCAGCATTTTGGCATCACAGTATAACTGGGTGAGGATTAAGTCATTTCTCAGCTTTCCTTGGCAGAGTCTTTTATTATTTACAATATTTACTTCAGGGAAATCTTGGCATGCGTCCTATTTATCTTGCTGAAAAATGGGCCCGTAAATGTGTATTCACCTTTCGAACAAAGCCAAATGTTGTGGTACTAATTTGGTCCATGAAGTGTGTAATTCAGTTCCTTTGCACAGGGGCAACATTTGTCTTCTGCTTTTATTAAACGACCATAAGACAATTTTTCTGGCTCGTTATTGAAATATGCATCTCCGGGGCTGGGGCAAAGGGGATTTAATGACTAAAGTTCTAAAGGCGTGCCTCTGACACTTCCTCTCTGCTCTGCTGCTTGTCGCCCGGAAAAATTAAGAAAACAAGGAACCTGTGAGGAAACCTTTGCCCTTTTCCCATTTAGTGGGTAGCAGGAAGGATACAGGAATTCAGAGGAGGGGGGAAAATAAAGCAGTAGTTTTTATGAGATTGTTTCCATGAAAAACACGCCTTCACCATCAGGAGCTATTTATAAATGGCTCCCGGTTTTTCACTTCACTCAAGTATGCTTGTTATCTTAGTGAGACTGGCGGCACAGAAACTGTGCCATGGACATGCCCAGGTCCCCACTTTGCTGGGGGGTGGGGGGGGGGGTGAAGAGAATAGGGGCAGAATCACATGGAATATGCCTCCACCCAAAGCTTCCTGCTTGGCCAGTCTGGGTTTCGTCTCAGGCCCATCCTGTACCAAAACACTGTGACAGCGTCACCAACCCACCTGGAACAGATGGCTTGCTTGGAGGCAGACTGCCTCTCTCTCCTACCCCAGCTATGCAGAAGGAGCTCAGACAGACTCGGCACAATGGAAGCAGCAGTCATACACACAGACAAGTGTTATTCTTCCAGACAAACTACTCTACCACTACAAATTCAGTTTGTGAAGAGATGGCACCCAAAAGACTCTGCCCTCTACCTGAGCACCAGGTGTCAGAGAAGGAAGAGGGATGCAGAACGGAGGAGGGGATTTTACATGCACCACGCATTTATGAAGAGCAGAGGCCGCCTCTGTCCTTTGCCCCAGTGAATTCTGGCACCAGTTGTCAAAGTTCTAATCATCCCGATTTCACAAAAGAAGATCTAGAAAAGGATGATAGAGCAAGTAGATTACACAACCTCATGGAGCCAGGAAGGCACAGAGTTTGCGTTTATGCTCCACAAAACAACTTGCTATTGGCTCATAGTCCACTTAGCATTTGACTGAGTTTTAATGTGTTTAAGGTTTTCTAGGGCACCAGGGGAAATTCAAAGACATGGAAGACCCTGACCTTGCACCCCTTACTCTGACAAGAGAGGTGATGTGTAGATATGTGATACTGACTAATTCCAAACAGGAACTGAGTAGACTTCTCTCTCATAGCTCTGAAACCTTCATAGGATAAGGGACTTTTTTATTTGGATAATATTGATGAGCAGGTATTGGCCACAGCGTCTTGGGACCAAGAGTTGCTGGAGCTGGGACTCTCAGTGCTAAAGTTAAGAAAGTCCAGGGACAAATGGAGCAGATGGTCACCCTGAAATTAACCATGGTCAGAAAGTAACCATGGTCAGAAAGTAAACCATAGTAAAATTGACAGATCTCATATCAGCCTCAACCAGCACTCCATCTAAAGGGGCCCAGACAGGTAAACAGTGGGATAAATGGGACCGGGGTTTATAGTCCAGACTTGTAGGACACGGTGAATGCACTGCTCTGAAGTTAAAAAGTCATCAGAATTAACAACATGTAAAACAAGCAAAACATAGTTCATGCAAAGAATAATAAATATGCATTTACTAATAAAGTTTTTTTAAAAAGACTAAAATTATATACACAGCTTACAAATATGAGGAAATGCTTTGTATTTTAGAATAATGTTCAGTCCTCCATTAACATGTAGAATCACTGTGTAACACATCTGCTCACCTGAGGTGCCCTCTGTGAAACTGCCTATGCCAAAAAAGCAAAAGGTTCTGAAGTAAGCAAGAGTTTGAGATGTTGGTTTGTTACAAAACCTCTCTATTCTCAGGTGTCCAATAGATGGATTGCTTAGTAATCGATACTGTTTGTTGTTTTAAATGAGTAAGAACAAAATCAGTTCTCCTCCATCCCAACCATCACCACCAAATCTATCTTTTGAGCAATTACTACGTTCCAGACACAATTAATGTCAACAATTTAAAAAATACCAAATGCCCAGAGGGGTACCCATGCAGAATCAGCATAACCTCCCCCTGAGTTGTTACCCTCTTTTGTTCCCAGTGATTTATCAGGTATGCAGTAGGTTCCAGAAACCACGTCATTGGAAACTCCTCTGCACTCCACTGTCATGAGTTAAGTCATTGAGAAATTAGAAGTCACACTGACTCTTTTTTCAAAGATGTGGCTAAGCAGTTGCAGAAAAAGGAGTGCAAATAAACATTAACAAAATGAGGTGTAATTCTGTCCCTGAACACTCCACCCACCAAGTCTTGGCAGATAAAAACTGATCTGAGCTGGATTTTGGCAACCAAAAGCAGTGAATAAATCCTGGAAAAGCATGACAATGGAAACTTTGTGGCCTCTCTTGCCAGCATCGTCTTTACTTCTGATACACATTACCTTGTAAGCTTGCCAATTATTTCTCGAATAACCAGGGCGTGGTGTGCACACACACACACACACACTATATCTCTACGCACAGACAATCTTTGTACACAATATCCTTTGGATGTGTACACAGCCTTACACATGTTATCTTTGTTCATGGAAGATGTGGTCACAGATTACCCTAACCAATACCTTGTCTGGGAGGTATGAATATGTTGTAATTTTTGTCCATGAAAAACAAATCCCTGGCTAACCCCTCATCTATTCCTTTCCCATTCTTATGGAACTCTTCTGCAAGCCAAGGTTTCCTTCAGCTTAACTCAGGTTTGGAGGCTTGAGTTTCACTGAGCAATTTCCGGTTCCCTGAAATTAACCAGGCTGGGTCCTGGAAGAGAGACGCAGCTTGGCTACCAACACATCACGTATTCCAATCAGGTGTGCCTCCTTACTTCCACCCTGCCAGTTCCCAACTTCGTTTAAATATGGCTAAGAGGCCTCAAGAATTGCAGATTTATACCCAAAGAGATGGGTTTGCACCTCCAAACACAAATTATGTTAATCAGGTGTTCCAGCCTGAGCAGGAGGAGGTGGAGTGATTATTCTTGGGAAGCTGCAGTGATTGGCAGCCAGCTCCTACGGAGAACCAGAACTGTTTAGCTCTCTGAACACTACAGAGTGCACGGCTCCCTCCCCTTAACTAAAAGCTGCTCCACACTATACCTGTCCAGCGGCCCTGGTCAAGCTGTTCCGCTTGCCATGCATCACTGCCACTTTGTTCAGACCGACTGGCTCTCTCAACAGTGACCCTTCTGCTGTCTGTATTATTTAAAGGAGATTTATGGTTGGGTGTCTTGTGTTGTGAAGCACGAGCTATGACCCCCAGGCTGGGAAGCCAGCAGGGAAAAACATTAATATTATGGCACATGGGAAAATGAAACTCAGCCAGCAGCAAAGAAAAAGGACAGTGAGAACGTGAGTTAGGAAATATATGCGTGTGTTGTAAACTGCCAGGGATGCTTGCATTTCTGCTCTTATGGAACCCTGAAATAGGCTCACAGTAGAGTGGTGGTGTTTCTTCATTTGGAGACTTTCAAAATTGGTTTGCTTTTTTGTTTTAGATAGAGAAACAAATGCCAAACAAGGGCTTGTATTTAAAATACCCCAGTTTACCAGATCACCAGATCATTAAGGACCCTGGTTGCATATTAAAATGGATCAGATAATTTTATGACCATTAGGACCATTTGAAGTTATATATACTAAATTAAGAGTAATCAAAACTCTTACTCTAGGGTGCAACTTTAATGGTTGTTAGGGTCAGGAAGAACTCATCCCTCTTCTGACACCTTGCTTTATGAGGATTTTTGTGGTTATAGATCAAGTAAAAAGCAGGGGAAATACCAGACTCAGAAGAACAAATTTTATGATTTTGAATGTAATCAGATGTATAAGTCCTTGTGTTCCAATTTCACATATTTGACGTGAAGATGTATTACCGTCCTTACTGAACTGTGCAAATACTTCTGACATTTTACCAACTTGAACACAAGCCACAAACAATGTATCTCTCCTCCTGCCTCAATGTTCTAATTTGTAAAACTGAAATCAATATTCCCTATTCCAATCAGAAATAGGGTATCTACCCCCCAACCTCCCTACCTCCTAACCCCCACTAACCAGTGGTTCTTCCAAAGATGAAAAGACAAATTGAACTTTTATTAACAGTATGTAGAAATTCATGGAACTAGAAAAGCATAAGGATATGGGGGGGGGGGTGGAAAGAGAGAGGAATGAGGCAGGATTAAACCCTGAAAACACCTTTTGGTTAGAAAATGTTTTAAGGAGACCTGTATACATCAAGTGGCTTTGGTGACTTCTAGATCCTGCACAAAAAAATTTAAAATGTTTAATCTCCCCCACAAAGGAGGGATTTGTAACCATATATTTTATTAAGATGTGATTTCCTTTATTCAATGAAAAAGTAATGGATAGCAGTCCTCAAATGAATCACAGATATACCTGGTCATCTTTTTTCCCAGTGTTTAAATAGTTCTCGGAATACATGGCCTTTATGATTTCTGGAAAGAACTGGAGATTGGGAGCCCCTCCTCTCCAGATGCACACCACAGTAATTCCTGCAGGATCTTAAAAAGTACTGTGGTGGCCCAAACAAAGGCTGGATGAAGCATTTGGCAGTGATTCGACAGGAAATTGTAAAGTCCAATTTGTGGCCCCAAAAGAAAGCATTGCTGTCCTCAAGTAATCTACAGAATTCTATTTCCAAATCTGTGGAGCCAGAGTCATACATTCAAAACAAAAATGAGTCCCCTGTATTTTAAAGTAGTGTCTAGATGTGGGGTTGGGGAAGCTGAAGAAGTGGCCTATCAACCAGCAGAGAAAATTCCCTAATCCTAAATACATTGACTCCCTCCTATCCTGTCATCAAAAGCACACACTGAAATTGCAGTACCTCCCAGAACTTTCCCCAGTCACCCCAACTGAACAGGGAACCTCAACACATCTCCCTTTTAGAAAGTTGCTGAATGCTAACACTGACAGTATCACCCATTTTATCCAACATGCTCAGACTCTGCATGTTCAGAGCTTGCTTCTTGTGTGTTTTATGTCTAACTCAGCAAGACCAACTAAAGCTGTCAGGTCCCAGGGGTCAGGAACTCAGCCACTTAATTTTCTCTAACCAGTACGGTAGTCCACTAGTTAAAACAAGAGCGAAGATAGACAGGGATGGTGTTCAATTGCCCATAATATTCAGGGTGGAGAGGAAAAGAAGAAAAGAAGACCCAACTTTTTTCCCCATCTCTCCTAAACCCAACCTACAATCCACTCTAATAGCATCATCCACCCTAAGCAAACCAGCTCACTGTCCCCAACCCACTTTGGCAAGTACACTGGGGACAGCACATCTATGACCACCTGCTTTCATCCTTAACTGTAACCACAGGAGCCAAGAATGTCAGCACCCACTTCACATGCCCAACCTGGCAGCTAAAATGTAACGATTAAGCAATGCTGAGATTAGATTAGGTGGTGCTGCCACCCCATTTGTTATCCAATTTATTCCACACTGACCTGGTACAAAGTGGTTCCATATCAATGAAGGTTAATAAATATAGCCGTCTCTGAACTCTCACCATTTCCATATACTCTCACAGAGTAGAAACTGCATTCTTTTCCCATTTCTCCAAGTTCCTTCTTTAGTAGGTGAGTAATGACAGTTTCACCTGCAGAGCCTATTTTACTCTAAAGAACAGTCACAGAATGACCTAGATATTTGGCTGAAATGCTCCCACTGTTGACTTAGGGCTCCTCTCACTAATCTGGGCTGCACATATCACTTCCCCATGGATCCTTCTGGAGAGATACAAAGACATTCTGCTCAAACACCACAAATTTCAGACAGGCATTGTTTTTCATCAGTAGAGTCCAGAGAGTCACCTCAATGTAGTTAAAAGCTTAGGGTTCTTATAATCCAGGGCTTAGCCCAATTTACAATATGATGCTATGCATAGGTACAGTTGTGAAGGTCGTGATAATTACTTGGTAAGTCTGTCTCCCTAAGAGGACCAAACATGCTGTATACGCTTTCCCAATTGGCTGGATCATAACAATCACCCAAGAATATTGAAGTGTGCAGATTCTCAAGCTCCACCTCAGAACTACTCAATTGGAATCTCTTAGAAGGAGGACCTGGAAATGTGTGGGTTTTGCCTAGTCTTGGTTGGTTCTGATAAACAGGACAATTTGGGAAACACATGGGTCTCACGGGATCTTCGCAACAGCCCTGTAAACCAGGCAGAGCAAAAGTTACCTCCATATGACAGACTAAAAAAATAGAGTTCATTCCACAGTGCTAAACTGTGCTTCATTAGCTCTCTGTCATGTTTCTACATCTTTTGCATTCCACTCAGCCCCCATCAAAGACTACGTAGCACTCTGTAAGTGGCCTCATAGCTTTCCTTGCAGATAACAAGGATACCACTGCAAGACCTATTCCTGAGAAATGTCCCCAATATTCCAGAAGATGCCTGGCATGCTCTCCATGCCCACACTCCATTCCTGGCATCGCTGCTTGTCCACATTCTGATATCATCAACCTCCCCTCAAGACAGCCTCTTTGCTGAGGAATTAATCACCAGAAATACTGCACATGTGGATATAATATACAAAATATCTGTATAATACAGCTTCTTAAGCAATTATCCTATACCACTGGGTCACATTATGCAACTTAATATTTCCCCTAACAAAAGTAGAGTTATGGGATTTTTTTAATGCATACGTTAAGTTTTACTTTAATCATTTGCAGCATTCTTTTATATTATTTTACTATTGCATGTCAGTAATCAGCGACAATTAAATTTTTTCAAACTTGCATTGGAAATTAACTCTCATCAGAAATAGGATTAAGACCGGGCCTTTCATGGTTCTAAAGCTGAACTAAGTGGAGGAAAAGATGTTACACAGGGGGGAGATTTCCCTTGACTCAATGCACACCAGTGGGCTTGAATGATTTCTGAGAATTTTCCATCAGTGTTTTCTAAAATAGCCTTTGGTGGTCTGTTCTCTCAGCATCACTCCGTAATTCTAGCAGGAATGTCTGTACCCCAACAAGGACGAGAGAGGGAACTGCTTGCTCCCATTGAGATTTGGGGAGAGGTTGTATAAACAAATGCAGCCTGAATCAGACTCTACACCGGTTCTGATTTACATAGTACCCGGCAGGGCAGAGGAAAGGCCCTCGGTATGGGTTTGGCAAGGCAGTGAGCGGGTCCTGGGTCTCTGCCTCTCTGGGACACCGACCAAGGACACAGCGCCTATTCAGAATCCGAGCTGGTGGAGGCTTTTCAATCAATAACATATGGCCACGAAAGCACTAGTGCTATACAAACAGACTGAAATAAATATGCTCAGCAAATAAAATATCTGTATGTGAAACAACAAAGCTTTTCGTTTAACTGCAGAAAATGAAAAACAAGTCTACTTGAAACTAGGCTAAATGAGCAACCAGTTATTTAATGTGAGTTTGAGAGATGAATGAGCTGGCAGTTGCTTTATTCAAATCATTAAGACCAGATATCAATAATTTCTGGTGAGGCAAAACTCACCAGACCCAACTTGGTGTGGCTGGGACCCGCATCTTGCCGTCCCTCCCAGGCCGGGGCCAGGAACACCAGCACACACCGGCTCTTTAGAAAGCCACGTGGACCCAACCATGGCAGCTTATTAGCCTTTATCTTACATGCATTATTTTTCCTCCCAGATTCATGATCTCAGATTAGGTAGGTGGTGGGGGCGGCTCTAAATATGCCTTCCTGTTACCCGAGCCCTGGATCAGGGAAGGTGCTTATTAATATCATGGAGATATGATTTTTAATGATCTCTGAAAACAGCCTATATGGGTGTGAATAATGGCACTGTCTCGTGGCGTGCGTGGTCTGTGCTTTTGTCTCAGACAGGTTCATTTTTCACTGGAGGGGAAAGGTTCACGCCGCACGAGGGGGGTAACCAGTTGATGTTACAAGGCTGACTATTAGGCCCCTCGCTGTTCCACATGTCACAGGGAAGGACTCCAGCCGGCAACCTTAATGCCTACTTCAGCATCTTGAAGAAATTAATGAACACAGCTTCTATGGCAAAACATTTCAATCAACCCTTACCAGCTGTGCCTACATTTAAGAAAGAGAAAAGGGGGGGGGGGGGCATGCCCAGGTTTATCAAAAAAGTTTCTTCGAAAGATCAACCATGGTTTTGGCCGCGTGCAGGGCCATGGGAGGTGGGGAAAGGAAGAGCAGAAGGAATAAAGGGAGAGGGTGCCAGTAGCCGGTGCCAAAAGATGTGCTCTGGCCCCTGTGTTTGTTGAACAAATTAAGCACGTTCTGGTTTTTCACCTGCTGAAGTAGCAGCGGTGCATATGGCCTAGAAGTTAAAAATAAGGAAATATGCATACATTACCATACTTAATGGACGACCCTCTCCATTTAATATGCAAATTTCCTGAAATATTACTGAATGCCGTCTGTTCTAAATGAATAAATTTGAATTGCAATTAGAATAATCCTTTATAATTAATGAAAACTGTCAATTTTAGTTCATAAGTAATTTGATTAACAGGATGATGGGACACTTATCAAGTTCACTGGACTGCTAGGGTATGAGAAAACTGACAGTGAAAATGGGGCGGGCCAGGCACTCAGGCTCCACCGGAGTATTATCCTAAATTATTGATAACATAAGCTAATGAACTTCAGAAAGTGAACTCTGGGGGCCTCATTTAAAGGGACCGCCTCGAAGGGCAGTGGGCAGCGCAAGAAGACGGACTCTTCACAACACATCTTAGCTGGTATTTTTGGATCATAGGAAAATAAATGTTTAGAAATGCCAGGGCAAAGAAAAACATTGGCTCCAAACACAAATTTACCGTTTCCAGCTGTTGCTGGAACAAAAGGAAACAACAGTCAGAGGATAAATGTAAGAAGAGACAATGCAAAGCCATGTGGAATGGGGCTGGGGTAATGCATCACAGACGGAGGACATGGGGATAGGGCCGGAGCAGTGGGGCCGTCTCCATTTCCCTTCTTTGTTTCTTCCTTCAGATAGACCAGGAACAAGGACTTCTTAACTGGTATTAATTGGATATTTATGTAACACAATTGGGGAGGAGGGATTCCTTGGAGACACACGTAACTTCTCAATTATGGCATAAACAGTAAAGAGTGGAGTGGCCCCTAAAGAAACAGACCCACAGCCTCCACATCCAGGACAGGAAAATGAAGAGGGCTCATGTTACCCTGGCATTGTGTGTTGTTCATTAACACTAAGTCAGAGTAAATAAACCTAAGGAAAGAAGCTACAAAATAAATTTACTTTATCTTTTCCAGAAACTGATTCCAAACGTCAATACAAATGTTTGTATCAAGACTGGGTCTAGATTCAGGCAGCTCTCACTCACAGGCAGGTGAGAAAGTTTATTAAGAGCCTTCCCTCAAGAGTGCCTGAAGAGCAGGAGTCTGCTTTTCTCCCGATTCAGAGTCCTCTCAGACCTTGTTCATCATGTCTCCCATACCTGACGCTCCTGATAAAATGGGGGACTCCCTGACTGATAAAGGGGAATCCTTGTGGTGGCCATTGACAAGAGAGGCAAATCAAAAAGGTTTTGGCTTCTGTCTGGTTCTCTGGCACCCACTGAAAAGTGCCTTAACCAATGATGGGAGTTGTGTCCCTATAAGCTTGCTCAGAATTTCCATCCTGATAATCTCAAGAAAATCAAGAAATAAGTTTTTCAAGAATAAAACTAGCCTTAACAGTGTGCCATGAGACGCATACAGGGAGACTTCTGGGGAAATACCAGAGATTTGGGCATGTCAATTCCATCCCCGTGGGCCACCTACACTACTCACCTTGTTGGATTTATAGAAAAATTAAAGAAACTAATGGACATGATGGTGATTAAAAAAAAAAAAGCACCTACAATTGACTGAAAAATTATTCCACAGGCAAGCTATTATGCAAAGTTCTTTACTTCAGTAAGTACTCGCTGTGATGCTCAAAGTACACATTCTATCCATTTGACAAGGAACAACCCCAGGCTCAGAAAGTTTAGGTATCTCAAACAAGGCAGGAATCATAACCACAGCTGGACAAAGTGGGATTTGAACCCAGCTCTGTCTCTGGAACCCAGCAATCCACCTAACAAGGACTGTAGGTCAGCGTCCACTTCATAAACATGTGCTTAGAAGCTGGGCACACTAAATTATACTATAGCTTCCCTTACATTTCAATTACATTTTTATTTCCTTGCTCTGGACCACCATGGCTGCTAAGTTGTCCTTGCCACTGCCAAGTCAGCTCAGCGGGTATACATTAGGAGGCATCATCCTCTCCCACCCCACCACACGGAACAAGCAAGTCATAAACAGTGCCTTTCGTGCTCCAACGAGAGCCTCAAGCAACCCTTGAGCATCCTCTGCCTCCCACAGTGTCTCTTGAAATCCACATACTCCAAGCTCAGTTTTCAAAACCCGACAGGCATAGGGCACAGCTCTTCCTGGACTCTGCCCTACAGCCCTGTGTTACCACTGTCCTAACCCGCCAACGTCAGCCCTGGGAGATCTGTAATAAAAGCTCTTAGCTCTTTGACACTCAATAAAAGAAACAAACAAGAAACCAATGATGTTCTTGGTTATTAAGCTCCCTATTAGACCTAAATAAAATTAAGCAGCTGGTGGCCCTATGTCTCCACAAAATTAATATTAAAAACTCTCTTTGAGCCACTTAGAGCCTTTGTACATTCACGCCAAGCCTCAAGCGTCCTCATTCTTCCCAGCAGTAGAAGCCATCTTTCCCTCCCCTCTCCATCTTTCTCCTGTTTCCAGCTCCGGGAGGATGCATGTCTCCCTATAACCAACCCCCCCTCTGCCCAACTCCCATCACGCAGTAGTCACAAAAGTGATGTACCAGGCTGCTACTCACTGAACACTGGAGCAGAAAAGTGATCTAAGACCCTCCAGCCTGCTGGTTCTAGAGGGTCCCACATGTCCCACTGGTGTAGATTTGAAACACTATTTTGTTTCAGCAGCTATATATTCATTTCACATGTATTAGGAAAAGAAAGCCTTAAACCACACATCAGACTTTTGATTTCCCATATAACATTGCTTACTCTAAACCCAAGTGAATGTACCATAAAGGAGTAGTGAACAGATGGCTTCTGTTACAGACAGACATGAAGCACCTAGAGCTCTGGGTGGCACTCGCTGGTGGTACTGCTGTAAACAACTGAAGTTCCAGAAAGGTGGATGTGCTCAAACTCCTCTTTTTCAAGGGGTGAAATGGAGCTCAGGGGTGCAGGTCATGTAACCAAGGAGAGGCAAAGTCAGAGTGGAACTTGGGTGCCCAGGGATATGCTCCTTCCTCTGCAGGGACCCAGGCTTTCAACTGGGTCACTCTGGGAAGAAAAGGAAAGTGAAGAGCCAAGAACCTGCAGGGTTGGGGCTGTGGAGGATAAAGGCAGTGCTCCCCATGACCTCCTTCTTCAGCCACACACAGCAACTCTATGGGTTAGTTTTAATTTGGGGGATTCGTGTCCTATTTCATTTGAAGGATGACTTTCATTCACATAAGGTTTTTGAAAGGACTGCACTGACATCAACAATGATAAAACATCTTGAAACTACTAGATGCCCTTGGGGGCCCATCACCCCTGGTGCCACTCACCCCTGCAAATGCTGAAGTGAATTGGTCTCCACCTGCATGTCCCAGCTGCTCCCAAAGTATGGCTCCAGGACGATTTGTGCTAGAGTGCACGGCTAGTTGCAGTGGGGGATGGGGAGGAAATCTGCTGAAATGCAGATTTCAGGGTGATCCCTATCTATGAGTTTATAGAAACAGATTCTCCAAGAGTGAAGCCTGGCTGTGTTTTTTAATGAATTTCCTCAGTTACTGTACTGTTGAGCTAAGACCGAAGAATCAACATAGTAGAAAAGGGATTACCAGTAAGACAGAGAGAAAGACTGAAAGAAATGTTATAAGAGACAGAGATTTTGACTAAGGGAGAAAGATTGAGAAACTGAGATTGAACAGTCAACTTCTCTTTCCATGGAACACTAGCTTTTATCAGTAAGACACTTTATAATAAAGTCATCTTCCAACTACACAACTAAACCCATCCCTCACCCAAGCATCCCCACATCCACACTTAAATCTCCCTTGACACTGAGCTCCTTTCTGAAGAGAATGGTGTAACCAAAAGGTTACTGCATAACAGAGATGCATCCTGTGTGCTGGGTGAGTCATTATGCCAAAATGAAGAGGAGCCGAGCTCCAAAGGAAGTTCCACACTGGGACACAGCCAGTACATGCATCTGAAAAGGCGTGTTTCCTCCAAATTCAAGTGGAGGGCGGGCTTGTAGATAGAAATTAGCTGCTGATAGAGTCTGTGTGGCCTCTCAGCAAATGTATTCATTATCGATGGGGCCAACTTTCCAACATGCCATGGGGAAGAGCTCTTTGCAAATGGATGTTAAAAATCTCATTTGGTGAAAGAACAGATCTTTTTCTCTGTAATTCAGCACTGGATTCAACCTCCATCTGCTCACCACTTGTGGGCCTGCAAGGATGTGAAACCCTCCAATGCTGACATGGGTGGCCACCTCCCAAAGAGCAAGACGTAAACCTGCTTTCATTGACTGCCTGCATTTATGAGGCTCTTATAATGAAATGAGAATTTCTCTTAAATGGCGGTTTGAAGTACTGGGGAAATGGCAGTCATGCAACTTGGATAACATGTGGCCTAAGTAGCCAGAGAGTAAACCCCTGGAGAGGCATCTCACCTCACTGATAAGATGCACCACATCTGAGGGGCTGGGAAAACAATCTCCACGCTTTCCACACTTTGGTCTGACATGGAGTGTCTCCAAGCAGTGGAGAAACATAAATAGAAATGGGAAGCAGACCATCCTCCCGTCTTGAGTATGAGAAGTCAGACCACCAATGCTCAGAGGTGTATTGCAACAAAGGTGCTCATTTTTCATTTGTTTTGTTTTTTAGAACAAAACACCAGTGAAGAAGACTTGAAACATAGCTACATCGTCTCTTGAACAAAGGCTCATCTATGGAGAGAGGGAAAGGTCAGAAACATTCTGGAAGCAAGGAAAACAGGACTTCATTTATTGAACACCTACCAAATGCATCCATTTCTCATTGAAACCTCACAAAAATACATCTGGTGGGTGTCAATACCCCAATGTAGCAATAAGAAAGTGACGTTTATCAAGATTAAGCAACTTCTTTGCTGAAGAGGGACTTGAGGACAGGAATCTGATTTCTCAGCTGTGTTTTCTTCCAAAAACATTGCTAACAATCCCACAAAAGTACTTAGGGGAAAGGCTAGAGGGGGAAAAAATGGCATCTCTTGAATGTGCGCTGTGAATTCCTCATAATGAAATAACAATAGCCGCAATTCCCTGGCTCCCCTTATGATAAATACATACATACACATATACCCATATACATGTACATGTACACACACACAGAGAGAACTTCCTCATTTGATCTTAAACATCCTTTCAGATATTATGATGATTCTTAAATGACAGCTGAGGACATTGAAGTCAAGAAGAATTAAGTTGCATCATGCTCAAATTTACACCATGACTGACCAAACTGGGATCTAAACCCAAATCTGTCCGATTCTCCTTAGTGTCTTTTCCAAGGCATGGAAGCTTCCTTTACCATTCCTTTCAACTAGATATGCAGGTAAACCCAAATCTGCAACTCCAGCTGTCCAGAGGATAAGAAGAATGTGCTAATCCCCATCACACCTTCTATACCTGGAGGCACAAGGGCCCTTGACAGTCACCATCCCCCATGAGAGGTGATGCAGTGACACCTGAACAAGCGACCAACATTTTCCAGAGCAGCTGGGACTCTTGGGAGCTGATGCCATTGAACTGATTGGCTTGCTCCTTTCCTCTTCACACAGCCCAGTCCAGTGGTCTGACCCCCTGAAAACCACTTGGAGAAAGAAATGATAGAACTGGAGGGAACGTCGTGAATACTGAGGTCCCTGTGTTTTAATTTGCCTGAAAATCTGTGTGTTGTTAAAACAAATGTAGAAATTAGCCATATGGGAACCTTAGCTTGGGTACATATCTTCATCTGTCACCACATTTGGGGTTGGGGGGGGGGAGGAATGCTGCGAAATCATTGTAGTGTGTAAGCTGGCGGAGAGGAGAGAAATCCGCTTGGAAGCAACTTATACCGAACACATGTTTAGGCTTTTGACCTCACAATATGGTAACTAATGATGGCTCCACAAATAGACTTGGGGAAATAAATGGATGACTGCAGAGGGGAGAACCCCCACGAGGGTGATGAGCTTCATTTCACATGCGTTAGTCCCTGATTCCTAACAGGACACCCAGCACAAATTCGACACAGTTTTGCCCACATAGAGGCAATCTACGCCTTATTCTGAATTCAGATCTTAGACCCAGTGCATGTAATGCTGTGCCTTAATAGCTTTCCAAACTCTCATTTGGCCTCGGTTATACAACCAGCTGACACTGAAAATAATTAATGCCCTTTAGGACTCGCATCTGCTCCTATGGTTCCAAGTCAAGGTTTTTAATTGGGCTATTTTGGCATTTGGAGACAATGGCAAGGTGAAATAACCTTTCTTTAATATTTTTGAGGTCAGCAGATAGTCCTGCCAAAGGTCATCCTTCAGGTTCACAAATGAGTCATTTGTATCACCTAATGCAATCTGTGACTTGCAAATTGCACGAGGATATGTTAGCGTGCATTAATTAGTGCATGTGACGAATGCTGAAATCATCGCGACTGGCCCGAGCTTGTAGACATGTGCCAATACTTGTTTGGGCGGCTTGCGGTTGCTTATTTTTATTTTGCACTTCACTTCCAACCCTGGTCTGAGATCTTCAACACCCTGAGCTCCATAATTGGCACACGAGAGTCAGCCCTCCCTATGGCAAATCAAGGACCTGGGAAAAAGCACCCTGGTGGAAAAATATCATAAAGCAAGAAGTTTGTTTAATCATAAAACTCAGCAACTCAGCTTTGAAAGATGACTCTCCCCACTCCCTCCCCCCCTGCCCCTATGAACCATACATAGCTTTCCTATCAGAGAAAGAGGTGTCAAACACCTAGCTGAGAGCAGTCTCTGAGCTGGGTGCTCCCAGCTACTTGGCAGTCACTGCCTATAATGAAGGCATTATTAATTTCAGTTTCAGAGGCTAGAAAATCAGGATGTGGACACTGTATGGCTATACCATCTGTGCAGTTGACATATATTGATTCATACCTTCTTCCCATCTGTCCTTGACACTGTGCAGTAACAGGGGTCACCATCTTCTCTTTCCTGGAATTTCCCCCCAAAGCAACTTTCTCCCCAGCAGCCTCTCAATGATTTTCTTTGGTGGCTATTGTACACTTCTAAAGAAAACTGGTGGCAGAGTGTCTGCATCTGTCATCTCCCAGGTAGGTGCTCTGACCCAATATAATAATACCCGACCACATCAAAAGGCTGTGTGAAAACAATCACTCTTCCACTCTGCTTTAAGATAGACTTAGTGAGGGTCAGGTATTTCAGATTTTTCAGGTCTCCAGAATCTTGTAGGTAACCAAGAGAATGAATGCATCACTCTGGAAATTAGCACATTCATTCTATACAGAAAGGTACAGTAGCCAATTAAATTAAACACAGCAGATCGAGGGAGTTAGAAAAGTAGAATTACAGAAAGTTATGAAGCTGAAAACCAGCAGGTGGGTACATCCTGCCCTACATTAAAGACACTAGGAGAAAAATTAAGTCTCCCATTAACGGGGTTGTTGTGTGGAAGTGTGTGTTATGTTTAATGTATATTTTTTGAAATAAGAGATCTATTCCTGTTATTGTCACTTCAGGAGTGAGAAAGCCAGAGGGGAATTTCAGAGGGATTTTATTTCAAGGGCTATCATTTATTTTACTTTTCTCCCCCATAAAACTACTTTCTGTCCAGGTGAAATTGGACACACAAATGACTGAATTCACAATGGACCTTTTGAGGATTCAAGTGGCCACTTCTATCTGCAAAATAAGAAGCAAGTGGCTAATTGCACCCAGTGAAGCTGAGCCCACAATTAGCCAATTAGGTTGTCTATTAGGGGGAGGGGTGATGTGAATGCAGAAAGCATCTCCATGGAGCCCAAGCCTTTCCAACCCACCAGAGAATGTCTGGGGAGCCAGTTAGGGACCTTGCCATCAAAGCAAAAGCCAGGCTGCTCAGACTCATCAGAATCAGAAGCTGCTTTTTCTTTTCCTTCTTTTTTTTTTTTTTTGGTCAGTTTCTTCCTCTAACTGTAAAATTCTCCTGGCCTAGAGAATAAACACCAAACCACCCTCAGAAGGGGGTAAACATTCCTTTAAAGATTTTAACACATGCCTGCAAACCTTCCCATTCTAAGCAAAGTAAATGTCCAACCTCCGCTGTCAAATTCTCTCTCTCCTTCTCATGCAATTATAGATGAAAAGTTCATTGACATTTGGAGCCCAATTTGAGTAGTGAAAATGAATCCATCTTTCAGTCATTCCTGACAGAACATGTTGCAGCTTTCGAAATGTTTTAAGGAAATTTCCCCTGCTTTGGAGGGTGGATCTCAGATCACTCATCCAATTTGATTTCAAAACAGGAAATTTCATTTTGATTAGACTGTGTAGCTCTGCTGAGCTTCTGTGATTTGAGGCAAATAGTAAGGCAAATAGTAAGGCAGGGGAGGATTTGAAAAACACCACATTATACCAAAGGGATCTAGTGTGACCTCTGGCAGGTGGGCTCCACGGGAAGAGCGTTGAATGGAGAAATGGCAGACACACCATGCCTTTGCTAGACCTCCGATTTCCCCCACATGTAAAACCAGGGACTGGCCTAGTTCATTTTAAGGTCCCTTTCAGATCCCAAATTGCTTGATTCTGCTAATTTAAAACACTCACATCTCATCAACCAGGAATAGACCAGACAACCATGCCTCTGGCTGGCTGAGGAAGATTCCAAAGCAATGGCCTCTGAGCGCAGCAAAGTCAAACTTGGATAGGATTTAGGGGCAAACCACCCCCCCCCATCCTATTTCCTTTTGGTCTTTTGGCTTCAGCGTCATTTTAATGATCAGATTCAAAACTCAGTACATCTGGGTTTTAATCACTTGTTTTAAGCACTTGAGACTTTCCCCACAGCCCAGAGGTGTCATTCACAAAACTCCAGTCCCCTGTGAGAATGACAAGATAAAAATCATATGTTCTTAGTTATCTGACTTTTCATCCCCCAACTTTCCCCCACTGGTTTCACCCTGGGGCCCCAGGAGCCCATTAACTTCTGTTCTGCATTATGATGGGTGAATCCACAATTGGCCTAGAAAGATGATTATTTGGTGAACTGTGGCTTCATTTCACAGCCAGTTTTCCTACCTTTTTTACTGGGAAAGCTCATGACTTTCATCATGAAGAGAGAAAGGTACTTTAAACGTGGTTTACCTCCTGTCTCTAAACATGAAGCCTCATTAGACCCTGGCAGAAAACACATCTCTGAATGCCTGAGCAGAAAATCTCCATCATTTGCTCAACACAGACATGAGAAGACAAGGGTAAGTTCCTCTCTCCTTCCACCCACCACAGCAAAATGATCTGAGTTCCTGGGTCGGTTTCATCTGCCATTCTCCTTGCAGCATCCAGAATGATCTTTATGAAATGATCATGCCAGTCAACAGAGCCGTACAGGCGATCTACACACTATGGACTACTATTCAGCCCTAAGGAAAGATAAAATGTTGTGCTTTACAGCAAAGGAGAAAGTTGCAAGGAATTGTGTGCAGTGACACAGTCAGAATGACACCGACAAATATTGGACACTTACATAGTGGATGGTTCGTCAAAGCAAATTACTTACCAAAGCTATTAGACATTAATAAACTAAGTGAGGAAGGGTTCTGAGGTTAAGAGAGAGGAGGGAGAAAGGGAAGAACAAGGGACAATAAGGGCTAGGGATGGAGGAAAGGCATATAGTGACTGGGAAATGGATATTTAGCTATCAGATTAAGGAGCACTTCTTGAAATGAAAAAGGCTATGTTTAAAAAATGTTTTTTTAAATCACTGAATCACACACCTTTCCTTTCCTCCCTTCCCCAGAATGAAACGTCAAACTTCTCACCATGACCTAGTTCCTGTCTGCTTCCCAATCCAGTTCATGCCAGCTTGTCAGGCCTTCCTCTGTTCCCAAAATATGGGAAACTCATTCCCAACTCAGGACCTTTGCACATCCTAGTCTGATGGCCGGAAACATTCCTCCAGACCTTAGACTTACGATTTGACCAGCCCTGCCTCACCTGTCAGGTTGCAGCTTAATGGTCATCACACCAAAGGAGACACCTTTGACTGCCCAATCCAATGTCCCTAGTCTGTCAGTCAACTGTTACATGGTTCTGCTTTATCTTCTACAAAGCATACATCACTCTGATCTTGTTCACTATCTAATTCTCCCCTAGACAGAAAAAGCTTTGAGAATGAAGAGCTTGTCTGTCTTATCCTCTTCTCTACTGCAAGTAATAAAGTAAATATAGATGAGTACACAATAGACATTTGTCAAATGAATAATTATATAAGTGAATGAAAGAAAAAATGAGTTTTTTAAAACAAGGGTTTCTTAACATGAGGTTTATAGACATCCAGGCGGCAAGGAGTGCCTGAAATCTCTTAGTTACATATGCAACTTCCTCTTGGTGTATTTTTCAGATGAGGGGTTCCATAGCTTTAATCAGATTCCCAGAAAGTTCTAAAGGATTCCTACAGGATAAGGACTTTTGGTTTTTAGTTGACTACACAGCAACCCTTCATTTTATGTCCTTCTGTGTGACCATGTGACTAACTCAAACCAATGGGATACATGGAGATGTGCTAAGTGCAATTTCTTCAAGCAATTTCTTCCCTTAAAAGGGAAGGGGCATGTCCTGCCCTTTTAGGGAAGAAGATGTATATTAGGGTAGAAGAGGAATTTCTTTCAATAAGTCTCAGACTTGAAGGTTTACTAGAGGGTCAAGTCAGAACACAAACAGAATTTGTTTGATACATTATATTTATACTTGCACCATTCAGATGTGCCTTTGATTTGTGAATGACATTTCTAACAACAAAATCCCTTCTATAACTACTTTTTTGGCAAGAATAATGAAACTACCTTAGGCTCATTTGTCTGCATTTCCACAATTATACTATCATACTGACACTAACTCTTTTTTATTCAGGTCCATCTATAAGCAAATGATTTTGCTTTTTTCATGTAGAAATGCTTCCTTGAGGTATCAAAAGTTAACATTGATTTTTTACACATAGATTCTGAAGGTAGCAATAAGAAGTAATGCTATCATCATACAAATTAGTATTATTATAATATGTTAAAATGTTCCAATCCTGTGTGTTATTAGAAATAACTATCATAGCTAAATTAAATTATTGACTCACATCAATGGAAATGCCCAGGATATATTATACATTATATGTGTATAATAGATTGTTTAATAAATTTGTCCACGGAGACTTTAGTAATTTATTAATTGAAACTCGATCAATGTAACCACAAATAGAGGACATTATTACTTACAGTGATAAGCCAGTGGGAGAGCAAGATTTCTGTGTTGGTGCAAGAAAGAATGAAAAGGACAATTTATTCAGTCTCTGGACTGCCTCCCTCCACCCATACATCAAGGAGAATTTGAGACTTCTCCCTATGAAAGGATTTTAGCAGCTGAGATGAGAAGATGGAGGGAAAGATTCACAGCTCCATTATCTTGGTCAAGTCTGAACTATGACCTACCACCCTTTTCATTTGTGAAAAGGAATACTACTAGTGGACATCAGCGGGGATACTGTGAGCACTGAATGGGGTACTGCAGTGTGGGGTGCAAAGTGAGTGCTTGTTCAATGTCAGCTCCCATCATCGGCTATGTTGTCATCCTCTTTCTCTGTGTTCTTTTATCAACTGGGTTTCCTAGAGTGAATTCAAGAGACCTCCTGAACTCTGCTGTAGTTCATAAATACACAAGGACAGTGGGACCATTTTGCTCTTTTCTCTCTCCTAGAGGCCCAGTGGTCCCTAGAATCTGGTGCTTTCCACATTCCTTCAAGCTGAGCTTGGCTGGAAGGGGAAGACTCTACGGTCAGGATTCACTTAATGACATTTTGTCAATGATAGACATCATATGTGATGGTGTTCCAACGTGCTATACCAAAGAACCCGAGAGTAGGCGAATAGTCCATGTAGGTTTGTGTAATTACATTCTGCAATGTTCTCACAATAACAAAATCACCTAATGATACATTTCTCGTTGAGTCACACAGGACTATAAACACCAAATGTATGCAGCTTATCATCTTCTGAGTTTGCCTCACTCTCTGTTCTAATAACAGAGAAATTAAGATGGCTCACAAACAAGAAATAAATGCCCACCTACATCAGTACCAGCAGGCACAGCCCATATCAGGCTAAATGCCACTCTAGGTCCTTCCCAGAAAACACGCATCAAGCTCCCAGAGGCAGCCTGCACCCGAGAGATGAGACAAGGTGACTGGCCACCAGGAGCACAGTTACCACTTGCTAAGCACTTAGTATGTTCCAGGACTGTTCTGAACCCCCTGTACAAATTCGCCCATTGAATTCTTGTGACAAGTTATAGAAGAGAGTCACCATTACTATTCTCTCATTATAGTATCGAATCTCAGGTTCTAAGGATTAAAATAGCTTGCCTAAAGTTCAACAAAGCTAGAAAATTACAGATCTCTGCTTCGAACCCAGGCAGCCCAACTAATACCTGTTCCTCAAAATGCTATACCTTACTGTTGTAGGCATTTAAACACCCACAGATGCTACTACCTTCTGCCAGAGGCAGGTGAGGACGGTCTGCAGAGGCAATGCCTATACTGGTTCATTAAGATCTCAGATGCCAGACACACAGGGTTTCAAATCTCAAGTCCACCCCTTCCTCACATGAACTGATCTCCCTTAGACTCATTTTTCTCATCTGTACAATGGGAGTGACAATCTGCTTCCTCATAGGCTTGTGAAGATTAAGTGATAAGTCAGAACGGAGTGAAGTACTAGCACGCTGCAGGGCACACAGTAAGTACTCAGTGAATACACATGTGAATTCATTCTTCTCTCCCTCCTTTAGAGATACATTATTTCAAAATAAAGACAGAGGCCCTGTTACTTATCTTCAGCCTGGAAACCCTCCTCCTCACATCTGGATGATAAAATGTAATTCTTATGAAAAAAGATAATTTTTCAGCACGACGTTCCCTATCTGCAATTACATCAAAATCACATTAATTGAGCTATAACACTGTCAGGCTCAGCAGCTGGAAAGCGCATCCATACATTCTAAAGAGAAGGCCATTAATTCAGCTCTCTCCAGCGCAGCAATGAAATTCGGATGTCCGTTCTCCAGCGTGATTTACTGTCTTTCAAGCTGCTTAAGTGGGAACCTCTACAAAAAGATTTAAGTTAAGTGACTCTTGTGCTGCTCTGAAGCTCATTTATTATTGAATTAAGTTTTCATTTCGTTTAAAGGGAATAAAGAAATATAGTTTTATTTGAAACAAGGTAAAACATTTCAAAGAAATCGGCTATTATGATCCAAGAAGCCAGTTTATATATCTGCAAATGGTCTCACTCTGCTTATGCTCCACTGAAAAGCCAAATTTAAACACATAAATATTACTAATATGCAAATAATTTGAGACTTTTGCACAAGAACTAATCCTTACTTTTCATACTTTATCATTCCTCTCTTTCAAAAAAATACTTTTTTTAATCTAAAGGCAGTTAGAGAATGGACTAGAGCAAACCGAGGCAAAAATAAACATACATTTTTGGAATGTCTAGCTTTGCTTTTTGACATGGAGGGCAACACAGGGTGGAGAGGCGACCGACAGGCAGGGAGATGCATGTTATAGGTTATCAGCGTGTGACAGAAAAACCAAGGTGAGGGAGGCATATGGTATTAAAAGATTTACAGCATCTTGGTTCACAGATGAATTGTGTGGCTGGCAAATAGAGAAGAATTCTCTACTGGTAGAGAAATCTCAACTCCAGCGCCTAAATTATCAGTCCTTGCATTAGACACTGGGCAACAAAGCCCCTTTGGAATTCGTAATCTTGTTTGTCGACCGTCTCCATAGGAGAGGGTATATTCCTCAGAATGTCGCCTCTTCTAAATCGTGTGTGAAACAGCCAAGAATAATATTCTCTGTACCAAGAAGTCCCTAAAGAACTAAGCACTTCTGAACAAACTATATTTTTTAAAAATCCACTAGGACCCCTATAATGGTGTCATTTACACTCCAGTCACATGTGTCTACAGCACAAGACCCTTCATAATTAGGTATATCCACTATACCAGCTCACTGCCTAATTAGCAAATTATGTTGAAAATAGCATCCTGCTAATTAACGGTTATTATGGCATTTCTGAAGCTGAGGCTTTAATTATCACCAACCTAATGCTTGTGTACAGGAAAAAAAGCCCCCCCTTTTTTTAAATGATCAATAAGTGCAAGAGATTATTATAAGGCAAATCTGCTGACAGCTGATTAATTTGTTTGATGCAAAGTTGCTGCGTGTTTCATATTATTTTATCGGAGTTGCAGGAAAAAGGTACATAATTTGGTTTCATTAGCAACCTCTGCGATTTATCACTAGAAAATGCACCCCCCCCCCTTTTTTTTTGTTGTTTGTTCAATTCCCTCTGTGTTTTTGCCTGTACCAGCATCAAAGTCAAGAGCAGGAAGTTTTAATTAAGTGACACTAATGAGGTCGTTGAAAATGATACTTCAGCAATTCAGCATGCTGTTAAATGTGTTTATTCTATAATGTCATCAAAGGTGATTGTTTTCCCTCGTAATAGATAAAATTCATTACCACAAGCATTGTACTTTTGAGTGTTAGAAATACGAAATGCAAGTTAGTCAGGTGTATCGGCTGCATTTTTTTCCCTTTTGCTGCCAACTCAAATTACTGGACCTAAAACAAAACTTTAGCAAACAAGCCTCACTCTGTTTTGTTTGCTTTTTTTTTTTTTTAAGTCTCCCCTGTTTAGTAATTAACAGACCTTGCCAGTGAGAAACAACAGAACCGAGCATGCAAATGACTAATCAAGGAGGGCTGAAATCAAAGGGAATGACAAGGGTGAGAAGCGGTTCTTCTGAGCCGGCCACCACCGTGCAGCTGGATTCCGCAGCTCCACCAACCAGCGCCGCCCACCTCGCCAGCGCGCATGGCGCCGCTGCATCCTTGGTGTCCCGCTGCCCAGCAGAGGCTGTGTGATCTGACATCTGATCTGAACTAACCTAACGGGAGGGGACTTTGGCTACCTCTTCTTGTAAAATGCTTCCAGCTTCCCCAGACAATTATGGTTGTATGACCCAGTTCAGGAAATCATCACACTGAATTTTCATGTTTCCTAAGAACTGAAAATGATTTCTTTCATTCCTGAGAGAGGCCTAAAGGGGGAAGCAACAAAATGACTCCATTATACAGATAAGGAAAATTGAGCATGGAACTGCATCCCAGATCAGAGGCAAAGAATGCAGGGATAAGCCCCCATTCCTCTGCTCACCAAGTCATACCACCTCTGCCATGCAAACAATTCACCCTCAATTTCCTTAGGCTTCTCAATGAATAGCCCATTTTCACATCTTGAACAAATTGAAAAGTTCTACAATGTTTGTTTCTTTTTTAAAGAGACCACCACGAATTAACCCTTTCATCAAAGTAGCATGTCCCAGGGCTTACCTGGGTTTAGACCACCATGGTTTGCTCCTCACAAAGCTTCCTGTTCTGACCCCACATCTCATCGCTTAAGGGGGTCACTGTTCTCCCAGTCACAGTGCTGCAAACTGACAGCAAACTAAACCAAACAGACTCTGCATTTGTTTCTGACGCCCCATCACATATCAAGACCAGCAGGTGCTTGGGGAACGTTGTCAAGACACCTGCCTCAACCACAATGACTGGGAATAGAGTGTGGCTGTCCTCCCACTCCTATCCCAGTCAGGGTTAGCTGGATCTTGTGCAATTTTTCATGGCACTCTCAAAGACTGTCTCCATCCAAATTATTAGTCAGTTTCCCTAAACACCTCAGGAAAATTGAATATTCATTATGTGGAGCAAGTCAAACTCAGACTACACTGGTCATTTCCCAGCTAGCTAGCTGCAGAGGACGCTCCAAATGTGATGGCATTGCTCAGAAGTGTAAGAGGTCACTGGCTTGTTAATGGAGGATGGAGCATAGGAGTGGCATGAGGAGGGCTCAAAAGTACTAACAAGGTGACAAAAGCTCTACAGCTCTATGTAACATGCATTAATGAAACCCAAGAACATGCAGAGATAGGCTTAGGGGTGGTTAATGCCCTAGGAGGCTGCTAAGTGTCGAGGCAGCTTCCCAAGGAGCAGGAGATGTTCAGCCTCCCATCAAAGATGGGATGTTTCTGGCAGGACCAGAACTACTACGCCAATTTAAGTTTATTGCCTGGAATTTAAACTTCTGTTTCTCTACAGGGTTTTCCCACCTTAACTTAGTAATCACCCTGGTGCTCTTCCATAAAACGTCAAAGATGGATATAAATGTTTGCATTCAGTGCTGTGCCCGTGAGGCTACCATGTGGTGAGCGGTGCCTCTATGCAGGGGTGCGGGGAAAGAGAGAGCAGGGGGTATGGAGGAGACAGCATCAACTGGCGTGGTCTCTCTGGAAAGCTTTTTTTTTGGTACTGCATCAAGAGTTTAAAAACATGTGTATCCTTTGATCCCATAATTGCACTTACAAGAATCTATCCTGAGGAAGTCAGAGGTGTATAATAAAGCATTATTTATAATAATGACAATTTTCAACCTTAAATGTATAACACTGACAGGTTGATTAAATAAAGGATGATCTACCCACATGATATAATAGTGTGCAGTCACTAAGAAACACATTCAAGAGATGCAGATTAATATAATCACCACAAAAAAAAAAAAAGAGGACAAAAGATGTAGCAACATTATACACTATAACAGCTACAGATGTCCACGCATGTCTTTATGTAAGCTCACAAGTGGGTAGAAAACAGAATCAAGATACAGATAGCAGTTACCTTTGGAAGGTGGGACGAAAGATAATTTGAATATCTACACAGTAATTCAACAACGTGTTTCTAGAATGCAACCAGATGGTATTGGGGATTTTATGTAATGGCATCATGTCTATCATTATAAATTTATAAGATAATAATTCAAACCTTTTTCTTCTCATAATTTTATAACCTTTCACCCCCTTGAAGCTCAGAGAATATTAAAATACTGGAAACTGCCACAAACTCTCGGTCCAGCACTCCATTAAAAGATGCCTTCATGTTTCAAAACCATAATCATGTCAGCGCCTATAAAATTTCCTGCAGGTGTGGACAAGGTAAGAGGGCTATAGTGCCCAGTCATTCACAGCACCACCTGGAATTTCCAGGGGTGGATACTTTTCTTCAAGTTTACTTTTATTTGTGATGCACAGTAAAGGACATTCTTGTCTGGCTTGCAGAACTTCTGAAGTCACTTTCCAGTTAGGTTCAAAGAGTCTGCAATGAACTCAGGACATATATAGCCAATGTACAGTCGTTTGGGGGAGTTAGGAGTTGCTTTCATTGATCAGTCAGAAATGATCATTATAGAGATAAATTTTGAAAACTTAAAATCCAAGGCACAGAAGGAAAGCACTGATGTCAAATTTTTTCTAAAGGAATGTCTGAAAGTGCTATCTGCTACAGGAGAGAAAGGACACCACCAGCAGAAGATATTCCATGACAGGCAACCATCATCCTCACAAAGGAGAACATAATCACAACCCAGGTGAAGACAGCGAAAGAGGCGTGCAACACACTCCCTTGTCAGCTGCAGATGGGGGATCGATAATTATTTGCTAATGTCTCCCAATCACATTCCTAACACAAGTGCATTTGCAAAGGGCTTTGGGAAAATTCAGGGAAAGAACTGCAGAGCACTCCCTGCTGAAGAGCACATAAATAAATGCCAAGTACTTGTCAAAGGACTCATGGGCTGTTTGTTTGAACCTTTTCAAAGCCACAGGAGGAAGAAAGAGAGCTGAGAACAGAGACCTGGTCTTGCCTCTTTGTCCCATGTGGTTTATCTGCTACTTCAAGACAGTGACTTAACCTCTCTGAGCCAGTGTTCCCTCACTGCACACTGGCATTTTTCAAAATGTGCTGAAAGTTAAGTAAGCTAAACAGAGCTGGAGAAATAGTAAGTGCTCAGTATCTCTGGATAATTTTTTTTCCATTCTGAAGTGATCACACAAAAACAAATAAATTGGCACTACTCACACAAAAAGAGGAGAGAACCTAGCAGATTATATTAGAGACTCTTTTACTCTCCTCCTTTACTTTCCACCCACGTGGGCCCTCACAATGTCAAAGTCAGAATTACTTGTTCTACGTTTAGCTCTATTATTGGATTGCCAAAAGCTCATTCACTCTTGCTCAGGGTCTACCACACTGAAAAACAGAACATAGGGCCACATGATGGTCTCTCCATGTCCAGTACACACAGGCAAAGGAGAAGGTGTGTGCACACTGGTGCATGGGTGTGAATGCGTCTGATGACCAAGAATGAGAATGACACAGACCCTCCTGACTGGCTTGTGGAGCTGACACAGACCTCAGAGACATGGGCCCTTATGTGCAGACCAGCTCCTTCCTTCCTTCAGCCCCTACAAGGCAGGTGCAGTAGAGTGTCCTTCACATACACACACTCACACACATATAAGCATATATGCAGACAAACACACACATACATATGTAGCAGCAGGCACACCTGAGCAAGTGTGCACACCTGAATACCTGTCTGTGGGTGTAAATACTTATACAAGTGTGTGTATACAACTGTGTGTGAGTATGTGAACATAGAGATAGACTTGCATAAACACACTGGTATACATATATGCAGGGGTACATAAACACACAAACATGTGCGTGTATGGATGCACGTGCGGGCATAAGTGTGTACATATTACACACACATTTCACATATATATACTAACATACAGAAAGGCATGCATATACATATGTACACATACACTCTTGCCTACAACAGATACACACGCATATACACACACATGCATGCAAACTGGATTGTCTCCTAAAAGTTCCTGAGGAAATTAGAGGCCATGTCTCTGTAGAGGTATGAGGGGGGACCTGGGGCTCTCCTTTTCCTTCCTCTTTCCCCATCTCTCTAGGTCTCAAGATCAAGGGCCTTCCATAGTTCAATAAGCCATTCAAATTTCAACTTTCAAAAAGGCTTTGCAAAGGGCAACGTCCAATTCCTTTTCCTTAGAACTCTGAACTCACATTCAAACCTCTACAAGTTAGGTACTCCCAGAACCCCAGCATCTATAACAGGGTGTGGGGGAGATGAGACAGGATAATTCAAGTGGGGAGTTCCACACAGTGCCTGATATATAGTCGCTGAGTATCACTACTGAGGAAGGGAAGTGAAAATTGTGGCCTAACCTGAGCTAAAGGCTTCCTGTCTCTGTACTACAGCAAGTCTACATGGTGGTTACTATTCTTAAACCACTTTAGAAGAAGCAGCAGACTGTAGAGGTTAATTTGCTCAAGACTCCACAAGAAAGTGGTAGAACTTGGAGGAAACCTTGGAATGGTGGCCTCAGGGCCTAAGTTATGAATCACTATGCTTTATTTTTAATCCATTTAGTTAGATCTGTTGAATCCATTAAAAAGAGAAGCTGACACTAGTGTTTACCTTGAAAAATGATAGGCCTAGTTTTTGCCTGGCCTCAAAGAAGGTACCCAGGCAAGCCCTTGCCCTCATCCAGCTCCCTGGCCCTCCCACGATGCCTCCTCTACCCTAGAAAAGATGAGAACAAGGGGTTTTCCAGAGAAACTTGGCAAGGGTCACGCTCTGAGGGCACAGTTAAGGTGAACTCAGAGAACACAGCCCCTAGGCACCAAGGGACTGAGGACACATCCCAGAGGCATGACACACATGAGCTTCTGTCCCTGAGCCACCCAAGAGCTACAGACACAAATGCCGCTGTCCCTCCTGAATTAGCATGAGTGACCAGCTGGTGGGACACCCCAAAGGTTCCTGATGTGTGCACATGCACACAAACCCACAGAGGCATGCATACACACATGCACATGTCCTCACACACGTGCACTTGCATCAGTGAAGAGCAAGCAGGAGAAAACTAGATCCATCTCCGTAAAAGATAGGACCTAAAGGAGCAGCACACTTTCCTACAAGGAAAACTTTCCTTCCCTTTAGCAACTCTGTTCAAAATGATCACACAACCCACCTCTGTAATTACCCATGTTTTGGTTGGAGCAAAGCTATTCAACAGAGTAACTCTCACCCCCATAAATGTAAAAGACAGAGCTGGTAGCCATATATTCAGTTAAACCTGGAAAGGAACTCTACTATCTGCCAAGTGTTCAAGACAATTTCAACAGGACACCAGAAATCTGCCAAGTCTAAACCGTTAATTCAGATGCCATTTTTATTCAGCTATCTTTGCACTGGATGGCCCTTTTCTTCTCCCCTCTCCCCAGTAGTAGTTGATCAGAATAGAAGGACTGATTGAATGTGCACAAAACTGCTGGAGTCTCTGAGAAAGGAAGGCTGGTTCTGTCTCCTCTGCCTGGCACCACCAATAAGAAAAACCAGTGCATGCTCCAAGGACGCTGAGAGCACAGGGAAGGTGACAGCGCATAATGCAAAAACGGTCTGTGACTGGCTACTGGGGAAACATCCTTCCTGCCCCCCGTTCCCCATGTCTGTTGGTCAGGTCTGGTGATCCATACACAGTAAAGCAGGTGCAGCCTCAGCTCCACCATGCAACTGCCTATACGACTTCAGGTTACTTGCTTTATATCCTCGAGCTCAGTTTCCGCCTTAGTAAATGGAGATAATCACTGTACCTAAGGTGCTTGTGAAGAATTCACTAAATACACATCACAGGGTGTGGGCAGCAGGTCCTCCAACAGCACGGCCATTCAATGCTGACATTCAACAGTCTTTTCATTGTAACGTTGATGCAAAAACAACAATCCCAGCTGATACAGAAAGAAAGGACGTTATTAAGAACCTGGTTTTTTCTACATCATTTTGTTTCAAGTCACTGTTTTCAGGTACCTACTGATGAACTTAAGTAAGGAGTTACTGCATTAGTGCCCCTTAGAGACAGTCCTGGAGGTCTACCACGTTGGAGGCACATGCTTGGCTTGGGGGGAGGAGATGCCCAGTGAACTCAACTGTGATCGTTCCCACTCATGGCTCCCCATCCCCATGCTCACAGGAACCTGTTCCTGGCCGCTCCTGCAGTTCCCACCCACTGTAATCTCCTGGTTCCTTCTCTAGACTGGAAATTCCTCCAGGCAAGAATTTTCTATTGGGGTTTTCATGTTGTTGGTCTTCCATTTCCCCCAACACTGCTACAATAATACCACAAAGGGAGCCAGCACTGGCTGTGTGTTAGCTGAATAAAACCAAGAACAGAAGGGACACAAAAGCAGGGCCTGAATTTCCAGTGGAAATTCACAAGAGGGAAAGATCACCTTTCTCTGATGTACCTGCGTGGGGCCAGGACAACCAAAGCTGATGTCAGAGGAGCCACGTGCACAGTTTGGCCTTGGAGAACAGGCTGGATTTAGTGAGACTGAGAGGGGAGGCCAGGCCCATCTTCTGTGGCCTAAATCCCTACCTCCTATGCCTTAAATTTACAAAGCAGCACAGGTGCATGAATATAAGAGAAGTGGGGAATGGGGAGGGGCATCTGGCATCAGCTCCTTTTTCTGTGAAGAGCCAGAGTCCTATCAGAGGGAGTTCATATCAGCTATCTTTCTAAAAGGTTTTTTCTTTTCCACCCCACCCGCTTTAGCATCATTGAGAAGGCCTTCCCGATAAAAGATGAATAAATAATATGGTTAGGAAGCCTAAGATTCATTCCGGACCCTTCAGTACCCGTGAAAGAAATAGGCAAATTGGATAGAAATCAAAGAAAGGAAGTCACAAGGATTAAAGCCGGCAGCAGCAGGGGCCACTTATAAGGATTCCCGCAGCACCAGCCGGGAATCAGCCCAGAGCAGGGATGACAAAAAGGACCAGGGATCAAATACACTCCTGGAGCAAGGGTGGAGGCACAGGGATGAAGGGAAAGTGTGAGCAGGGTCACGCAGAGGGGTAGAGCAGAGAGGGAGGGGATGTAATTACAGAAAGGAAAACCTGGCCTAAAGATCAGGGCCAGCTCCTTGGGGCGGCTCGTGGCTGGGCAGGGCAGCCTCCAGAGAGGCGGTGGAAGCCCCGTGGCTTGAGGTGCGCCCAGCCAGCAGACAAAGAGAGCCCCGAAAGAGAGGGCAAGGAACATTCTGCCTGCTCAGGGGGTGGGACAGTGACCTCGCATGCCCGCAGCTCACACTTCAGTGTCAACTCAGAGGCATTTCATCAGGCCTCCACTGGAGACAGCCCAAAGCACGTCCCCTCACACACACACCCCATGGCCATTGTGCCTTCGCAACACGCCACTCAAGAAACATCGCCATTCACTTCAAGAGACCCTCCAGGGCTCCTCGCTGCCGGCAGGAGCCTCGAGAAGAACATCTGGCCATGACCCCGGCATGACCACACTTTAAGACAAAACAGAACTTGCTTTAAAGCAGGATTTTAACTCTGATTCAAGGGCCTTCTCTTTTCTCCTGGAACCAGCAGTTTTTTCTCATGCTTTCTTTGAGAACCTTTCCAATTCAAAAGACTCAGGTTTTTCTTCTATGGGATCTTGAACAGTCAATACAAAACAGCGATATTTTAATAAAGCCTCCTGATTGCTCAAAGGCTCACCCTTTGCTCTCAGAGGAGAGTCCAATATTTCTAAAGGGGAGTAGATGGGAAGGCTCCTAAGGACCTAGGCAGCCTCCCCTCCCCCTCCTCTTCCTTCTTTCCCTCCCCCTCCCTCCTCTCCAGATTGCTGTGCCTTCTAGGGTCTCCCTAAAGAGCTGGATTCCCTCCTCCAGGACTCACTCATCTCCTCTATTCCAAAAGCTCTTTTTCCTCTGTCTTCCTTTCTTCCTGACTATATTCATCTGTTTGGCTGCCCTAGCAAATCCCCACACATCAGGTGGTTTAAACAATACAAGTTCAAGTCTCACAGTTCCGCAGGCTGAGAAGTCTAAGGTGGAGGTGACTGCATGGTTGGCTTCTGGTGATACAGAGTGACTGGCTGTCTTCTGCTTACCCTCTCATGATGGGGTAAGGTTGGGGGAGGAGAGACCACAATAGTTCTGGTTTCTCTTCCCTTTCTTCTAAGGGCACTAATCCCATGGCAGGGGCTCTACCCATCATGCCTCTTCCTGCAGACCTAGCCCTAAAGGTTTGCTTCAGGGAGTCTTTCCTGACTTGGCAGAGACTCGGCTAGAACACTTCAGTCAGATCAAGGGCATCCATTCCAGACACAGCACTGTGGGTCACTTAATACAGTATGTCTGGCCTGCCCCCCAGTGTCAGGAGGACAAGAGTGTGTCTATCTCACTACTCTTTGCTATGACTTGGAGTCCTCGCTCCCAGTCGTTCCTTGCTGCAAGAAAATGAATTAGGAACGGCTCCACAGACCGCCGCATACCTGAGTGGTCAGCATGTGTAGCACAAGGGCTAGCTCTTGTGGAAGATGCAGATAAGCACTAGTTACTACTTCTCAAGGACTTAGGGACTGGTCATGGAGAGAAGATACACACACAATAACCTGGACTTCAAGGTATAAATATTCGGTGCTATGGGAATTCAGAGCCAGACATGCACTGCCAGGAGGGATGGGGGGTAAAGGATGTGGGAAGAGTTCTAGAGAAAGATGGTAGAATGTAAAATATGGAGATGACGCCAGGAAGTGAGTACGTCAGACAGAGAGAGAAGAAAATCAAAGGCACAAAAGCCAGAAATCTCCAATGCCTATGGCTCAGTAATAGAATTAAGTTGAAATCCTATTGTGGGGGACCTATCCTGTTCAAAAGATACTTCGAAAGCAAAGTTTAGAGTTTATCACATACATACATGACAGTCAGATTCTACTCTGTTGGATAATTTGACAGGAAGTGGACATTTGCACTGCAGTTTGGAGAAAGGCTTGTCTTCTACTTTTCAGGCACCCAACCAGTGAGCACTCAGTATTCTTAGAGGATCAGTCTCAGTTGCTTCCCTGAGGTGGGACAAGTGGGAGGCAGCTACCAAGTGACTCTTGGAATGTTCTTGGAACAGTCTTGGGGAGACAGAGAGGGCAGATTGTTCATGAAGAGGGTACCCACCATCCAGCCTTCTTTCAGGATATAAAAGGAACCAGGGTCTTCCCACACAGCTAGTCTTCTGCTCCCCACTGGTCAAACAGAGGACAGACACCAAAGGGGAGGAATTGCCCAGAAAGGGCTGCTTCCCTGTGAACCATCCCTTGTGTAAAGTTACACCAAATGAAAGGGAGTTGAAACCAGTTATTACTACTATAGTCATTATCTTTGTAATATTTGGGCAGGAGAGAGCTCCTGTCAGTTTCTGTGACAAGTTATATCTGAATGACAGCCAACCTGCCCATCATTTGAGTGGCACTCCTAGCCTCCAGAAAAGGCAGAATGGAAAACCCTCCTCTGTGCAGGCTTTTCAAAGGGCTTTTCAAAAACATTCAAGCTCCAAATCCTCCAGTCAAGTGCTAGTGTGAGTGCCTTGGTCCACGCTCACGCTCATTTGGGGAAGAAGCTACCACACTGGACAGGACACATACAAATGCAGAGCACAGTCCCTGGAGAAGGATTTCCTTTCTTTTTTATTGAGCTAACACTGCATTCTAATATTATCTAAGTTCCAGGTGCATTACTGAGAAGCAACATGTGTAGATACTACCTGAAGTTCACCGCTAACATTTCAAGTTTACAAAGCTGGAATTTTGGCTCTTCTGAGGCAAAGCAGACAACAGAACACAAAGATTAATAATACTTTGAGTCTCTGGGGAGACATGAATTCATCCTGCCTCTGTCCTCTTCCTCCTACAGTCAAGCTTGCACACACACTAGATGACACATTTGCTCACAACTATGCATACACATGTCATCAAGAGTTCCTGAATTATCGAAAAGTAGTTGCTCCTTCCAAGCAAAGATATGCCAAGTGTTGCCTGGGTGTATTTGCAAATAGTCTCCTGCTAAGATTTCCTTAGTACATTTAAAGAAACAAAAAAGCACACGATCATTCAATAAAAGATGAATTTTATAGATGTGGACTATCTCTTTACCACCCATATTGAAAACAAGAAAGGAAGAAGTGGTCAAACGTTTCAATATTAACACGTAGATGCTTTAGTGGAGTGCTCTAAGATACTGTGCCCTGTAACATGCTTTCTTCCGGTTGCAGAACAGGATTCCTGGATCTCACCACATTCTGCACTGTGTCACTGTATTTATATATCTGGAAACAGACAAGCAACAGCAATCATAAAGTCAGAAACTTTTATGCTACCAAGGATCCTGACTATGAAACCAAACCATCTGTGTTGAAACCCTGTCTACACCACAGACCAGTCATGCAATCATGGACAAGCCACTTCACTATTTTAACCCTCAAGAACTTCATGTATAAATTGAGGGAAACAGCAATACCTACCATCCCATAGGTATCCCTGGTCAGATCCAAACCCCCACAGAAAAGCATCTGAACAGAATAAGATCCTCACAAAACAGAATGAAAAATCTCCTACCTAACTTCCAAAATCAATCTGACTTCTGGAAACAGAGACAAGCTAGTGGATTTTACATAAAAATTGACTCATGCCAACTCTAAGTCATAGTTGGTATGCCTGGGAAAATCTACAGCCACCCTCTGAAATCTCAGCTGAAATGGGAAGCAGAAAAAGAGAGCAGAATAGAGCCTGGAATTGGGGTAGGTAGGGAAGAATCACTGGAATACTCTATATAGCCTAGGTGCACTAAATCATGGTCAATCGAGTCACATAGAATCGCTTATGATTTATAAAAAAAAAAAAGAAGCTCAGGCAAAATCAGTGATGGAAAACACCTGTCTCCGTTCCTCCTCCCTCTCGTGCAGGAACACTGTCACAGCATAATCCAGGCAGCCACTAGCTATGGTCCAGAAGCAGCAGAAGGGACCAAATCTATTTTCAATTCAGCAGTTACACATTTCCTTTCTAATCTATGCCAAAGCAATCCACAACTCTTGAATTTGGGAGACAAGAAGGATCACAGCCAACAGAAATTATAAAAGATGAGTAATCATGTCAGAGCAACGCTAAAGACAAAAGTAAAGAGGGACAAGAATCATTTCCCTCTAGTAGACATGGGGCAGGGAAGGTTAGGCAGGACATGGGAGCAGTGTGTTTGAAAAGTCTTCTCTAAATAACTAGCTTGTCCTTATTCCATTAAAGTTCAACCTTTGCCAGCAGAGTACTAGTTCTCTTTATATTTTTCTCCAAGGCTGCAGCACACATATAAAATGTTAGTATATCCTGAAGAACTGATAATGAACCTCAAAGGAAGCAAGTCCTTTACTCCTCAACAGTGGGCATACTTCCTAAATATGAACTTGTCAGGAGCCTAGAATGAGAGTTAAGTCTGGGGAAGGGACAGTCCAGTTTCTCCCGCAGTGGGGTGGAAAGGAGGTACAGTACAGTATGAAAACATCACCAGCATACTCCCTGGGTGCAGCCCTCACTGCCTTCTTCACTGAGAGTGATTGGGGTTCTCCTCACATATCTGGGATGTCAGGGAGGCCTGGGAGGGGTGAGAGAATGGGGAAAAGGGAAAGCCGGTGAAGATTCTGCAGAACCAGAAGCTAGGAAGCTGATTTATTACAATATAGACATGGAGCACCAAAGTCCTCTATTGGAGAAAAGTATATTGCAACAATCTTTCTTTAAAGTGTGCCATATGAATGGGGCATCACACAAATTTATTGAAGGACCCAAGCTGTTTAAAATGGCTCTCAAAAATATACATCTTTCTGAGATTGCTTCTTGGGTATGTTATTTTTATCTACTCCACTGGAATTAAGCATGGCCCATAACCCCAACTTGAAAGGAGAGAGCTAGTGTCCCACTACCTCCCCCCTCCTTTCCCTTCATATCCATCAGCACTTACCAGAAATCTGACTGTGAGATGCAAAGAAAGCAGAATTAAAACCTGGGGGGAGGCAGAACTGAGCTCTGCCCAAACCAAATGGACCTGATTTGGCTTCCTTCAGCCTCCAACCCTGCTGGGCACTCTGCCTTTGACTGACATGTGACATTCTTGTCTTCATGGACAAAGAAGCCAACTCTTGATGGTTATCGACATCAGCAAATGTCATGTCTGAATATGCTTCCAGCAGACCTTCCTCCCCCACTCCATTTCCTGCCTCTTGCCCCTCAGTTTATTTTAATTATACAGTGAAAACGCTCATGTCTGGAATGACTGCCTGCTGTATCACACCAACCCCTAATTGTCCTCTGGCATTGGATAGTGGCATTTTGTCACCCTACAAAGGTAAAAGGTATGTTTGTAGCAGGAGTGGGTCATGGAATACTTTTTGGAAATGCCAGTGGATTTGCAGGCCCCTCCTTTTTTATGCTATCCATTTGTGATTTCATCTGTGGGTGTGGGAAAAGAGTTCCTTCTCTCCCATGCCTTCCCCTGCTCTCCTAATCTTCCTAGACAATGCCCTTTACTCTTTATATTGATTACTATTAATATTCTAATCCATAATCGCTTGTCTCTTACTAATTCATGAAAGCACTCGAGTAGATTTAGTTGGTGTCCTTGCTATATTTCCTGTACCAGAAGGATGTACCCATCATTCTTGTTCTTTTAAATACTGTCATCAGGAAAAGGACCAATCATAATACAGAAACAATATTTAGGCTTCTCCCAAGGGAACCCCCTAAATACAACCATTTCATAGGAGATCAAAAAGTGACCCATCCCCAATCTAGATGCACCCAACTGGCCCAACTGGGACTTGGGTGCAAATTCCAAATAGGCCTCTCGCAACAAATACGAGCCTCCCCATATTGTATGTGTTTAGTAAATGCTCACTGGAGGGGAGCCCACCTGCACTCAAATGCATGCTATCTATATTGAACTGGACTCCCAGGTTCCAGCTGGGAAATGTTGAGTCTTCTTTCCCTATTCACACCGAGAACAAATCCTCTTCTGCTAGCCACCATTCCCTGCTCAAGCCAAACCTCCAGGAAGAAGGGCTCCTGTGTTCACACGGTTTGTAAGTCAGGCTCCCCACAGCAGTATTTTCCACTTGACAGATTCATGTTGTATCACTTTTAAGCAATTCCCAGTGGTGTATGGTGGAGCCTGTTCACAGATGTTTCCCTAATACTGCTAAGTAAAATGAAAGGTTTCAGGCTAGCTTCCACGGAGGCAGTGGGCTAAGGAAAAATGGATTGCTGGTATGTTTGTTTCCTGGCCCAGAGACCTCTAATTAACACACATGATACCAGCATTTTTCAGTATTCCTGCCTTCTTCTCTAGGATGTTATTCACTTCAGGACTTGGGGAAAGGCATGGTTTTCTCTAACCACCTCATTCATTAAGGCTTAGTGAATCTGCTCAAGAGAATGTACTTGGGACGGAACCAAGACCCAGAGTCCATCACCAGTGAAGACTAGTAACCTGTTCATCCTGTAGATGGCCATCTCCCAACAAGACATGGTCCCAGCAAAGGTTGCACTAGAGGAACCAGGTCCTTCCTCTTGACACCTGCAGGAATCCAGCTTTCATGGAATCCAAAGCAGCTGCTCACATAAAAAGTGCAACCCAGTGTCTTGCAAGGAAGATCTCATCAGTGAGTTATTTTGAGGTCCAAAAGAAAAAACCAAATACAAGTTATCTTCAGGGTTCAGATGTTGGCAAACTTGGCATTGATCTGAAGAGCATGCAGGAAGCAGTAGGGGCATGGCCCCTGGGTGACAGATTTCAGGTGTGATTGAATGCCACGGGCATGTACAGAGTAAATGTGGTAGAGTTTGTCCAAAAGTCAGGCTTCCCTGGCCAGGCTGAACCAAGGTCACGCCTCTCAAAACCCCCCTTTCCTGAAGGAGGTACCAGGCTTGGAGGTGGGGGGATCAAGGCCAGAATACTGAGTTCCAGCTGGTGGAAATGAAAAGCAGCCCTGTGCTATGAGAACTTCCGGCTTTTTAAGAGAAGATGGAAAGTTTTTACTTCACTCTCCCAATTTTTAAACATTAGTTCAAACTCCAAAATAGAGACATTTCACCAAACAACACTCACTATGGGCGGGATCCACGCACGGTCTGCCGTTTCTCAAGCCCTGCATCACAGTTTACATGGTGCTGGATCATGCTCTGCTCCCACATTATTCCACCTTTCACTTCGCTGACTGTGACACCCGTCAGTTGGCTATGAACACTGCCCCGGACACACTTTGGTCTGGATGAACAGGCAGTGCCAGGCATTGACTGCACAGGGATTCTAGGATAGGCCGCTGCTGAACAGGGGCTACAAGCAGACTCAACATTCCCCAAAGGGCAACGCCAAGGATGAAGAGGGAACTGAGTCAATCTAAGTAAGTGCTCCTCCTTCTCTACTGTATCCATTTTCCTTCCTGGAAGGGGTGCATTCACCAACAGTGATTTCTCATTTAATTGCTACAATACAGTAAAATTCATCATGAACCAGATGTGAGTGTTAATTCCCCGAATCTCTGACAGTACACAGATGCAATGGGGTCTTCTTCCCGCCAGTGTGCATTCAAAAATGCCATTAATGGTAAAGGGAGTCAAATGCAAAACATGGGTAAGTAAGCCTTAGTGCATGAAATATAGTCTCAACCACAAGGACAAGCTGCCACATAGCTAGCTGTCTTGACTAAATTAGGTGCTGGGGTGTCTCTGATTAGGACCACGAGGGTGATAATGGCAAAGAAAAGAGAAAAAGTCATTGCCAGGCCCCTGCTTCTCCACTACCAAGACTTTCCCTGACTTACAGGTCAGAGACAATGAGGAGCTTTGAAGCTTGCAAAGAGAGACAAGCCCTAGAAAGATGCAAACTCCTAGGCTTGCAGGGGAATTAAAGAAACAAGCAAGCTCTTCAACAGGGCTGCCCTTTCGTCATCCCACTCACTAAAAGACACTGTTAAAAACCGGCCAGCTTTTATTAGCAGAAACAAACAGAGTCGACTACCAGCACTCAGGAGTTTTTCATCCCGAAAGTCCGGGATGGTTTTGGCATAATAAAGGTCAGATCTCCTAACCACCGCTATGTTCACAGAGCAACCTGAGCTGCAGGCAGGGCCTGCTGGCTTCTCAGTGTCCCCTGTAGAAGGTGTTGCCGATTAAACGATCACATTTCAAAGGGTTCCTTACAGTAAATAGGAAAGAAAGGAAAAAAGAGATCCAGGGCCTTTTGTTAGTCAAAAAGCTAGGGAAAGGCGATAATTAACCCATTTTTGTAGAGAAATCATTTGGACAGAAGTCAAGGGATTTACCACCCTGTCAATTGTTGAGTCTAGATAAGCACATTATATTCCCCTGCACAAAGGGGCACTGAGCTGCTGAATGGAAAGTAGGCCACTACTACTACTTCACCTCACAGCTGAAAAGGGACTTTTATTTTATTTTTTTTGTCCTCCTGATGCAGTGATGGACTAAAGGACTCCCCCCCTCCCACCACCACCCCCCCCCCCCCGCC
This sequence comes from Galemys pyrenaicus, assembly GCA_019455555.1. Classification (NCBI taxonomy): domain Eukaryota; kingdom Metazoa; phylum Chordata; class Mammalia; order Eulipotyphla; family Talpidae; genus Galemys; species Galemys pyrenaicus. Next base: position 1,720,848 of record JAGFMF010011983.1, read on the forward strand.
CCCTCACACTAAAAACATAACTTCAGAGGCTGGCTTTTGCATTTTGTTAAATATTCAAAGGTATTGTGCAATTAGCATGTCATTAATGAATAATTAATTATAGCTAAAGCAGCCTTCAGATTTTTGCAGCTAAATTATTTAAACTGCAAATAGAACAATACAACGCAAGGCGCTCTCTGGGCGTTTTGTTACGGCATTATTTGAAAGGAACAGCAATATTACTTTTCATTAGTTGCAAGAATTATGTGCAACAAAAGCTGTTTTCATTTTTTTTCTTACCTAAAAGTTGTTTCATGGGCCCTAAAAGGGAAAATTAATTCAATTCAGATTTGATTTCCTAAGAATTAATTAGCTGCAAATATCTGAAAACTGTGGCCAGGGGTTTAGCTATCTGTACTTAAGAGGGAAAGGTAACAATTTAAATCCATCCTTTCAAAGGACTCCTACACAAAAGTACCCTTTTCTAGGTATCTGCTTACCACTTCTGAAAGCAAAAAGCCCTTTAAAATTCTTTTTATTTTCGAAGCCAGCAAATGTTGTTACTAAGTTACCCCCAGCAAATAGTCAAGAGCTAAATAGGAAGTAATATGTTGCTACTTGCAGACACAGATCGCTAGTAAGACATGCTTATATTTATAAGCTGCACATCTGGGATCAGTTGACTTACCCATCTGCTAACTACACCAGTAAACAGTATGTCTGGGCCCGTCAAATCCTTGCATCCATCACAAATTCCTGCTTTAATTGTGTGTTTACGTGGCAAACCTCTGCTTAAGTATATTTTAAGACTGTTTTAAGCAGTTGTAATTGCTCCTTTCTTCTTCATATTAACTCTAACACGTTTTATTTACCATTATGACAGACCATGATTTTGCAAGCCTCGAGATAAATAAACACCAGAGATCATCCCACCCGGGAAGAGGCAACAGCAACACAGAGCCAAAGCTGTAACCTGTCTGGTCTGAAGAGCTTTCTGCACAAGAGTCAGTGCCTTGAGGCACCAGGTCACATCTAGATAAGGCCAGCATTCTCCTGAACTCAGAAAATGGTTCGTTACACACATGCTTTTTGAGAAAAGGGCAGCAGAAGAGGAAGACTTGGGGAGACGGGTCATATCACAGACTCACAAGACACCAAGTTTCCCAGGATCCCTTCCCTTTTCCTTAACTAGGGGACTACTGGTCTGCAAACAGCGAGCGGAGCAAGGGGGTCTCTGTGGGTTGAGAGTTAGGAGGTGAGAGTTACCAAAGCAACGCGAGAGTGGATGAGCCAATGGCAGGGAGTTAGAAGAGGTGGACAGGCAAGAAGTAAAAGGCGAGTGTAGTTTCTGGATTTTTAACCCAGATTCTATAACTGAGTTTCAGAAGCATGCTGACAACACAGATTTCAAAAAGCAAAAATTTTAAGGCTTCGTCCATAATTAGGGAATAAAATATGCACAGTGCTTTGCACAAAAGAGGGGATTTGACTGTATTTTTCCCAACTTACCTTTCACACGTGTGTGTGTCGCAAGATGTCAAACTTCACACAACCTGTTACTGTTCGGGTTTGGGGAACTGAAAGTGTCCTGTGCCTGTGTATTATTGTGCTGATGCAAATAGTTAAGTTTTCTGTGCAATTAACCATCATTTTCTCAAGGGATCCTTGTACACAGCTTTCAGTTTCCAGACGCTCAGTAAGTGGTGACATCCATGCACAGCTGAGAGAGGCGGGAGTGGGGGCAAGCCGAAGACCCATCTCGAGCTACAGTCACTCTAGTACAGTCTAGCCAAATGACAGTATGGCAGGATGCAGTTTACTCAGGCCAAGGAAGCCGAGCTTGTCAAAGACAAAATCCAAATGGGCCCGCCACGATGCCAAATGTTCTCATAGGCCTTGCAAACACATAATCCAGACAAACTGAATTAAATTGCAACCAGTTTATAATTAATTTGCTTTTGAAAGTCATGCCATGAGAACAAATGTGCCATCCATTTGCAATGAATTGTTCTTAGGGGCACCCCTACTTAATAATGCCTGTGTAAGCAATAGCAGCACCCATTGGTACTGGCTCCTAAATAAGGAGGGGGTGAGAAGTGGGGCCAATTCCAGGAAGCTTAACAGTGCTGTCAACCTCATGGAGCTGGGAGCCGGGTGTAGGTGGTGTGGTGTCATAGGCTCCCTGACCTTAAACGCCAGCCTCACTATGCCGGAGCTGCTAATATTAGACACACAATCCTCTCCATGAGGCACCACCCTTGCTGGACACCATCTTTTAAGGACAAATCCTCAGGGGAAGAGTAAAACCAGTAAGTGGCCAAGGCAGAAAAGCTCCCTAAGAATTTATTTCTCAAATCATGTTTCCTGGGACTTTAGGAGTCAAGCAATGCTGAGGCCCTAGCAGATGGGGCAAGAAAGTCAAAATAATGTAAAAGGGGAAATAATCCTGAAACGTAACAGAATATGTATGATATGCCAAGCACATTTTTCTTCCCTGAAATCCTTGGGGTGGGCGGTGGGGAGAACAAGGGGAGGGAAGGTTTTCAAAAGTTCAGAGGAAAAAATATAAGTAACCAGCTTTGGGCCTTATAACTGAGTATATAGTGTGTCAGGATTCTAACCCAGAGCCAACTGAACAGCCTGAATACTCTGTTTCGCCTGTCACCAAGAGTCAGAGCTCACTAGCTCCTTCTCTAGGGCACAGAGGCCAGGGGGAGGCTTGAAGCCTGACTGCTGTTTAAAAACAAGCTAGAATTCCACCCCATCCTGAAGCCTGGCTTCGGGGAGTGGGTCTAAGTTACTTGCAGCCCTTCTTACTTCCAGGCAGAGTTCTCATTCAACTCGATAATTCCCTTACAGGCCCACATCCTTTCTGATTCAAACTGGTTTGTTAACTGGCTGCTGTTTTACATCAGCTTATGTACCAAGTTATAGCTGGCTGTTTCCAAAACTCAGACCCATCCTCAAGGAGTGCAAGTGTGTCACCTGGAGGAGATTCGTGAGTAGGTGCTGCAGGTTTGACAAGCTGCTGCAAGGAGAGAAGCTGCAACATCCGGCTTAGCCATGGCACTCTGAAGAAGAAGAATGGCAGTCCCAGTGGTCATTCATTCATGCGTGCAATAAATACGTTACAGGCTCCTTCTTGAATGTGCCAGATCCTGCATTCAGTTAATAAAGATATGTGTGTGTGTGCACGCACATGCGCGCATGTGTTAAGATTTAGAAGCTGCCCAAGGTCACAAAGATCACTGCTAACAAAGTCAAGGTCTAAACAGAGTAGTACTCAAGCACATCTACCATCTACTCCCTCTATCCACAATGCTTATCTGCCCAGGAAGCTTCTACCTGCAAGGAATGAGCAGCGTTATGTCACAGGCCTTCCAGGGTCAAATCCTATGCTGCATTTTCCTTTCACCGACATGCAGCCTAAAGGGCTCTGAAAGTATTTCAAGAGGAGATAAGACCCTCCACCTCAACACAGATACCTATACTTCCACAAGGAAGAGAAATAAGAACAAAGTTCAAGAGGCTTTTCACTGCTGGGGTACACAATTTCAGAACATATCTTGAAATGTGCATACTGACACATACCCACACACCCACCCACCCACACATACAGACACACACACACACACTCCAGAAACTCCATCTACAATGGTATCCCAAGTTATTTTCTAGTAGCCACATAGTAATCGATGATTCTTAGGAAGACAGAATTTACTAAAGGAAAAAGAAGTACAAAATCTCAAAGACGGGTTGCAAGGGAATCCACAAAAATGGAATTCCAGCTATTGAGCAGGCACTCCAGTGCCATCCACCGTGACACTGCACTGGCCTATGGATGAGGAACAGCAGCAGCTTCCAAGCACTGTATGAACACCCGCTGCCAGGCATGCTCCTGCTGAGGCTCTCTCCCTGCAGCATGTCATATAAGTACCCAGGGTTATCCCTCTTTCACAGACAGGAAAATTGAGGCTTTGCAAGAGTAAACCTTATATAAATAACTACTCGAATCACAGGAAAAGTATAAGGTATTACAGTGCTGAGCACAGTAGAGGATGCAAGAAATTATGAGCTATTGACCCTTTTCATCAATGATCAGGAATTCAAACTGCAAAGATCACAACATATAAGCAAACTGATGAGCCCAACCTCACTAGGAAGTCTCAGGAGAGCCAGAAGCAAGTCTGTCTTGTCACAAGCAGGGTGCCCAGGGCCCAGCACCAATCTGGCTTATAGGACTTGCTGAATAAACTATTGCTGATACATGTACAGAAGAGTAAATGTACAGAAGAGAGTGTTTTAGAATGTCTGGAACCTGTTCTCTCCCATGCATTTGGGTTAAAGAAATATGGGAAAAGGGGTCCCAAATTTGCAACTAGCATCTCAAAGCCCTGGACCCAAGGCAGCACAGGCTGAGCCCCACTGGATGGCATACACATCTTATTTTCACTGGATTTAGGAACCAGCAGCCCAGAGGGCTGAATGTGAAGATCTCCGTTTCTGTATGTCCATGTTCTGCCATGGAGGGAAGTCAGCTAAACATTTCAAACTTACCTAAAAGCCAGCAATATGTTTTAAGGGAAGTGACTGGCAAACAGCCATAACCTCTGATGCAGAAAAATACCAAACTTACTCCCAGGCTTAAATACCTTCAAGAAGACCCTCAAAGACGAGGAAGGAGTCTTAAGGACCCATCTGATTTTTCCCCATTCTCCTTCGATGGGAACATCTTTTACATACAGCTTCAAGGGGGTAGGGGGGGGGGTGTAAAGAAAAAGGCAACCTGCCTGAAATGAAAAATTCCAAGCTTGCTTTTGTAAAAATCCTCCAAGCTCAGGCTGGCTGCCCCTCCCCCTTCGTCCTCTGCCGTGTTTTCGGCAAAAGGGTCAGAGGCTGTTAGAATACATTCTGTTTTCGGCAAAAGGGTCAGAGGCTGTTAGAATACATTCTTGGGCTGTATGAGAGGGACATCTGACAAAGCTCCATGTGTCCTAACTTGGGGGAATTTAAATGACAAGCTGGTTTTCTAAGTAAGGGATCCTCTTTTACAATAGAACAGCATGGTTGCTTCATGGCAGAGGGGAAGAAGAAGAATCAAAGTTTTCTTCAAATCCCCAGCGGTGCCATTGACCTGTCAGAAGGCAGTGACCCACTCCTGCTAATCCATGCAAATCAGATGCCTCCAATTTGTGAGGCTGAGAGGACAGCCCCACCTTGAAATTCAGGAAGAAGCTTTCCAGTGAGGTTCCTATCAGAGAGTTCAGATCACCTCTCTTTTTTCTTCTTCAAAAACATGATGACAGCTGACTTCCTTCCTGCTTTGCCCTTGCTTAGGGAGGAAGAACTGCCTCTGATGGCGCCCTGATTAGCATCAAGGCAAAAGCAGCAAGTTCTCCACACAAGGAGGCCATGCCCTACCTTACAGGCCTGTTGCTCCCAGGGTTTTGCCCCCACAGACAGGTTAATACACACGTATAGCCCACTGCTATTACTGCTTTGCTAGCAATCACCCCATCGTTTTTTAAGATGGTGGTCAAGGCCTGAACTTCCTAGAACAAGCTTCAGATCCACAGGAGGGACTCTTATTCACTAGAAATACTGTTTTCAAACCTGTTCAAAATGAACCACCACCCCTTCCCCACCAGGTTGAAAGCCATATGCCATTCAACTGTTAAACCACTAGTAATTTCAAGTAGAAACATTTCAAAACAGAATATTTCAAGGCTGGGATTTTGATATCATTTTCATTTTTTGAAACTTGGAAAATTATTATCTTAAAGACTCCTGAAAACAAACAAGAGGAAAAAGTAACAGTAGTAATCACTTTGCCAATTCTTTAGGAAAATAGTATTCCCCAAACCAAAAAAGGATACTTAAGGATAAAAAGACTTGGATAAAGGGAGAGAGGGAAGAGAAGGGGTTAAAGGGAGAAGAGGGGAAGGGGGGGGGAGAGAGAGAGAGAGTACAAGAGTGAGAAAGCCAGCACCCTCAGTATATCAACAGTAAGGTAAGAAGACTCAATACAGAATAAATATCAACGTCACCAGACTAATACAATTTTACTCAATATCCTAAAGCAATTCTTTATGGACAGAAGCGACAACTTTAAAACATATTCTATAGTTACAAATAATAAAATTGTGCACTAATGGAACTGTAACAGAGACAACTCCATAAAAGGGGGGTTCCCTACCCTTCTTAACCAGGGGTCAAAATGAGCAACCAGGTGAAGCTTTAAGACACACAGATATGAGAGGATACAAAGGAGAGAGACCCAGGGTAGACACGTGGTGAGGGTGTGCTTGCTTCTCAGCTTTGGGCTTGTACCAAGGAAGGGGGACATGGAAGGAGACACGTGATGAGAGACATGTAGATACACTTGGAAGAGGTACATAGGTGAAAGAACTGTGAAGAGGCTAACAGTGGCAGCTGTTATCTTGATTTGCTCCTTTCATCCCAGATTTGCCTGGCCCCTTTTCTATGGTTCCATGCCAGAAGGTGCCTTAAACTTGTGACAAGTTGTCATGCCTCGATAGCCCCATTTTGGGCCAACCCCTATCTGGTTGGGCTTTTACCTATGAGGACATGGGTAAGTTTGGGTGTTTTATTGGGAAGTTATTGTCCTTTCTTCTCTCTCTATGCATACTAATTGTATTAAGGTTCTTTTACACCAAGAGTATGCTTTGTCTTTGTGCGCACAGATGGCCAGACCCCTGAAAAGAGCACAAATTTGGGGGTCCCAGGATAACCCTTGGTTTGCGTGTTCAGATTTGCATTACACAGACCAATCAGTGGAGTAGAATAAAAATGCAGGTGCCTGTATGTCCTTAGTTGGGGCTCATTTTCAAGACAGCAGAACTGACATTGTCAACAGAGCATCGGTTGGGGGAGGGGAGCGCAAGACCCACCTGCCTTGATGGGCCAGGGTAGGAGCCCCTCACAATTGATAAAGAAGAATATGAACAGAAGGGGATCAAGCCAGCAGTTCTTATAAACCATCATGGAAACATTTAAGATTTAAACAAAGAAATGATGAACAGACAAGTACATGATAATTCTCCACCTCTGAATGTGAAAATAACTAAAATTAAAGGACCAACACGATAGAGGAAAGTATTTGAAAAACACTTGGCAAAGAAAAATAACTTTTTAATTCTTTAAGAGGTGCAGTCCAAGCAGCAGACCTGGTTCCCCTCTCTGAACGTGGACCACAGTCACTGGTTCATCGCTAACAAACAAGATACGGCTGAAGAGTGGTGCATGACTTCCAAGGCTAGGTCATAAATGGCGGTATGGGTTCCTGTTTGCTCTCTCACCATCACTCAATGTGGGAGAGTCCACCACCATGGTCTGGGGACATTCAAGAAGTCTTTGAGAGACCCACCTGGCCAGCAACCTAGGTCCCCCACCTGGGGGCAGATCCCTTCCCCCAACCCAGTCAAGTCTTCAAATATCCATGACTATTCTTGAATTCTTGTGAATAATAACAGTTCATGGTTTTAAACCTAAGGGTAAATCAATGAAGAAAAAAAAAGAAAGAATTGGCAGGGATGGGGGGCAGAAAATGAATAGGCAATTCACAAAAAAAAAAAAACAAAAAGCACGTGACCAAAACATACAAAAAATATTCAACCTCAGCAAGAAGTACAAAACACAAATTAAAATTGGAAGTCAGTACCATATGTTAGCATACAAAGTTGGCAAAGGTTTTCAAAGGAGGTCTATAGAGGATGCCCATAAACTGGAAATTCTTAAGACAGTGGTGGGAGTGTAAATCGGTATCATCTTTTTAGAGGAAGATTCAGTAACATGTACCAAAAGGCTTAAAAATATGCATATCCTTTAGGAGACTCTCAGATTGCAAACCAAAGATTTAACACGAGGTGGCTCATTCCTTTTAATAATCACAAAAGAAAAAAAAAATCAGAGTAATAATCCTACAACAGGGATTGTTCAATAAGCTCCAAACATGGGATGTAAAGCTGGTAATTATCTTCAAAAATTATCAGAAGCATTCAAATAGCCACTCTATATTAAATTTAAAAAAACACAAAATAGCATAATTCAATTTTGTAAATACACAGTTTTAATATATACATAGAAAAAATATTCTGAAACAAACTACAGAAATATTAAGAGTCTGAATAAAAGATAATTTTTCTTTTTTTGCCTCTACTCTTTCAAACTTTCTACAACATGTGTCTCTCCTTTAACTAAATTTTTTTTAATTAAAATTATTGTTGGAGTCAGAGAAAAATGATAGTCCTACCTACCACCCAATAAAACTCCCATTTTTGGAGACTATTTCTATTGAAAAAAATAAGTTTTTGTCTCAGTTACAGAAAGGGAAGGGGGGACATTTTTAAGAAGAGATAAAATAAAACCCCAAAGCTTGGACAGTCTTTTTCTAGATAAAACAGGAAAACCTTGCTATCTTTTGTATAAACCTGAGGGTTGGTAGCACAAATGCACTAATCTTATTTGCTTTGTCTGGCATCTGTGCCGATTAACCATCTTTTCACACAAATGCTGAAGGCTGCCAGTTGTGACAGATCTGGACTAATGGTGATGGGAGCACAGGGTTTGGTTTAAGTGATTTGATAAAACACGTGGCAGCTTGAGAGGCGGTGCACTTCCATATATGTAACAACATTGCCAACCACCAACCCATCCCATAACTGTAGCCCCCTTCTCAGCTGAGTGGAAAATACAATGGCCCTTTTGGTTTACCTGCTGTAAGCCACAGACAAGACAAAGACCTCAGAAACTTAGAGCCCTGGATTCAAGAGCTTCTGAAATCAGGCCAATCACAGAAGGGAGTGGGGCTACTGGGAGCAGTGGAGACACCCCTTCTAAAAGGCACCCCCAGACAAAATGCTTCCCCACGTCAAATATGACTACGACTGCTAGTGTGCCAGCTGGATGGGGTACACACCCTAGAAAAATGCTTTTTTGGCGAGTTTATAGGACCACTAAGACCTCAGTGCTCTCAGTTGGGATGTCACCACAGTGAAGTTTGTCTTAACAGATGGTAACATATTATGTTCTATTCATTCTCCTCATTTAAGATCATTGCTTTCCACGCTGGGCTTCTAATAGGGAAAGAAGTAAGCACACTTTAAAGCCCACATGGCGACCTACAGAGTAGGGTAAAGAACACCAAATTCGAAGTTCCAGTGCCAGGTGTGATTCCCATCTGCAGGAACACTAAGTTCTAGGGACCTCGGGCCAGTTGGTTTATCTCTGATGGCCATTTACACTTCGTAAAGGATGAGGTCTTATCAGATGGTGGGTAAGTCCTATTCTGCCTGAAAAGACCCACATGTCTCTAATTTAGGAAAACTACTCAGAAACAGATATCCCCAGTTAGCTCACATGGAGCCCACTTTCCTAAGCCTCCCCTATCAAATCCTCTGAGTCAGACTACTATTCACCAAGGAAGACAAATACTTTTCCACCAGCAAGGTTGGGAAAATTTCCTCAGCCACTCCATTCCCCACAATTTTGACTGATCAAGATTTTATTGGAATATCATGTCTTTAATGTTTTGGTGGCTGCAAGTTAGCATTTTCCTTTTACTGGCTGTGGGGGTCCAGTGAATGAGATTCACTGAGAACACCGTGTTCAAGTATCATCTGTACCACAGGATGGTATTCCACCAGATCTTAATTTGTAAAGAAAGGTCACCTGCTTGCCACTTAATGGGTCTTAAAAATGTCCAGAGGTTTCCCACACATTTGCAAAGCTCTTGTGCTGTCAGCTTTCACAGGACGACAATCACCGAAGTTTTCACCCCTTCCCTCAAATTACAGCAGGACTCTCTAAGGGGGGTAGGATCTGCGCCTTGAGGACCAACCTTCAAGACACACTGCCACTCAAGTGCCAGGTGTGCGCCCAAATCCATGGCCAGGGCTTTTCTCTCCAACTGAAAGTTGATATTCCATTCTCTTCTTTGGACTACAGGTCTCTCTCTATCCAGAAACTATATTCCAAAACATGAGAGGTAAGATTTCCATGATGTTGTGTTCTTAAAGGTGCTACCAGAGAAGGTGCTGGCGAAATGATTCCTATGTAACTCAGGTAGAAAGAAGAAAAGATACAGCATAAAGACATTAAAGGCTGAGACTGGGTGGCTATCCACCTATTGAGAATGTAGGGTGGGCTAGCTAACCAAAGAACGAGAGAACCTTTGCCTTGGCACAATGCGCAGAGTAAAAAATGTCAGGTTTTCTTCCTCTTCCCTCTCTTCAGCATTCGTTGATTTCCTCCTTTGAATTAGACAAAGTACTTAGACATCAGAATACAATAGAGAATAATGCATGATCCCTGCCTTCAATGGGCTCACAAGTAGGGGGAGCTGGATGGTCGTGTCCCCACACAGGGTGAATGTGCTTTGAGAGAGTGGGGTGCATTCTGAATATTTGGGTAATTGTCTTCATTGCTTCATTTAAGACGGTTTGAGAACCAAACGCTAAATTAGATCTTGAGGAAAAGTCTGAGGCAGCCCAATGAAAGCTGAGGCAAGATAGACCAGCTATAGAGGAAAAGGAGCCAAGACAAACGCCACCCAAGGTGCTCAGCAGGTGTGCATCAGTGCCAGGTGGCCCAGCGAGAGGTGAAAAGTAGTGAGAAACGACATCAGGAGGTAGACTGGATGCAATACTCGCCAGCCAGGGCAAGTAGGAGCCACCAGGGCCCGTAACAGTCAGTTTTAAGCAAGAGAGTAACAGGAGGCTTGAGAAAGCCTAAGCTAGCTGCCGTGAAGATAACAGATGGCATAAGGTTAAGAGAGAAGGGGAAGAAATAGCTAAGAAGCAACTGCAGTAACCTACATGAGAGGATGGTGAGCTCAACTCAGACAGACCAGTGCAAAGAACAGAGAGGAAAGAACAGACCTCTAAGGAGGGCAGAGGCATGGAGGATGGAATTGATAACCTGCTAAGGTGCCTTTCAGTTCAGCATGCTCAGCCTACGGCATCCCCAACGCAGAAACCCTACAAGGCTGCCACAGCCCACGGAAATTCTCAGACTTGGAAGCACCCTGAAAACTGATAGCTAGTCCTTTCAGTTCCTCAAACAGGTTTCAGGGTCCACTGAGAATCCAGGGTCCTGCCTTTCATTCTTTCTTGGCTACACCAGCTAGCATTGTTTATTCTGGAGTAGTAACTTCCAGCTTTTTAAGGACACTCATGATATGACATCTGCCTACAAGAAAAAAGTATATGTGTGTCCAAGTAGTGGACGTGTAATTAACCCTCAAGATGTAAGAATCTATTTCACAAATGTCAAGTGGATCTGACTTCAGTAAACAGACATCTTGAGACACGACATGTCAAATGAAGAATCCCACGTGTTGAGGTATTTGGTAACCAGGTGGAGATGCCAGTGTTTACCAAAAACAGCACTGGACTGGGGGTCAGAAACTTTGATTTTAGCTCTGCCTTTGTTACTGACTAGTTGTGTAAGCTTTGTGCTCCCCTGCCCAATAATGAGGAGCTAACGATAAAAGACCTTAAGGTTCTGAAGAATCTATGATCCACCACTATGTCAGGGGCAGAGGAAGGGAGTGATCATTTAACTGTGTGACCACAGGCTCCCAGCAGCAAAGACGCCATAAATGGTGGAGGACTACAGAGACTTTGCTGATCCGGGTAGTGAGGTGACATACATCTAAAGAGGTATCAGCTGTATCCCTAAATCACAGAGTTATAAGCAAATGTTACCTCAAGAAAATATACAAAAATTTTAAGAATTTAAAAATCATCATAAAGTGGAGTTTTGAATCTCCAGTCCTCTTTGCAATTACAGCAAGCCCCTTACATTTTTTTGCACATATTATTTAAAGAAAGGTTATTTAAAAAGAGAATGAAAGAAAAAAACCTTGTCAACTTGCACTCAATGGATTTGCATATTTTCATATAGATCCCAATTGTACACTCATTCTTCTCTAGGAAGATTAATATCAGCCCAGAAGTTAGGGGTTTAACGGAGAGTAAAGATGGCTCTGCAGCTTTGGATCTTTGCAATTGTTTTTTAAAATCCATACGGTTAAGTCGCAGTGATTCACTGATGCAAATTCTGTGTTTATCCCAACCTCTAAGCCTTCTGTGGCATTTGAGTTTATAACAGCTTTTGTAAATGTTGATTTAAGATTTGGGATTAAAGTAGGAACACACCACCTGTCTTCAAGTTGACATAAATGTTATAAAATGGGTTGCTACACCTTTTCTAATCCTTGTCTCTAACCAGACCCATATGTAAATTTCACACAGTAGTATTTAGTAGCATAATTAATCCCTACTTTATGTTATGAGTAATATTTCCTATTCCCGACCCTGTAACGTCCTTTAAGAAAGATCCATGTTCCAATTAGACTAGCCCATCGGCACTCTTTTAATGAGCAGATTAATCATTCAGATGGGTACAACGGTGTCATCACAGGTTTTAAATATGATAATCTACATCCTAATGGTGCTGCAAAGCCTTGGCTTCGAGCAAAAAAGGTAGACAAAATTGGTGAGTGTTTCATTTTGCTCTCTATCTGGGACACTGCGAGACATAAGAAACCTTGAGTGATGCAGATTTAGGAAAGCAGTCATAATTCTGTTATAACAATTATTTCTAGGAGAAGTTGCATTTGCTGGCCCCCTGAAGTACACAAGAGTATGTCCAACTTGATGTGGAGAAAATGTCTTTTTCTCAGCCAGCTTTTCTCTTTAGAGCTCTACTCCCAACCTTCCCATTGAAAAAGAGGTACAGAAAGGAAAATTACAAGTGACTGCAATTCGTAAAGTTATTCTGTGTCAAATCTGACTCACACTAATCAAAAATTTCCCCCACCGAGGAGGGGAGGAAAAAGTCCTTCCGATTTGATGCTTACCTTTTCACACAGACTTATAGAAAACCACTTCTTTCTCTGCCTTCATCTCCCCTCTCTACAAAAGCAACATTGCAACCAAATCTCAGAGATCATCATCCTCTGGGTGACACAGGGCAAAACCATTGAGTAACAGGCACACAGAGAATATCAATAAACTGGAATTCACTATAAATAATTCACCGTGACAAAAAGTATACTCTTAATGGGCAATTAATAGACCCAAGAAACTCAAACCAAACACATACTCTCTTTCCTGTATCTCTTAGGGATTTATCATAATTACCCTGAAACCAAGGTCTCCTTTGGCTTCTTACACTGATATCAGCTCCTCCATCTAATTAAACTTGTCCGCCACCACCCCCTAAAGACAGACACCTGGTTTGGTCTTAAAAATGAGGTCTGAATCATCTTCTAGAACAATCAAGTCGTGGTTACACTTTTAATACAAATAGCTGGAGGCCAATTCATCTGTATCTGCAGGGCTAGCTGCCAAGAATTCTCCAAAGAGAGCACAGGCTGACTCCAGCAAACAGTGCAGGCGAGTAACAGAGGCAGACGTCAGGTATACGGTAAAGGAACCTCATGGGATGGTTCTCTGGTTAACCCCAGGTTCATCAGTATCACCTGTAATAACCACCAGACATTCTGGACCTACACAGATTAAAAGCTCTTTCAGGAAATAAGACATTTCAAAAGAAGTACTTGTGTGGGCAGTACCATTCATGGCGCTTTAGCACTAATTCCATCCACTCCATCTGACAAATTCACGTTAAGAACCTACAAGAAAAACTAGGGATAACAGACACTGTGGGACAAAGGACATATGATCCTTGTCAGATTGTTCCAGATAGTCCTACTTCTGTTTAGAATATACAAGAATAAAAAAAAATAGTCTTATTTCAGAAAGTCTAAACAAAGACACAACTTACTTTCTTAAATGGTGGGTCAGAATCAGTAGGTGAAGTCATTACAAAATGGAGCCCTTTTCCTTGGGACAAAAAGTAAGTCTTCCTGAGCATCAAGATCTTTGTTTGAGAACAAATTTCCTGCTCAGTGCCACCCCTACATCCACCTCCTAGCCTTTAACTGTCCCTATTCAAACCTGCTCTTAAGAGAATCTCAGACTAACATGTAAGTAACGGGTGTGTGTTCAGACCAGGAAAGAAAGCTATGCTATGCACTTGGGCAGAAGCCAAAGAATCAATATGCTAGGATTTCAGACAGCAGCATGATTGGGAAGAAAAAATTAGATAGGGAAAAAAGACTATAGAGAGTTCTGAGGAATAGAGACAGGAGGAGGTGGTTCCTGTCCTGACTTATCCCTACATTTATCATTTGAAAAGCTTCCTTGAGACATACTGACCCTGCTTTTTACATGTGAAGTCAACCACTTTCCTCCTAAGACAGTGATTCTAAGGAAAGGGGCCAATTTTCCAAACTTGGGAATTTCAAAAGGCTTGAGAGCCAGCCATACCTTGATAACTATTAACAATGATGACTTAGTATCTGTCCTTGGGAAAAAGAAATTTTTTATCTAGAAGACATTCTCTGAAGCATGGGTTACAAAAGCAACTCAAACACACTTGTCATTTCTCCAGAAGGTTTAACTCATCCCCGCTAAGTACCACATCATGGAAAAACACATGTCAACAACCACAAATAATTGCAAAAAAATAATTATACATTAGTTCTAGATGTCCAAGTCAGTGTGATTCATTTAATACTTCCATTGAGATCCTAGTCCAAGAGAGTTAATCAAGCATAGCAGTTTCCTAATCAGAACAGTGAACTAATGATCCTATTTCTGAGTAATACCAGTCAGATAAAGCTCTCAAAAGGTAGTTAACATCACTTTGGTGGAAAGGAATGACAAGTGCAAGTCCTGGTAGGGTAATGCATCATTCATGCCCCCTCTCATCCTGACATTTTAACGTTATCTTGTTTTACTGTGTCGGCCTAACACTGCCACTGCTGGCAAATTAAACTGTGAACTTACAAAGTGGGTGGCAATAAATACAAATTATGAGAGTTCAAAAGATGTCCCTAGAGGTGTGTGCTAGACACGGCGTATCTCTGGCTTTGCTGTCATATGGCAATAGACGAGAGACAAAGTAGAACAGGCTCTTCTGGAGGCAGAGAAAAAAAGAGAGAATTAACTAGCTGCTGATAGGGGAAAAAAAAATGAAAATGAAGAAAAAAAACACGGGATTTAAAAACTGATTTGAGGAAGAGCACACTGATGAAAAAAAGAAGAAAAAAGTCCAGAAAAAATTATGTAAACATCAGTGGTCTTATCATGCACCAGGTGTTTATTCAAATGGCCTTAAAAATATGTTTTGAAATTGTTCAAGGTATTTATAAATGATCAAATACGACAATCACGCATTCTGGGCAAAATTTACAATAAGAAAGTGGGCAATTCACATCCTGGGGGGGGTGGAGAGAAAGGAGGGAGGGGGTCCAACATTCTGTGATAGAGGATTATGGGGACTTCAGTGGTGGGTGCAGTGCGGTAACACATGCCTGAAGAGGTGTGAACCTGGACCCTTACACTATACAATGTTGACAATCAAGCTGACTCAATAAAAATATGATTAAAAAAGAAAATAAATCTTAATTTTAAAAGGTTGTGAAACGAAATCAAATCATGATCCTCACCACCCCTCCCAGCCCAACAAAGAAAGAGAACGATTTGCTTGTCATAAATAATTCTGGGTGAACCAGACTAGCATGATGCCACTGACAATGTAAGTATCAAGAGCTCCTCACAAAGCAGGTGTACGCCAAGAAAGGAGGCTCTTGGAGATCTTAATTCTGCAGGAATTCCCTGTGCTGTTTTGGCCAATGCAGCCTCAGGTTAATGAGCAAAGTCAGGGAGAAGATAGTAAAAATAAAAAGGTCTCTAGAAAGTCTGCTGCAGGCTTTGCCAACTTAAAATACCCACAATAAAAGTCAGAAATACCCCGAACAAAAGAAATCTGACCCTTTCAGGCACACAGAAAAGAAAAAAAGACCTAACAAGCAGAACCAGAGATCAGGTTTTTTAATATCGCCTAACACTGGGACGTGTGCTCCCAATTTGGTCTAGTTCCACTAATGAATCTTATAAACTATTTTATCTGCCTATTCCATGCCCACAAACCACTCACAGGAGACCGGGAAATCATCACTTCTTCCCGAGTGCAGACATCAGTTGGGCCGCGTGCAACAGCGGTCTGTTTATTTTTCCCATAAACCACTGGTTTCATAGAAACTCATTAGCATCACCTGTGTTAATTACACTAGCAAACCAATCAACAGCTCCTTCTTAATTAGGTTTTCTTTATTAAAGCCGGAAATTGCCAAGGAGACAAAAGTCACCTGGGGAAATTATGTGAAAAGGAGTATTTATGCCAAATTACACACTAAAATAATAATAAAATAGCCCAGTTTGTTTACAGGAAAAGGAAACAATATTAATATTCAAGGTCACTGGCACACTCCTTATTAATTATTCTCGTTATATGAAATTGTGATCTTTTCTGCTTCCAGAGGGTTAGCTTATAGAAAGTCTTTGTGCTTGAAGTTGACTCACATCAGATTTTGATGACTGTGGTCAGCAATTATGACTTGCTTATTCCATAAACACCAGCACCCACGGGTTAAAGCAGTTAATGCTAATTTCATGAGCTCATGTACCAACTGTAACTCAAAATCCCTTATGTCTGTTAGCATACCTAGAAAGGCACATAAAAATCTACTGTGAGAGGAAAAGACGCACAAGCAACTCGGAATTTGTGATTCTCCTAAAGAGAAGGGAAAAAAGACTTCTAACCAAAATCCTCTGCTTCCCAGAACTTTCAAAGTCTGGGTGGAGGTGCAGGCAGAGAGAAGACACAATTAGGTTTTAGAAGGAGATCCTTTCTCTAAAGCTCAACTTAGAGGGAGGTCCCTCAGGATCATTAAAACAGCCTCTTCTGAGGTCTAGGAAGCAGGGTCAGGGTATTTGATGTTCTGCTTATGAGGAAGTGGAGAGAAAGAGACAAACATGACATCAAGTGGTCTAATAAGTCTTTTCATCTTCTATTTACTATAATGTCAGATACATTTATCATGGACTCAAAATCAAGCTTTGGATTAATGAAACCTGGACACAACCATCTATGAGTGGGGATTGCAATGCTCCACCTGATTCTTGCAAGAATTAGTTCCTATCTAGAAAACACTTTGGTTATAAAAGTCACTGAGTGAGTCATACTCGTTCTTACTCCCATGGGTCATGGGAAGTAGCCTGTCCACAAGGCTCTCTGCAGCAAGTCAAATCTATGCTTAGGAAAACTCAACTATATTTAGGAGCTGGGTCTCTCAGAGAAGCAAAGGTAGACTCTACCATGGCAATATCAGTGAAGTCATTTCTCACATCAGTGAGTTCCAGGTCCAATGTGAAGCTCTCAAAAGTCTCTTTCTTTGGATATTGTCTGCTTTCTCTTGGGTTACCTGACATCTCCCATCCAGTGTGTCTGATGAAGACCCACTGGACTCAAGGAGACTTTGTCACGATTGTCGAAAGGACCTCTGTGTTTTCTAGAACAAATGCCATAGAGCGTCTTCTCAAGGACAAAATGGGCAAAAGAACAACAGCAAAGGGATCATACATGCTCTCAAGATGTGAAGAGTATAAACATCAGAAGATCATTGTAGTGACCTCTGAGAAGTTCAGCAAACCAACCTTGTTCAATATTGTCTTCAAGAGCTAAGGCTCTGAAGGTACTCTCTCACCCCCACTTTGGAAAGTAGGGATACCCCTTAAGTCCTTAACTGTGAAATTGCTTCCTAGCATCGAGGCATTAATATCAAAGGAATGTAACCCTGCTGCCAGGAAGGGAAACAGAATAAGGGCAAAACAGAATCTACGGGAAACAGATGGGTAATGTGGATAGGTCAAAGAGTATTTGGAAAGGGAGAGCAAAGCATGTCTTCTTGATCAGCTTTGCTAATTGCCACGATGATTTTTAACCTTCCTGTCAGAGATCTCATGGATTCTCCTGAAAATAAAACTTCAGCTCACACAAAAGCCAAGGTATCCAAGCTGAGGCCTGTGACTGACTGATGACCTTTGAGGAAAGGTGCTTATCATGACAGGCCATTGTCTTGCCTGCCTACCTCGATCTGCATTCCCACTGCTCTTCCCCTCCCCTCTCCTTCACCCACCCAACTGGGTACCCTGTCACTCCAATCTCAGCGGAGTTCTCTGAGTACTCCTCCCCCTAAAGCACATGCACTGCATATTGGGGTTCACTACTGTCACAACACAGTTCAGATGGAGTTTAGGCAATGGAGTTCAAAGCAGATCTGTGACAGGGGAAAGGACTTGTACCCAAAGCTGTCTCTAACAATCAAAGTCAGCTCGAAAATCCTGTGAGGGGATCTGCTGCAGAAGTCATTCCAAAAAATTGAAAGGTTTCACCCAGGAAATGCTACGGTACTCCATGCCCACCACTAGAAATGCTCCCTTTTGGTTTAAGATCTGGAGCATCCAGGTTGGTGAACACAGGGAGGAGTCGGGAGAGCAGTGGGCTTGGAGAGGATGAACTCTTTCCCACATCTTGCCCTGTGTGTCTCAGTTATCTGGCAGTAACCAAGTTCTTTTGTTTTTTATAATAAATCAACACCATAGGAAGAAAAAACATATTTCCTGCTTACTATTAACGACTGGGTGAACATCTTCCTTACAACCTGAAAACCACATCTGTGTTCCTCTGCCTCCAATGGCTTCCCTTCTCTCATGATCCAGGCCCAACACCTTTCCATGGCCTCCAAATGGCTCCATTATGCCTCTGGCAGCCTCATCACTGTCATTCCCCTTCACTCCCTACCCCTGTTTGGTCTGCCATGGCTCAGCTTCTCCAGCTGCCCAAAAGGCTCACCCCTCTGCTTCTTCAGGCCTTTGACCCATTACCCATGTCCGTAAGGTTCCTCTAGCTATTATATTTCAGGTGATGATCACACCCCCTATTTCACTGCCTTTCCCTATTTCCTGAGTTACTTTCCTCTGCCAAAGTCCTCATAATCTGATTTGACTTGCTTATTGTCTGTCTCCCCATTCACTAAAATGTAAACCCCAGAAAGGCAGGGTTTTTGTTTTTACACTCTAATTCATGCTGAATTCCTGATGGCTTAGTCAGTGTCTGGATCTTAAGAGATATTTAATGAATATTTGCTAAAAGAACAAAAGAATGAAGGGAGAGAGAAAAGGTGCAGCAAGGAGAGGTGAGGAAGAAGATTCATTCCTATCCTTTTGCAGCATCCTGTCTTCCATTGCCGCATCTTCCATTCTTCTATCTCACTTTCCCTTTCTACAATATTCTACCACCCCAATCTCACACCTTTCACCTGTTTAACCCTCCTTCTTTCACCACATTCGCAGGCATTTCCTTGACCTCTGACCTGTTCAAATCACCCCACATTCTTCCTCCCTCCACTAAGTATGACCAGCAAATCATCCAAATATCTGGTTGTCCTCTCTGATAAATTCATCACATTACAGATTCCACATTTAGGTATATGATCTGAGCCCTAGTTCCCCCAACCCATGAGAAGAGGTCCCTATTAGCATTATGCCCTGATTGCTGGCATACAAAAGACACGCAATAAGTAATTGTTGGTTGGATGAGATAAGACCGTACCCTTTAAAACCCAAGAGGACTGTATATATGCTATTCTTAGATAAGTGCCCCCACAGAACCCTAATCACTCTCAGTAGATGGGATCACAGCAGCTGGGGTCATCATTTACAACCTTCACTTTGGACTCTCCATCCCCCTCACCTGACCCAGCACCCTCAATTATCTGCTCCCACCTTGCACCAGAAAACCTGCAAGCCCCTAGATCTTGCAAACAGCAACCCCACTCTTACTCCTAATAAGACTGAACCCCATTCAGTCCTGTTAGCATGGTAGAATTTGCTCTCTGAATGTGTCCACAGGTCTGCCTTCTCCGTAAGGTCACAAAATGCAGTTTGTTCTCCTTAGATCTCTAATTCTGAGCACAGGGACATATTCTATTACAGTCTGAATAAACCAACGAGCACTTACCCTCTTCTGACTGATATCAAGCCCTCTGAGGGGGTGGCAGCTCTAAGAGCCCAACAAAAATCCAATCTTGTGTTCAGCTTTCAGAAGCATGCATCTTGAGGGGAAAGTTTGGCACACCCCACGTCTTTGGTAACCTATGTTCACAGTCTCAAATATGGGTGTGCTTGAGGCTCAAATAATTTGCTCAAATAAAATAATAAATAATTCTTATAATTTGCTCAAACAAGTTTGCTTTAGGCTGATGTTTCTCAATTGCCACTTGAGAAGCATTCCAAAATCCCTAACTCTGAACTGTTTCACTTTGACGATCTGTCTAAATTTCAATTGTTTTTGCATAATTTTTTCAAGTCTATTGGTAAGAAAAAAAATCCTCATTGAAAATATATACAGATTTGAGGTGGTGGTGTTTTGTCAACAATTTCTTAAACACCCTCACACATTAGCGCTCTGATAGGCAATAATGGTTCTTGAAGGAACTGTCATGATCAATCGTAAAAATACATATTTAGAACATTTTTTAAAATGTGTGTATTATAAAAATGTTTTAAGATGAAAACTATTTACCCAAAAGACTATAATGGTTCTGAAGAGTATTTTGTAAATTCCTATTTGAGACTTTAAGGCGGGGGGGAGAAAAGATTTCTGACCTGGGAGATCATCGAGACATCAGTGAAGCCATTAACATTTATTGTCTCTCAAGAGCTAAAAATGTTGCTGGGAACGTGTTTTCAGGTTAGAGAGAAAACAGAGCCCATTCTTCTAACAAAGAACCTGGGATGCTCTTCACTGTCCTGCCCAAAGGCTGACAGACACCAGTCCATTATACTAACTAATGGCACACTTAGAAGAAAATGCCATCCCGAAGATGTTAGTCCAGGGACCCTGACTAATGGGGACTGTCTAATGTTCAAAGACCCCATCAGCTCTGGTCACTGATGAGACATTCAAAGAGTAGTGCATTAAGACCTTCATAGACAAAATCTGATGGGATGAATTAGATATTTGAGGAGCAAACACTTTTTATCCCTTTTGTCCCAAGCCTGACTCAGGAGAAATGATTAATAATCTCATATGAAAACCTAGTCTCCTTAAACCTTCTGTTCTTCCACAGTCCTGACCAAGGTAAACATGTCTGAAGAAGAGCCCAGAGGATTTGTACTTATGCTTCATAGTAAGGTGCTTCATAGTAAGGTAAGAAAATGTACATTTTCTGGTTAATAGGAAAAAAAATTCTATTTGCTTCAATGCTTCCACTGGACATTTCCATAAGAGATGCAAGGGTCTGGTGAATGGCAAACAGAATACTAGACCCATCCCAAGGTCGTGAATACTACATAACACCTTCCTATATTTTTTCAACTCTTTTAAACAAAAGAGTTTTGGTTGTGCTGTAAGAAAAAATAAGTTTTGGGGATAGAATGAGAGAAAGAAGAGAAAGAGCAAGAGAGGAAAAAAGGGAGAAAAAACAAAAGGTTTCAGACACATGCAATATCACATGCTAAGTGCTGGCCCAAAGCAAAATATCACAGTCAACCTATAAATGGCACTCAAAAATGGCAAGTCTGAGACACGGCACCACAGCCATATGAGAAACAAGACTGGACAGAAATAATTGGGGTGGGGGCCAAAAGCAAGCTCATGGTGACACTTCTTTTTTATACTAAAGAATTCACAAATCTCTACTGGACTTTTTCAAAACCTTTACCCCTGGGTTTAAAGGACCAGCAGGACTTGATTAGGACAGTAACATACCCACCCCCTGCTAAACTGGGTGAAAAGAGGTCGGGATGATTAGATTTGGCTTTATTCCAAAAAAGTTAAGTCCCTAAGAGTTAATGGAAGAACAGATTTCCATTCTTACACCTGAAATAATTCACCTCCAGAGCACGCCCAACATACTGTTTGGGAAAGCAAGCAGACCCAGCTAAGAGTACCTTCAAAGTCACACTTTCATTTATTGTCAAGACAGAATCAAACTGGTCCTTTTTATGTAACACATGAGTTAGGCTGACCTAGCCATTCATACACAGCCAAGTCCTGGCTCATTGTGTTGGCTTTATTCCCTTCCCTAGAATGTCACAAAGAGAATCTAAATACTCAAGGGTTCCTAAGCCCCTTGATGAGAGTACTTAGCTCACATCAGCTTAATGGGACTTAAACCTAGGCATTTTAGGCAGAAGGAGTTTCTTTGTTGGACACTTCCCCTCTCTTTCCCTCAGCTTGATTTCACACCAGCTACATTCGCAAACCCCCTAATAAATCACTAGGAATGTAAAATACACTGCACCCCCCCCCCTCCAAGTTGGCCTGGGTCATTTATCATTCTGTGGATTTCAAAAAGATGGTAGTGTTTTTATTGCAAAAGGCTTGTCATTACAGAAACTAGAAAAGAAGGTATTGATCACAATTAGATCGTATATTAGCAGCCCCTCATGCCTGGCCTGCTGAGGATTTCAACCTCGATCATTCTCCCCTCTGTTAAAATTCTGGACAGCAAATTCTTTTATGTTAGAATAACTAGTATAAACCCATAAAATGTAACCTAAAAATGTAATTATAATTGCCATGCCAAAAGCAAGCCAGTCAATATCTTTGAGATTCTAATAGTTTCAAGCACTATTACCTTAACAGTCTCACATCACAGTACTGATTAAAGAAACATTTTGTTTTTTTATCTGTATGGAATGGCCAGCGTAATCACTGAAGCATAGAGACCTAAAATATTTATTAGTGAGTATACATCCTGGTTCAGGCAGAGAATGTCAATTTTGGTGTGGGAAGTTACAACAAAGCTCTCAGTTCAACCCATTTTGGGGTTCTTCTAATATGCCTGGGGGGTGAACACACACACACACACACACACCCCTCAGGAAAAGGAGAGTTCAGACTGTCCCTTCCACCCAAATCAACTCCTTCAAATTTTCCAAAAAGAAGCTCTGTTTGGGAGATTTCAAACGGGTCTTGAATTGACAGTAACTATCAGGGAATCCATGTCGAGCAGCAAAGACAAGCCTGAGAGCAGGGCTGCTGAGTGACTGGGAGGTAGGCACTGAGGCCAGCTGACAGCCACCAGCTCTCCATCCACCCTTCCTGTCCAGCAGAACAGATCAGCCAACAAAACTACTCTTTTTAACTTTATTGATGAAAACAAATGCAATCTACAAGATGTGAATCAAAACCTATCCTTTTCCCACAGAATATGTCATCTTTAATGTATCTATCACAAAAGATCTTGTTGCAGAATCAGAGAGTCCATGTGAAAGGGTCTCTCCAAGCTAAACACTTAACCTTTCATAAGCCATATAATCAGATTATATAGACGTGGAGTATCAGAAATGTAAAGAGATGTTCTGAAAAGAAGGGACACATTCCCAATCATTTCTCTGAGAAGGGAAAATCTATGTTCTCCCAATTAGTTGAGCAGGAAGAAAATTTAGTGCCCCACTGGTTCAGAACCTCAGCACAGAGGTCAAATAAAAAGTTTCAGCTTGTGTGATATGCGCAAGGCACTGTGAGGTTAACTTCTCTATGTAATGTGCCTTTCCAAAGCTGAATACCAATCGGAGGGAGAAATCGACTTCATTTGGGGAAAACTCTCAAAAGCGTTGAAGGGCACCCTCCCAGTGGGCTGCCAGAGGAAAGCATGCATTTGGACTCTTCCCAGTTCTTACATGAACAGGGGATCAGGCCCCCATCTCTCCCGCCTTAGAGAAGAGGGAGGAGAGAGGAGAGACGCAGAGATGAAAATGATGGAAAACGGATGCTGCTGACTCCAGAATTAAGCAAGAACCGCAACCTCGTCCTCTCGGCATGGCCAGACAAAGGGGAGCACAGCATCGCGCCCACACAGTGCACCCACGGGTTAACTGGCATTTCTAATACTTTTCACCTAGTCTGACTTGACAGATGCCTAACCTTAGCTTACTGAGTGGAGACAGGCTGATGGGTCTTGGCCATACAGGGGGAAAATTTTTGATGCTTCTCACTTATGACATGATTGATTTTCTTTCAGCGGCCCTTCACTTTGGGAAGTGGCGAGGGCTGGCTCGGTGCGCCCCGGTGCGCCCTGACCCCCGACACGCGGCCGCTGGGAGGCTGGAAACCGATGACGGCAGAAACCTAAAAAATCAATAGGCCCTGTCAGTCAGGGGCCAGGCGGACGTCTTTTAAAAACCCAATCACGACATGTATTTGCTGCTGGAGCCGGGCTCCTGCACACTTGAGAACGCACCGAATTTCCCTTTCCCCTTATTTATTTGTTTGGCAATGCTTTGCATTTTATCTCTTTTGGAGAAAGGGATGGGGGGGGGCCCTAACCTTTGCAGGCTGCAAGAGAAAGAGAACAAGTCATGTGATGAGGTTGGATCTTCAGGATATTTGCAGGAACAATTCCCTGGAAACTATTTGAATGGTATGAAATAAATAGAGCACCTTGAAGCTGCCAACATAAACAGTGACATCATTTTTTTTTTTACATTATCTGGAAAGAATTTAGATATGACTTTTAAGTCTTAAAAACACATGAGGGCAAAGCCACTTAATAGACTTGGTTAAGGAGAGGGTATTGTTTAATTTTTCTTTGGGGGTTTCTGTAAGGTGAAAGAATTCAGGGCAAGTACAGTCTCTATCTCTCTGTGTCTGTCTCTGTGTCTGTCTCTGCCTCTCTCTCTCTCTCTCTTTCTCTCTCTCTCTCTCTCTCTCATCAGGAGAATCATTCAGTTTCCAAACAGGGTAAGCATAAGATCCCCTAGTCAGTGCAGAAGAAATATAAAATATGCATCCTTGCTTTGGAAGGCAGACAATGCAAAGATGGCATTTAGCTTCTTGGTGATCTGAAGGGGGGGTGAATAAATATCAACTATGACAAGTCAAAAAGATAACAGACACAACCATCAGCCATAATGCTTCCATACAGAGAAAAAAGTCCCATGCTCACACACAAAAAGCAAATAGGAGAAAGGAAACAGGGTTTAGAGACTACAGAAAACAAGACGGGGGACTGCTAGGTACAATTAAGATGTGTATTGAGGAGCAATGCACACTGTATTTCAGGATTTCTATGATTTCTTCTTTCTTTTCAGAGAGATAGGTCTATTGTGCATATTCTTAAGATGCACCAAGGAAAATATCATATATTTAAAAAATAAAACCAATAAACAAAATCTGTGCCTAGATTCCCAAACTAAGCCCAATTAAAGGTTTCTTTATGGCTGTAAACCTGACAAGCTACAATTTCCCCCTGTTGCAGTGGGTGTGTGTGTTTTAATGTAATATTAATGAGCCAGGATGGAGGGTCATAAAAAGTGATAGGTTTTTGCGATGGTAAATTATAAATCGGTATTGATTTTTCCCGGCACTAATGCAGCCAGCTTATTGTAAGACACCACAGGCAAAGTGCACTTTATCAGATTAGACTGGGGCCGGTATCAAATATACATGAGAATAAGGATGCATTTGTGAGTTAGACTAGACTTTTCTTCCCTAACAATGCATGAAATTTTTAAGGGAAAAAAAAAAAAAACATCTGACAAGGATACTGGGAAATTCAGCATTTTTTTTCCAAAGCACAAATTTCCAGAATTGTTGCTCTTGGGACAATTTGTTTCAAAATGAATAGAAGGCAGTAAAAATACTAATGAAATTATAAATAGTTTTCTTTAAAGGCTGTTCTAAGTTTCCCTCATTGAATTTGTAGTTGAGGACTGCCAACTACAAAAGGATGAGCTTGTGGCCTCTCTGAGCATCCCCCCAGGGTGGGGGCAAGGGACAGCCATTCTTTTCCCTCTGCCCTCCGGTGGACCTTGGTGGAAAAGAAAGTGTTATTTTTATCAAATGACTGGGGTTCCTCTCATTGGTATATTATAGTCATACGGAGTTTGTTAGACACTCCAGTGGAGATATTTAGCAATGGGGAGGAGAGAAGAACCAAAGAGGAGAAAGGAACCCCTTTCCCTTGACAAAGATGAAAACAGAGTGCAGAGACTAGAAAGTGCCCGACACATTCGTTCCTCTCCAACCTTGCCTCAACCTCAAACTCACTCCTGTGTCAACAGAGCAGAAAGTCCTCCCCTTGCCTGTGTGTTTGCCTTTGTTCTTTGGAAAGACTTCTCCAGCTTTCTTGGGAAGGCTAGCAGTCCTGTTTCCAAACACTTCCTCACTTCTTCCTTGAAACTGTTAGCACCCCCTCCATCAAAATCTGCCGCGTTCCTGGGGCAGAAAGGCTGTGCCGCCACCATGTGCTGGCAAGCCTTGCCCAGCTCAGAGGCTGGGTCCCCCGCCAAGGCTCCTCACTCTTCTCGGTGTGAACAGGAATTGGAAACCAGCAAGCTCTCCCCCAAAAGAGTCTTTTTTAAGAAATCAGGGAGAACATGTGTTTATTGACAGTTCATTAACAAACATCAACCCCCCTGCAAGCTGTTTACTAAGGAATGGTAGTGAACTGGAGAAGTGTGAATATAAATAACTAACAAAGGAAGAATGGAGAGAAAATATCTCAGGGCTCTCCCCTTTTGATGCATTTTGAATGCGCTGCCTTTTCTGCTGGAAGCCTGATGCTGCTGAAGGTGTATGCATATCGCTGGCAGCCAGGTCGGGGGGGAAAAAATACGATGGGTGTTTGTGTAGTAGTATCTGGAAAATTCAAATAAAACTGAAAACTGGAGTAATTAAGCCATTCCCTCTCATTTTTTCTCCTGATTTAAATATTTTTTTAAAAAAATGAAAAGACATGAATAAATTCCATAATAATAAGGTTAAGGCTATAATATCATTGCTTATTTCTAAAATATGAAGGAGGTCAAATGCACAGCAAAAGTTCACAAACACCAGGCCCCAGCCTCAAGGACCGTAAAATCTACGTTAAGAGTAAGCAAAATCAGAAAAGAACATCTACTATTCAATAAGGTGTTTCTCATTTGTTACATCAATACTCAAAGTGGATCATACTGAGTCAGGGTGGCTAACTATTTCCAAATGTTAAAAAAAATCTTACTACAATATCCTTGCATCAAAATGACTCCTGCAATTACAGAAACAAGGGAAAATGTTTTGAGACAAGAACAAATCAGGTAAAACCTAATAAAGCCAAAAGGAAATTAGAAAAATAGAAGGTTGTTTTCATGAGAGTTTAATCTTTGCACTGAAAAGTGATCTTTATTATTATATGTCAAATCAACATCTTGAAGTTCTTTCTTATAAACTTATGAAAGGGAAAGCATACACTCTTACCTATGCTAATTTAACTTTATTAGGGATGCCAAAAGCCTCATTTACATTTTTCATAAAATCATGCAGAGGTTCTCTCTGCTTTAGGGATAAAGCTAATAAACAAATACATAAATTAGTATATTTTAATTAAACGCTATCCCATGAAGTAATATTGTACACCACTGTCTAATACAAGAACAACTTTCTTACTTAAAATCCAGTACAATATTAAAATATTAAAACTCATTAAAAATTAATTTAAAAATACTTTACAAACATTCACGTACTCTGAGTTCTGTGTTTTTAAAGGGTTTATGTTGCTGCTGCACTAATGATGTAATCCCCAAGCTCCTAGCAAAACAGTACAAGAAGCTAAGGTCACTTTACAGACCCGCATGAATAGACTCAAAAAAAAAAAAAAAAACAACTTATTGTTCTGTTTTAAATAGTTCATCAAAATTATGTTGCAAGAATTTTGCTCCGCAAAATGCAATAAACACACACAGCAAAATAGTATTATACAGTGACGCCAAAGCATGATTGTAAAGATCTCAGTACTTGATCCAAGATTAGGTAGGTAAGGCTTCTAGTTAGATCATTAAAAGCTGCATCCAGTTTGCAACATCAGAACCTATTCCAGTGCCTATTTTGTGCCTAACATGAGCTACACACACAGGATTTAATTTTCGACTTACTTACGGCTTGGGGAAGAGAGCTCAAAGTAAGTTACTCTGTACCCTAGATCAAACCACAAACTAATTGAAAGTCTGTAATAAAGGTAGATGGGTTTTGGAACATGCTTAGAAATGTCTTTGGAAATCCTAGGTCAACAGATAAGTGCCCTGAGACCACTAACTAATGAATGTAAATCATTTAACATTTATTAAATAAATATTAGCGCTACATTTGCTGCTAATAGGATTATTTGCACAGAAAGGCTCAATCAGAAGTACAGATGAACCAAAGTTTAAAAACCCAGACAAAGAGGTTGCACCGGGGCATGCTTTGATTCAAATTAACAATCATTTATTGAGGAACCATTTACTGTAGGTCAGGCACCACACTGGATAGTGAGGATGGAAAGGTGAACAAGACTAAAGGAAGCTACCTGAGGGCCATAACTTTGCCTTATTTATGACACACCTCCAACCCTTAGCTTAGTGCCTGACACATTGCAGACACTTGATACATATTTGTTGACTGAATAATAAGAAAACAAAAATCTCTATTGACCAGATATTCACTGTCTGATTATTTTTTGTCATACTTGGATTTTTCCAATCATAAATCCAGCTTGTTCTTTTTTAATATACCTCCCTAGCTGAAAGTAATTTAATAAGAGTGATCCCTTGATTGGAAAAATATAACCCAGTTGGATAGATTTTGTGGTCTGCATAGTGCCAAACTTCCACCCAGCAACCTATGTAGGAGCCTCTTGATTCAGCCAGAATTAAATTGGATGAAAATCTAATACAAGAAATGGTCAAAAATATGCTTTGTCACTTCATGGGACTCAGGCCTCAGACTCCGCAGGACTGCTAGTCTCGGATGTTCACCTCTATGGGTTTCAGCCAGGGAATCTGGATGGACACCAGGAAGGCCCCTTATCCCCTCAGTTCAGCTCTCCCAGTCCCAGAACAGGGCTGTTGTGTGTATTGGGGGGGGGGGATCAGCTTTTCATGCAATCAAATTACTGTGATGGCCCAGAAGGTGGTAAAAGAACACAAGGGCTCACTTTGGTAGCCAGTCTTATAAAAGCCTCATCTTTCATTTGGTTGAAATTCTTAGTAAACCCACGTCATGAAAAAAGAAACAACAGACCCCAAGGAGGCACGTAGGGGGTTTTTGTGTAGACAAGTGTGTTTTGAGCAGTATGTTCACTTAGCAAGCTCTCTGAAGATATGATGACTTGATATTTCCAACACAACTGACTCACAGTGAGATCTGAACTGCACCATATCCACCCTGGACGCAGGAGGCATCTTTTTCCAATATTGGTGGAATGTTCTGTAAAGCAGTATTGATTGCACAGTGATGGGAAACTCTAGGACAAACCTGAACTAATTAAGCAATAAGCTTCAAGACTCCCTCCCTCAGTCTGGCGTGGAGGTACATTTAATTATTGCGTGGACATGAAGAAGAACACGCCGTTCAGGTAAACGTATCACAGAGTATTGACCCAATGACTGAGACTCCCTATCGGCTCTGCTGTCTTTGGAAAATCAAAGGGAACAGGCAGCAGATATTTCAATTTGGAGAGCGAATGCTACCACATGGGTGGGCGTGGGGTGTGGAGTGAGGAGGCAATGACCAAACCAGAGATAATGTGCTCAACCAAAACCTAGAATAAATAGGTCTTAGACCTACAATAGGTCATTTCTGTAAGACCTTGAGGGTATTTTTATACTTTATCTGGGCAAAATCTCCAGCAACTTTGGTGTGTGTGCATGACTAAAGGAAGAAAAGAGAGAGCTGTCTGTTGGAATGGAAATTCAAAAACAAAAAATAAAATTAAAGTACTGGTTACTGTTACAATATTTGAGTCCTGCAGGTAACAGCTGATTTCCCAGGACTCTCATAAATGTCCAAGTCATACTTGGAATCCCAAAAGAAGGGATAATTATTTATTTCTTTAAAAGTCTTAATTTCCTATTTCTCAAAATATTAAAAATAGACCTACCATGTGACCCAGCAATTCCACTTGTGATCCCTTCTATTCTACCTGAATGATACATAAATACTAATTTATAGGGATAAATAAACTCCAGTGTTCATTGTAGCACTACTGACAATAACCAAGTTATGGAAACAACCTTAATACCCAAAGACAGATAGGTCCATTGAGAAAATGTGGTTTGTATATTATGGGATGGAATACTACTCAGCTGTAAAAAAAAAAGATGAACTCCTGACATCAATGCAACTAGAGGGGATGACACTGAGCAAGGTAAGTGAAAAGGAGAAAGACAAATACCAAAAGGTTTAATTTACATGTAGAATATAGAGAAACACAACAACAAAGGAGCAGATAAAACCAAACCATTACCAAAACCTAGAAATACAATGATAAAATTGATGATACCAGAGGAGGAAGGGAGGGAGAAAAAGCAAAGTGGGGAAGGAGGCTCAATGGTAGTGGTGGCGAACTATAGGGCGCCTTGGTGGTACATGTGGTGAGTGACATATACCTAAAGGGTCTGATCCTTTATCTCTGTATCACATTTATTATTGTAAACCAAAGTTACTTCAATTGAAAAAATTTTTTCTATCTAAAACACCTCAGAATTCAATTTATCACTCTAGGTAAGACCCCTGCCTATAGTGTGTGCTAACAATAATGCACTGATGGTAGCCAAAGTTTAAAAAAAAAAAGTTCATGTTCTCATCTGGTTTGAAAACTGACTACTATGATTCTGGTTACTTTAGGTTTATGTTTCCAAAATAACTAGTGTGTTAAAAATAAAATACTTACCACCATCCATTATGACCCCCTCCACACTTACTCTCACCCCTCAGCCCCCTTCACACTTTTGGTAACCTTATTTCAGTTTTCAATGTCACAAGGTTATTTTTGTTTTGTCCATTTACCTGTTTGATATCCTCACACTGCACATACAGCTGAAATCATCTGTCACCAGGTAACTAATTTTGCTTTTCATACCCCCCTCGGGTTCCTTCCATTTTGCTGCAAATGGCAAAAGTTCCTTTCCTTACAGCATTATTTAGTACCCCCATCATGACTATATACCACACCTTCCCTCTCATCTCTAGGTTTAAGTCTTTGTCTGATGATTTGAGTTTAAATTTCGGTTTTCTATGTTGTGGGTACCTACTTCCCCTAGAGGACTTTTTCTTGTCTGATTATCACTATCACTTTTTTAGGGAGTACCATGAACACATTCGAGACTATTTGGAGGCTCCAGTACAAAAGTGCTACTCAACACTGACTCCCGTAGTGACAAAGTCTGGCCTACTCTGTTTTCTCTCTCCCTGTTGCTGATGAGGGGAGCACCATTAGGGCGAAGTGCTTCTGGATCAACAGTGCCTGCCCATCTTCCTGTTTAGCAGAGTCACTGACCAGCCAAAGCCTGCAGTGAGGCCACTTTTCTATTAGTTTTATGGCCACCTTCCTCTCACTGCCAGTGAAACCCACCTTCCCCTTGATAAGGTCACCTCTTCAAATAAATGCAAGTATACATTTACTTTGGTAAGTAGCACAGGTATAACAAGGATAAAGCAAAAATCAAGGAGGTGCAAAAAGAATGATGTTGCGAGGAAACCCTTTCCTGTCAATGAAAGAAAGCACCCTGGACTGAGAAACACACACCCCAGGGATTATGGGGTCATGGTGACATTAACTCTGTGTTGGTGTGGCAGTCGCTGAACATCATCACTCACTTCCACCACTGGGCTCTACAAACAAACACACACACACACACACACACACACACGACAAAGTCAGACCCTCTGGAGGCAGGCCTGGCCATCAGCATTTGCTCCAAAGAGTCTCAAGAAATTATAAGTTCAGACCAGGCTGAGTACTCTGGGAGCTATCTCTGAAGTCTTCTGAATCCTGACCTGCTAAAAGAGGTACATGAACAAGTCTGTTTTCTCCCAGCTTTTACTTTTGCTTTCTTCTTTTCAAATCTTCCCTCTACTTCTTTCAAAGTTCTGCTTCCAAATATCCTTTCTCAATTTTGTTGAAGTGACACCTCCCAAATCACCATTCTCCACAAAACCCAGGAAAGCTTTCCACTCCCTCCAGCCAGTAACCAATCCTCAGGCACCAGAGCCTGCAGGCAGGCACCTGGGACAGCCAGTCACGGCCCATCACTCCTCACCAGTGTCTGGAAGAAGGAGAGGCAGACAAAGGTGTGACTCCTTAAATTGGAAGCCACAGAACCCAGAATCCCGGAATCCCAAAGTAGGCGGGGCTTTGGTGCAAAGCTCCCGGGAGACTCGCAGTCTGCAGAAACCCAGAGCATTAGCTGTAGGGCTGGTGTTCTCCATATGCCACTAAGCCCCTTCATCAATAACCACTTACCCTAGGAACAGCATATCAGCAAAGCCATTCCGAGCAGCCTGGTTCTTCCGTCCAGCAGGGGCCCCTGGGTCAGGGGGCAACGGCGTGATAAATGCTGAGCCGCAAGCCTCGCTGTCGCCTCCAGCCCCTGTCTCCTTCCGCAGCTTAATTAAGAGGCAGATGCTCCCCCATGTCTCTCTCTGCTATTCCCTTTCATCTCCCTCTTCCTTGGTCCCTTGGTCTACAACGGGGGGGTGGGGGGGGTGGGGGGGTGGGGGGGGTGGGGGGGCTTGTAGACCGGATGACAACGCTACCCCAGCTCCATGGTATGCAGGTACAGGTACAAGTAAATGCTGATGACAAGTCCTGGATAAAATGAAGTATAATTCCAGGACTACATTACCTTTTTATTATTATTAAAGAGTCACTTCTTTCTCCTCCCCTAGCTGTCCCAGCTCACTCTGCTTCTCAGGCAGAGTACTCAAACTCAAATGCCTGCGGGTCCGCAGGCTGTGAGCCCATCATTAAATATTCTCCAAATGTACAAGAAAAGTCAGATACACAGATTGAAATGTGAAATCTTCTGATTTTATAGTGTTGGATTATCATCAAATTAGATTTTGTTTTCTGCAGACCAAAGACATCTGAAGCTAAATTAAGCTATGGAGTCACAGATTTGGAAACTTATGAAAGAAAGCCAGGAAGTTGGGGAAAAGGAAGAGCAAATTCCTAAGAATTTAATCTCTGATTTCATTGGATTTCCCAGATATAAATAACCTTGTCTGGATTCCAACTTAATAATTCAAACCCAATTAATGACTATTTTTACTATGTCTTTAACTTTCCATGTGTGCTTGTACTGAACAGCCCTATGAATAAGGTACTACTGTCACCATCATGTTTATAAGGAATCTCAGGCTCAGAGAGGTTAAATAACATGCTTGAGTCACACAGCTCAGGAATGTGAAGCACATTTGAAGCTGGGACTGTGGGATCCCAGCCTGCAAATTTTCTAAAACCAACAGTGGAGTTTTCCATCCAAGAAATAAGAGAGCTCAAGAAATATTAGAGGGCAGTATCTATGGGTCTAGCTGGGGAGATAAAGTAGATGGATTATCAGTAAAATTCAGGCTTCCCCAGTACTAAGTGCTCAACTTTGCACAAATGATTTCTCTCCTGTAAGTCTCAGTTCCTTCTGTAAAATGGAGGTGGCATTAGTATTTCCCAGTGTCAAGAGTGAGCATGATGCAGGACAGGCCATGTCAAGGGTAGCATGGTGCTAGAGGGTAATAAATATGGAACAGAGTGGGACACTACTGTTACTATTTTATTATTTTTACAATGAGTCATTGTTCCTCATCTTCGGCCTCTACCATAAAGTCACAGAATCCTAGACTCCCTTGGGCTTTAAGAACACTTAATTTTTCAAAGCCTTTTAACATCCATTATTTCATCTGATCCTCTTAAGGACCTGATGAGCTAGGTGGGGCAGTAATGACTTCATAGGACAAATGAGAGAAAGAGAAAGGTGCAGAGAGGTTCACTGGATTTCCATAGTCACACAGCCAGACACAATCTCTGAAAGACTGGACTTTCATCTCGTTACTAGACATTCAAGGAAGATAGAGGGAGGGAAGGCCACTAAAAGTAGAAAAATGTATGTCCTTGTGTGACTGGAAATGAATGGGGATTATAACATAACTTATAGCCCAGGGGGAAAAAAAGATAGAACACTTCTGAAGAAGTATAAGTGAATGGAATTAATATACTACAAATTACGTGAATAAATACTTATAGAGAAAAAAATACTAGAAGCAATTTCCAGCATGAGAAGCTAAGATAGTGAAATATGGAGAACTTTCTGGAGGAGGAAAGCAGGAGCCCTTTCAACTTAGAATTGAGAAACATGTCCCAGCACTGACTGGAGTGACACTATAGAAAAAGTGGCATATAATTTTCTCCAATTTGCCTGTCTCTGGAGCACATTTTACAATGCAGACAACTGAATCACAGTCATGGATCACTTAATGACAAGGGGCTATCCTGAGAAATGCATTATTAAGAGATCCTGTGGTTGTGCCAGTGTCAGAGTGTAATTACATCAACCTAGGTGGTAGCACCTAGTACTCACTCAGGGTGGATGGAATAGCCTATGGCAAAGAGGCTATGCATATGCAGCCTTCTACCCTATTGAAGGCCACAGGCAGCGATAAAACAATGGCATTTGTGAGTCTCAACAAATCTAGGCATAGAATAAACACAGCAAAAATAGGGTATAAAAGATAAAACATTGTATACCTGAACCATAATGAGGGCCACTGTCATATATGGGATCCATTCTGGACAGAAGTATCTTTAGGTATTAAATAACTCACTAAAAATTGTATTTTCAACCTCTAACACATGATCTGTCTCCTAGTAGGTGAACTGAAAGAGTTGTGAGTGAATGAATGAATAAATACCTCCACTCAAAGATGTGAGCTCACATGCAGTGGACCAGGCCCATGCTTCAGACATCTGGAACTTTTCCTGCTCTATTTTTCCACCATCTTTTTGAAATTGTACTCGTCATTTAGTGAGCTGCCCCTGATCCATTTCTCGTGATCCAAGGGAAACTGAAAACCAGGCTGGGCCGATCCAACTCTATCCCCTGAAATGTTAGCTCTTGAACAGCAATATACAGGAGAGGAAACAGCATGAACCCAGTCCTTGGTTGGCAGCATCCCAGGAGGCTCTACTTCCTGTGGCCCAAGTCCCAGGACGGCCTTACATCCTCACCTGCCTCCACCTAGTGATCCAACTCTTTTTTTTTTTTTTAAGATTTATTTGTTTATGCATACAAGCACTGGGGTACAGGCCAGAGGTGTGGGGGGTGAGAGGATTCACCACAGACAGAGCGGGGAGCAGAACAGGCAG
>JAGFMF010011983.1:1755977-1833412 GCA_019455555.1 Galemys pyrenaicus
TCCCCTCTCTGGCCGGCAGCAGGGATCAAACTCATGCTGCAGTGGTTGCGGTTTGCTTCATAGTGCGTTGCTTAACCCACTGCGCCACCAGGGAGGCCCTAGTGATCCAACTCTTTTTCTGACTTTCACATCAGCTAGTTCTCCAATCAGTCCCTATCTTTTTGCTTAAGTGGTCAAAAGTCAGTTTCCATTGCTTATAACCAAACACTCCCCTGCCTCTAAAGTGTTGTGGGGAGGCAAGGCTTGCTGTCCTATTGACTGAAGCACTTCCATGAGGCTTAAATTGGCTGCTTCATGCTCCCAAGTCTACCTCCCCAGTCATAGCAATAGTAATATAAATATAGAGCCATGCATAGCCAGTTGGCCAATGCAGGACAGAGAGGTCTGCTTTAAATATTCTGCTCCACTTCTCGGTTTCTGGCTTCACATTGGGCAAAAGGGAGCCAGTGAAGCAAAAAAAGAGCAGGGGGAAACCCTCAAAGACATCTTCTCTTTTAGCCTCATTCAGCAGCAGGCATCTGTGGTTTTACCAGCTTCTAGACAGTCCCAACAGAGTCTGTTGGCAGCCAAGGCCTTGCACACCACAGGTGTGGGTCCTTTCCTTGCCCATCATGAGCCTCCAGCCTCTAATATCACAGGAGCCGGACAGTCATCATTTGCAACTCTCATTCCAGCAGAAAGAAGAAAGGAGATCTTGGAAGGGGAGCTTTCTGCAAAGTCTCCTATTCAATCCCCAGTCAGAAAGTGGGGCTTCTTGGACTTTAATCAAACACACAACGGGCCTGCCTGCAGCCTGCCAGGATGGGAGATCACTGCCCCATGTTAAATGATGGGTGATTTCTTGTTAGACAAGAGCATGCACAGACCTCAAATGATAGATACAAATGTCCACGAGACCCTTGGAAATCTCAGACTAAAGTGCTTAGTCACGGTGGTCGCTGTCATCCACACCCAATTAGAATCAAATGCAGTATTCCCTGGGATCAGGCTGACATGAAGCTGGAGGTGGTCCTCACTATGTGCAGCTCTGAGCCCGGCTTAAGTCTGGGTTGGAGAACAGCAGTAGCCACTTCATAACTTCCACTCACAATGGTGGAGGTCTGTGAAAGGAGCAGTGCCCATCAGCCACTCCTCCACATGTGTGTCCACCGCAGTCTTTTCATCTTCCTCAACCACCAACTCCTTCCTTCCTTTTTTCCTTCCAAATGCCCTACTGCCCACATCAGGTGCTATGCTAAGTGTCGTGGGAACATTATTTCCAGGCAAAGTTAGAAGTGGCACAAGCTTTTAGGGGCTTATGGTCCAAGCAGGGGGCTTATAATGCAGAAAAAAAAATTAGAAAGCAAAGTGGGGAAGCGATGAATGATGTGAGAAGTTCCAGTGACAAACAATAGAACCCCACAGGCCATGGGAGAGGGCAATGGTGACGCAGAAGAGGAGTTTCAGAGGATGACACAGGACTCTCCCACTCAGGATGGAAGGGGTGCTGGGATGCAAAGTGAAGGTAGGATGGTACAAAAGCCATACTCCAAAGACACCTTCATGGAGTGCATCGGGGCACGTTGGCCCAAGTGAGCTTGGTGGGGACACCCAGATAAGCCTGGTTCTGGATCTGTATTAGGAAGCCTATGGGGTGACAGTCAGCCACCAAGGCTTGAACTAAAGCCTCTTCTTGGAACTGAGCCTCAGCCCCATGACCCATCACCCAACCAATACAGTAAGAGTAGCAGAGTGTGCTTGGGCGGGGGAAGGCGACCTGGTATTTACTATCTGTGTACGCTCCACAATATACTACTGAGCCTTCACTTCCCCATCTACAAACAGCTAATAATCTCTATCTCCTGATACTAATGAAAGTATTAACTAAATACATACCACAGACCACAGTCCCTGGCACACAGGACGCGCTCGGTAAATACTGGCCGTTATTCATCGTTATTTTTATTATTGCTGACATCACAGGCATTGTTTCATTAATTTCAAGCTACAATATTTTGCATATGCACTCCAGCATAGCAGATGGCTGCTTAAAAATATCTGAATCACTTATAAAAACAGTTTGAGACATTCCATTGAATAAGTCACTGGTTTATTTTTTAAGTTAAAAAAATCTCATATTTTATGTAAGAGATGCCTTTAGAGAGACAGTCTTTTTAAAAACACTACCACATGTTTTGCCACTACTTCTTCACAAAATGTTTCCCCAGGAAAGAAAAAAAGCACACATGTGAGCATGTACATACACACGTACACACACACACAACTGTTCTGTTGTCAAGACAATATATCAAGGCTGAGACGCTAACGTTGCCAAAACATGACAGTATTTGGCAAACCTAAATATGTTTGTCATCTTAAAAGTATTTATGCAAAAGCAGAAAATAAACTATTCAATATTTTAGTCACTTGAGGTGATTAAGGCTAGTCATTAAGTTTGGGTTTCATATGTTCTCAGAAGAAATTCACCCTTCTCTGCTTAGTAAGTCCTATCCTTCCACCTAAAAATTTAAATGGTTTTGTTACATTTCACCCCTGTTACCTGTGGTGTTTTGGCACTGGCATGATACAAGGGCTAAAACATCCTACCCATGTTGCTCCACCCCCCACCCATAATGTTCATGCCACCCTTTTTAAATTAAAAGCATTTACTAGCTCTGAGACCTTAAGCAACGCACTAACTCCCCAAGTCTCAGTTTCCTTTTCTATTAAAAAATTGGGGTAGGGATAGGGGCAGCGGAGAAGCTCTGCCTGGCTTGCCCCTGGGGGTAAAAGAGAATGGGGCTGAAAATTCTTCTTGTTAATGGGAAAGCCATTTAAAGAGCCAAAAGGAAAAGAGGGGTGGGTGCTTTAACCCACAAAGCTAAAACATTCCACTAGCACTCTCCCTGATGTTTTCCTTGCAGAACCCTTAAATAAATCCTTGTAAGGGCAAAAAGGTGTCCCTTTTGCCTCAATGCAAGTAACTGTGTTGAATTCCACAGAAGCAGAGGTCAAAATGCTCCCAACGATTTCCTTAATGATTTTGTTCATCAGAATGAAAGAAATGGATGCCCTTTGGAAACTATTTATGAATGTATACCTTGTGAAGTTATAAATACATTGCGATCCATTTCTCTTCCCTTCTTATAAAGACATTGATGTGTTGGTTCTGACATGCCTCATGAACTCCGTCAATCACAAGTCTTCCTTAATGGAAACCACATGTCTGCCCAGAACTGTGTAATTATAATGCTAGGATTCTTGGCACTGCCAGGAAAGGGGGCATTGTCAAACCAATTAAAGATTATTTACTTACATACCATTTCTGGATCAGAACGTTCTTTCTTTTATGCTGATGCTAAGAAAATATATATCTCATCAAGTTGTTGTAATTTTTTTTGGAAAGATTTATGTTTCTTAGCAATTATGTTCCTGGTTTTCAGATCCTTTGCATGTAACTAAAAAATTCTTTTAAAAAGACATCTGGGAACAGCATCATGGGATGCTCTGTAAATAGGACTTTGCACATTTCACACCAAAATTACTGTGCTTGTCTATTTTGCTGCTGAAATGTAATTTTATAGGATTTATCTCCACTGAGGGGTACATTAAGATCCAGGCTATTTCCTTTGGAAGTGTCAGGGGCTGAGTTTGGCCTGAAAAGAGGCCTAGGCTTGGTATCTGGCTCAACTACTGAATCGATAGATTACCAAGAAAAAGCTTCTGAAAATCTTATTGTTTCCTGGCTGCAAGTAGGAATAAAATTCTATCCACAAAAATAAAATAATCATGGGAAGTTCCATGGTTGGGGGAAGCAGTGGGCTAAATATCTGGAGGCAGACATCAACTAGCTGAAGGGCTTTGGGTGAGTCCTTCCTTCTCTCACAACCTTCTTACCTGCAAAATGGGAACCATAATAATTGGGCTGTGAGCCTAACCCAACTGTTCTGAATTTAAAATGAAATGGGGAGAAAGCATGTAGCAATGTGCAAAGCAGTTACAATGACACACTCTGACCTCAAATTCCAACCCCCTGGATAGGGGGGTGAGCAATCAAGGAGAGTGGGCTGCCCTAGGGAAACCACAGGCTCTGCCTTTGAATGACTCCTCAGCACTCCTTAGTGGAGAAAATAACCTTGTTTGATGTCAACTCAGAGGGACAATGGAAACAGTCCCTTGGGTCCTCCTGTCTCATTCTGAAATGGGTCCCCACACTTCTCAGAGGGAAGGCGCAAAGGCAGGCCCTAGCAGTGTTCCTCCAACCACGGTGGGGTGAGTTTATCATCCTTGAAGTGTGGGTCTCTCAGCAGGAGGGCAGCATGAGCCATCTTTCCCATGTCTTGGGCTCACCTACTTCAATGACTGTAATTCCTCTTTAACTTCCCCACCAAAGTGAGACAAATAAGACATCAACCAAAAGAGCAGCCTAATTTTCTACAGAAGCAATCTGATTCCAAATATCATTTGGTTATGGTTGTGGAATGACTTCACCCGAATCAGGCAAATAACCAGCACCAGCCCCTTTAGACATTTTTTTTTTTCTTACAATGTTTGCTTTCTTTTCTAGGTGTAGTCCCCATAGAATTCCCACCACAAATTCACCCGTGCACCATCACCACAGATTCTTGAACTCTTCCCATCCCTGCCTTGATTCCAATCACTCCCTCTTTCCTGCAGAATGTCTCTAGTTTGTAGTTGTATGTTTATTTTTGTTTTGTTTTGTTGTGGACTTTTGTTGTTGTTGATGCGATTTTTTTTCCCTTGATCCTCTATATGCCTCCTATAAGTGAGGCCATCCAGTATTTTTCCTTTTTCCTTCTGACTTATTTCACTGAGCATAATCTTTTCAAGCTCCATCCACATTTCTGTGAATGCATTAGTTTCTCTTTTGGTTGCTGAATAGCATTCCATTGTGTGAATAGCATACCACATCTTCTTGATCCAGTCATCTATTTTGGGGCATATACCTAGAGAACCCCAAAAACTCCACAGAAAAATTAATCAAAATAATCACCCAGTTTAGTAAAATAGAAGGATACACAATCAACACATAAAATCAGTAGCCTTCTTATATGCAAACAATCAACCTGAAGAAGAAGTTTTTAAAAATGCCACCCCTTTTATAATTGAAACCAAAAAAAATCAAATACTTGGGAATAAACCTAACAAAAGAGGTGAAGGATCTATACAAAGAAAACTATAAAATATTTTTAAAAGAAATAGAAGACACAAAGAAATGGAAAGACATCTCCCTGCACATGGATTGGAAGAATTAAGATTATCAAATGGCCATCCTACCAAAAGCAATTTACAGATTCAATGCTGTTCCAATAAAAATTTCAATGACATTCTTCAAAGAAATAGAACAAATATTGATGAAATTCATATGGAGACACAAAAAACCTCGAATAGCCAAAGCTCTATGAATAAAAAGAATGGGAATGGAGGTATCACAATTCTGGACTTCAAACTATACTACAAAGCCATAATGATCAAATCTGCATGGTACTGGAACAAAAACACACAGACCAGTTGAATCAAATAAACCCAGAAATAAACCCAAAGATTGAGGAAAAAATTTTGCACTCCATACAACTGATAACGGACTGATCACAAAGATCTACAAAGAACTCACACAACTCAAGAGAAACAAAGTTAACAATCAGTCATAAAATGGGCAGAAGAACTTAAAAGACATTTTGCCAAAGAGGAAATGCAAATGGCCAACACGCATATGAAAAAAAAAATGTTCA
This sequence comes from Galemys pyrenaicus, assembly GCA_019455555.1. Taxonomy (NCBI): domain Eukaryota; kingdom Metazoa; phylum Chordata; class Mammalia; order Eulipotyphla; family Talpidae; genus Galemys; species Galemys pyrenaicus. The sequence continues at coordinate 1,761,710 of JAGFMF010011983.1, forward strand.
ACATCCCTCATAATCAGGGAAATGTAATTAAAATCATAATGAGATACCACCTTACACCAGTAAAGATGGCACATAGTAAAAAACTAGCAACTACAAATGCTGGCGAGTATGTAGTGAAAAAGGAACTCTCCTACACTGCTGGTGGGAATGCAAACTAAACCTTTAGACTTCTAACCTTCAAGTCCGAAGAGCTTCATCTTCCAAGATCCAACAAAAAGAACCCAAATGTGCCTTGTCAGGGCTGTGCTAACAGAACCACAGGAGAGAGACACTACCTACCAATATCAGGGTCTGCTAGTGACATCCTATACTTTTTTTTTTAGAACAGTACTCTATTTCTTGGAACTCTAGATTTAGAATTCTATGTGACTTTAACATTTATTATATTAGCTTGATATTTGCTTGATGACTCAGAACAAGACAGGCTGATCTTGTATTACCATGTTACAGCTCATCAGATGAATGGAAATTTTATCAGAAATTCATTTTTCCCTCAAAATCCTACCATGATGTTAACAGACCCTGTAGGGCAAGGAACACAGTTTTGCTCTAACTAATAAAGCAGAAAATTCACGAATGAAGTTTTTTCATTTGATGAGAATTCTTCATTCAAAACACTAGTAAATGATAAGCTCCCCAGCTCATTTTGAATTTTAAATATTCAAACTAATAATGCAGAAAATTTAGGGTTGATTTTTCTCATAATATTACAGAACACAGGTTCTGCTCTACATCTGGTATATGTAACACTAAGTGCAAGTTCTTCTAATTTATTTCAATTTTTGAAAATTCATTCTGGATGTAACCTTTCAGAAACACACCAGTTACGTGGAAGGTATGCTTCTGGTCTCCAGCAGTGTCCTCTAAGACGGCAGGGCCTTCTGATGGTTTATCAAAAGCATAAACTGGTCATCCCTCTGCATTGTCCAATAAGTAGCTCCCTTCCATGCTTTAAGTTTCTTCTGTCTTAGAGTCGGTCTCCTTGATGGGAACATTTGGGGAACAGTGGTATGAAATTGGAGAAAGGCCATCCTGGGGTATTCCCCTACAAGCAGATTGCCCCTGTTCAACTTCTCATGCCCCATTGTCCTTTGAGTTGCATCTTACATACAAATTGCAGGAAGATACCTGGACCTACATATTCACAGCGTCTTTCTGGGAAAGTTTGTCAAGCAAGAGACTAAGATTCAGTATGGAATAGTCCCTGGCAGAGCAGAGCGTCAGATCAGAGATGGGGAGACTAGATAATGGACATACAGGCATCAGGAGGATTCTATGGCTGTATGATCTCCAAATCCCTGAGTTCTGTGAATCTGCAAGGTTAAAAAAAAAAAAAACCCAGGGTAGAGGATGTTTTTGACACCCCCCTGAGCATATTGCATGATGCTAAGAAGCTGCCAAAAATGTGTCATCTCAATCCTGCCAGATTCTAGGATATGGTACCAAGAAAGAGCCTAGAACAGGCTCTTTAGACCACAGTGTGAGTCCAGGATCTGCCATTTGTGAAACTCTGAAAGGGGAGATCTCTTCCTTTAACTGCCTAACTCTCCTGCAGGGCTGTGTGAGGATGAATTAGACAGTTAAGGAAAGAACCCAGCACCCTGCCTGGCACAAAACAGCTGAATGATAAAGATTTTGTTCCCTTTGCTTCGCATCACACCACAGACATCCTTTTCTACTCCACCTATGGGTAGGGCAGCCATGGCCTGAGTCTCTGAGCTAAGAAAAATGATCTCATCTGCAGTCAGAGACACGCCGTGCAATTTTATTGCATGATGCACAGAAACTCCCAGAATGTGTCAGCTCAAAACCACCAGATTCTAGAACAAGGGGATAGATCAAGCGTTACAGCCAAGAAGAGTCAGTCTCCTGAGGATCTCAGTCCTGCTTCTGACAGTCTGGCCTCAGGCTTTTGAGAATATAAAGTCTATAACAGATTCTGGACACCAAATCCAACTTTAATTTACTAGTGACCTCATGGCTTTCAGGAGTAGTACACAAAACTTATCTGGAATTCACTCTTTCCTACGCCCTTTCTTTTATTGGATAAATCTGATGATTATGCTGACCTTTTTATCTAGAAAGGAATTTTTCTGGAAATACTTAGTGTTTTTAATAAAATCAAGAAAGATGCCTAGGTCTTTGAAAATACTTGTAAGTATATAATTTCTTAAAATGTTTTCTTGATAAAGTAGTGATTGTTTTGTTTTTAAAAAATCCTGTTTTTTATGAAATAATTTTATGAACTCTCACATGTATAGGTTAATCACAAAAATTACAATTTAGATTTCAGTTTTAGTAAGTTGCGATTTCTGTGTTTTACTCAAAAAAAAAAAGAGATTTTCTTTTAGCTTCTCCAAATCTGCTTTCTGAATGTGAATTTATGAGGTAACGAGGAGGTTAAAGACAGGGAAATAAAGAACAGTGAGGCAAATCTTAATTTCTCCTGCCAAAAACTGCATATTTGGTGTATGTATGTGTGTGCATATTTTATCTCTGCATATATATGCATATTTAGCATATTTAGTCTATTAAGTAGCCTTATAGGAACTGAACACCTGTACCAATGATTATCATATTTCCCCTTTAAAGACAACACATATAAATGACTGCAATACTCAGGCCCATCCTTAATAAGAGAAAAGTCATACTATTTCAAGGCTATACAACATTAAATGTCATACTTCCTTTCTTGGTGAATATTCAACCTGGAAGTCCAGGATAGATCTTAGAATTCTTGGACTTTTCCAAGTTCTACTCGAGAGCTTGGAGGCACAGGGAGGGCGCCCCATCACCCAGGCTGGCTTCCCCTTCCACCCCTGACACAGCCTCCCCAAGGGCCTCGTGCACACACTGGAACACACCAACCTTCATACCCAATTCCCTCTTCTACCTCTTCTAACACATTTTATCCATCCTCGAAGGCTGGTACACATACCAGAATATGTCCCAGGAAATTGGAAGTGGATGGGCGTCTATGTCCTTGTGTCCAGAACTCTGAGTATGTGGCAGGGTGGGCAAACTCTAGGAGACCCCAGAACCTCCCATGCCTTATGGAGGGGTCTGGCTGGAAGGGGCCCAAGCTGGGGCTCTCTGAAGAGCAGAATCCCACTTCACTGCATCTGAGAGGTGTGGGACATTCAGTCACACTCTGAATCAATGGAAACACTGAGTCTTCTATATCGTCTAGGCTGAAATATTTTGCATTTGCCAGTTCTTAAAAAGTGTTGATGTACATACTTTCATCTATTCTTAGATCCCCCAAGATCCAAATTCCACCTACTGGGAACGTGTTTAAACTCTGCACGTGCTGATCCCTCTGCTGTAACTGACCCCTTGCTTTCTCCTCCCCTGCCAACTCCTCCTCCTCAGAGACCTCACTCAGGGCAACCACCTCCTGTAGGACACCTCCCGCGGCCTCCTGCCCCACAACTGGGATTCACCACTCCTGTCCTCGATGCCCTGAAGTACTGTCCTTATATCGCTATATTGTACTACTTCTTATTAGATTGAAATTTCTTCCTCAGCCCCCCAATCATGAGCTGCTTCTAAGCAATCTTATCCACATTTGCATTACAGAGCCAAATACCCAATACATGCCTGCTCAAATGAACTAAATCTATTTAACTTCTCATCAAGCTTTCTTTAACCTCCATAAACACCTCCCTTAAGCTCTAGGCCCTAGCTCTGCTTTATTTTATTTTAATATCAGCTGCCAAATCTCACATTTTGTAAATAGTCCTCATTCCCATCTAGGATGTGAGTTCAAAGACAGGGACTTTGTGCATGTTATTGATTGCTGAATCCACACCTAGAGTAAGAAAGTTTTTGATAAATAATGTTGGATGAGTAAATGAAGGCACTTAACAAGTATGAACTATTTCAGCTTTCTCAAGCTCCAAGCATCAGTATATCATTTTGCCAAGCAGCCTACCATTGTGGTAATTGCTTACTTTTAATACAGTATTTAATACTTCAAAAGTATTTAAAAATTATTTAATACTTGGGCCTCCCTGGTGGCACAGCGGGTTGAGCACTGCTTTGTGAAGCATCCACTGCACAGCAGTGCAAGTTCAATCCCCAGCCAGGGAGGTGACCCACATGGTGCAGCAGACCTCTCCTGCCTCACCCGCTGCTCCCCTCAGCAGTGTGTTTCAGTCAGTCTGCCTGTTCTGCTCCCCACTCTGTCTCTGTGAATCCTCTTGCCCCCCGTGACTCTGGTCTGTTCCCCAGCTCTTGTATGATAAATAAATAAATCTCTAAAAACTTATTTAATACTTTTATATAGTATTTCACTGGAATAAAATAATTTTCAAAAGAAACTATGCACAGAAAGCCAGTGAATTGGAGACGCCTATAAAAAACTAGGTACATTAAGATTGCACTGAGAATGTCTGTGAGTCTCCCCAAACCATCTAAAGGGCCAGTGCTGATACAGACATGGGCAACTTTACTTTGGGTTCTTGATCAGTCAGCCCCTCCATGCCCTGACTGTGCCAGATCACACAGTACATTAAGCCGGCTTTCACCCACTCCCGAAAATATCCACCACCTGAAAAACTTCGTGGTTCCACCCTGAACATTTCTCTGTCATGGAAGCTTCAAAGGCTCAGCCCAAATACCACGCTACTCAGATTGCAGTGAATGAACCTTCAGCATGCACAAGAGTGCTTCTGTTTCATTTTCTCTTTGAGAGAAAAAAAAAAATCTCACAAAAAGAAACAGAATGAAAGACCCATATTGACAGCGTTCACCCAGAGCGCTCACCAGACTGGGCTCCAGTTTTTGTGAGTTGTGGTCTGCGACGCAGGCCCTCAACAGACATGGGGTCCAGAGTGACTCCAAACAATGGAGGCCTGGCTTCTTAAAAGCTCAGGACTCAGGGTCAGATTCCTTAAAAATCCCAGATCTGCACTTCCATAAAGCCGGGGCTCTTCTTTACAAGTTCTGCCAATTTTGTTGCTCAGGTTAGTTTTGTAAGGAAACTCCTTACCTCTAGTTAAAGGCTCAGTCTTTAACCCTTCTCTCTTTTGGCTAAGAAGTAGGAATATGAGCTGTTTTCAGTTACAGAAAAGAAATTTCACCAAGCATTCTGAAGAAATTGGTAGGGTTTTGCCTCTTAAAGTGCTAACACTATAGACAAATACTTTAATCTATTCCAAGTGGCTAGCTGTGGGATTATAAACACAGAAAATCAGTCTGTTCCAGTGTTGATATGGTAAAAGTGTAAAAACTAAGTTCAGCAGTAGCTGGTAGCTTCAAAAGTATCTACTTATCCATAAAAAATTTTTTCTCCCTTCTTCTAAATGAAGCAGCATTCACAAAGTATCTATTTGCCGCTGAAACATACTTACATGAAAGTATGCATCAAAATTTTATTCTAAGAATAACAGCATCCAATTCTTTCCCAACTGTTCTGCTGTCCTCCCATTTGTTTTTCCTGCTCTTTTGCTACAGAAAGCTGTTTCCATTTCACTAGCATCTTTGAGAACACTGTGAAAAACAGCAGCTCTCAAATGTTGTCCCAAGAAATCCCAAAGATGTCCGAATTTCTTTTAGGAGATGAATGTGATCAAAACTATTTCCTAATGATACTGCTGTGCTGACATTTGTACAGAAAAAGAAAACCATTGAGAAAGGATTAGAGGCAATGGCACCACACCATACATGGCAGTCTTTATTTTCAGGAAAACTGGCAGGAAATGTACTTTGGAAAACTTGTACCTACCACCATGAGCAAGACAGTTTCCTCATAACTTTTCTGATGAAAGTGATTGTGACACTAATGAATGTGAATTTTTAATACCGTATCCTAAGATAACATCACATAACTGGATGCACGTAACTCAGAGAATTTGTATTTTCCAAATAACCAATGCATGATGTTAGAATATGATGATGGATGAAGCAGCCATCCCAAATGGAAGGTATGCCAACAGATTTTAATAGAAAGAGAACAAAATATTCATTGATACAACTTAGATTCAACAAAGTAACTTTTAAAAAACAGCCACTTGTTGAACTTTGGGGTAGCACAACGAAGAATATTTACAATTATCTGAAAACAACTATTAAAATACTCCTCTTCCTTCCAAAGAAAGTAAATAGAGATATATAGCTATATATATAAATACATATATAGATATATATTTATCTTCCATAAATAAATGGAAGAAAGAGAGTAAAAGAGGTGGAGCTAGATTTTCTTCCTATACTTTACCCAAATTTATATACTGCAATGTAAAGCAGAAGCAAGCATGCTTCTGTTATATCAGATATTGAAGAAACTTATAAAAATGTAAAACATTGACTAAAACTTGCCATTATATACACACTTGTATAAAAACAGGCATTAAAATTTGAGTATAAAAAATCTTTTTATAAAGACATTCTTTCCTACTGTTTGCTTTCCCTGCTCATTTTGCTACAGAAAGTTGTCCATATATCACTAATATTTTAGAGAGATAGTAAATATTTTTGTTTTGGAAAATAAATTTATGTCTCATTTTAAAATATGTTGCTTATGTTAACATGTGGTGGGTTTGCTATCACAATCTTTTAATTACTAGAAAAATGCTACATTTCTCATTTTGAGTACAATGACTATAGCTAGTGATGATGGTAGGGTTGAGATGCAGTTGACATAGGTATTCATCATGTGCGATATATGTACACAATCTTTGAAACTCTCAGCAACAGTAAGAGAAAGACAACCAGTCCAGCAGAAAGAGGCAAAAGATCAAAGAAACCCTATTTGACTTCTTTTGCATTTACCCTTTACATCCTATGGGACAGATACACAAACTACAGAAATAATCATTTCTCAATTTTACCCCTTTTTTCCATAATTTGAAAACATAACTCTTTCCACTGGTTGCCTTTCTAATTCTCCTTTCTATTTCTGTCCTGTGCAAAAAGGATTTTGCCAACGAAAGTGCTATAAACAGCCATGCCCTTGCTGAAAAAGGCAATATGCCGTCAGCCTGACATATACCTCGCTTTTCCGCTCATTGTCAACACTGTGATGGATGGTGTAGTTCATTAATGTGGGACGATTGTCAGCTTTTCCTGAATAAATATAAAAAGAAACAAAGAAATCCCCACCCTTCTCAAGCCAGAGTGAATTATTTCCTATTTCCAGGCTTAGGCTTAAGGATCCATAAGGCATTTGTCTCCAAGTAAATAATGAACATACCCTTTAATGGAAGAAATTTTAGTTTAGGTCCAGGGCTAAACTATTTTATACACACACACACACACACACACACACGTATGCATACATACAAGAGGGGGCGAGTGAATGCTATTCAAAAGGGTGAAGCCATTTTGGCACCTAAAACTGTACTTTAATGCCATGTTTCTTCTTTAGGATACATAGTCATCTAAAATGCAAGAAATTATCGCCTTTGGAAACCTGTAAAGTAAAAATGATCCGTCATGTGCTAAACCTCACATAACAAGAATCACAAGAAAGCCAAGTGGTGCTGGTGGGGAGGGAGAGATGGGCAACTGATTCACAGCTGGATAGGAAAGTTGATGAGTATCAGTCCAGTCTGCTTCAAAAGGAAGTTTTATGGAAATAACCAAAGGAGATTTTCCTTTCGATTTCTCCACTCATCGTGCAAGTTGGGAAGCTTCCATTGCCTGACGTATTTACACGTATTTGCTGAAGAAAGGTAATATGGCTCCACTGTGCCCTTTTATCGGGAGCTATGGCCTCTGTGAGTTCTCAGTGCCGGCATCCTTATCTTTCCACCTGACTGAACTGCACTGTCCGAACTGGGTCTTTGCTAACTCTGTTCATCACAAGATCAGCAAAAACCATCGGGTATGTCTTGCTTTGATCTGCGGTTTACAAAAACACAGCAGAGGAAACAAAACAGCCCCGTGCATATGGAGCACACAAATGTATGCACACCGAGACTGTCACTCTGGGCAGCCTGCTCCCGGACAGATTTTCCTGGGTGGTAATGTGCTAATGACAATAATAATTTATTCTGAAGATGTGCTAAATTTCTGGAGTGGGATTGTGAAGTATTTTGAATGCCACGGGAAAACACGGGAAGCAGAGCTGTCGGGAGAACTGGCACCCTGCCACCGCTTGAACCGCCCATATGATCGGGATGGAGGTGCCTATTAAGGATGAACCAGCAGACCTGGGAAGATTCTGTCTTAACATGACAGCATGTCTGTGAAACGTGCATTCTTAGAACACATGCAGGGCCCTCTTGTCAGGATATTCTAATTCTTAATAATGTAGGTGAAGGATTCCCAGCCTAACCAAGTGCACTATTGAGCCCTGACAACAGTCAGGCACTGTGCTAGGACCTCACCATGCAATCTCCTTCCATGCAGGCTCCAAGTCTCTTAGTGAACTAAGAGTGGTGAAGTCAAGACTCAGATTAACATGAGTGGCCTAATCAAAAGTATTGATGAGTAAGTGTTATGATTGGGATGCTCACCCAACCCTGTCTGATTCCTGAGTCAGAACTGTGAGCTACTGAAATGTGTGGCTGCTGCTTAGGCTGCAAAGTAGAGAGAGTGCCTATCAAGGAAAAGAGCAATCTGCGGTTGGCTTTAGACCTGTGCTTCTTAAAGTGCTAGCCCTTCTGACAGATCATTTCCTCTCTACCTAAGCAGCACCTAAGTCAACAGAACAGGCAATGTTCAGTTCATTTCACAGACTGAAAAAAATGAAAGTTCAGAGAGGTTAAAGCATTGTCTGAAGGGTCAGTAGTCATAAGTAGGAAAGCTGGGACCAGAATCCAAGTCTTTCCAGCACCCCATCATTCTTGCAATAAAAGGACAAATAAAAAATAAACAAGGTGACAAACACGGGTGTCTCTCAAAGTCACTGAGTGGGAAGGTGGTTACTGTCACATAGGTCATTTCATGGCTGCTTAGCTTGTCCTATGATGAAACCATATATCCCCCTGCCAGTGTTTTGGAATTATCCAGACCCACTGCACTCCTGTTATCATACCAGATTCACCATATGGCACCCCAGAAATCTCAGGACAAGGAGTGGGAGGCTGAGTGGTGAGGCTGCTTAGGAACACGGATCGTAATATGAAACTCTTCCGGTAAGTAGCCAGTCAGCAATCTATCCACCCGAACTTCTTAAATAGTCACAGAACACTTCCAGCAAGTCACCGAATAATAAAAATCAGTTGTGGGAAATGGGGGATTTCAAAGAGGGAAAAGTGCTCTCCTACACACTCCAGACTTTATGTGTCACGGGGACCCAGAGACTGCAATATGAGGACTTGCAGAGCTCCAGGGCAAATTAAGATGGACATATTTTCTGGAATCTATCAGGGTCAGGCCCTGACATTCGTTCAGAATACCCCACGAAGGAGGAAGTCATCCACAGGAGCAGTAAATTTCTCAATCAAATCTCATAAGTGTCCTGAACTGATAACACCACTTGGCTTTAAAATTTTATGATGCCAGAGAATGAGACCTCACTTACCACCTTGACTTCAAGAATCCAAGTCACAGTGGTCCGCAAGTGTGTTGCCTTCCCCGAAATAGGAAGGGTAGGGACAGTGATGCATTTTCTGCTTCTTAAAGATGTGTTGAGTTGTGGGCCAAAGAGGAATATAATGAACCAACACTGATAATGTACATACAATGAATTTATTCTGTATTCCAAAGGACTCTTCCTTCCTATTTTCTCCCGAGCAAATTGAAAATTATATTCGTAACCTGATTTCAAAGCACTCTGAATGTGCATTTCTCGGAGCTATTAACTGAGTTTGGATGGCGTTTTATATTTCTTTCCTGTACATTTATTACGGGACATCCAAGAGAGAGAAGAAATTCAAGATCAAGGAATAGAGGAGATGTGCCTGCTTGTCTCTTCTGCAAAAAAAAATTTTAAAAAAAAGAAAGAAAAAAGAACATCAACTTTTTAAAAGAAAACATTAAAAAGTAATGAAGATAGAATGCAGTGGTTCCTTAAGCTTTTATGGGCTGTGTACCCTTTTGAGAATTTGATAAAACTATACCTGCGATTTAATAAACAATGTTTCGTTCATTGTAGAAGTTTCAGTGACCCCCTCCAAAAAAAAAAATATTCTACGGTTAAAAATCTCTGAATATGGGTCTCCCTGGTGGGTGGCACAAGGGGTTAAGTATCAGCACAACGAAGCAATTGGCAGCCATTGTAGCACAAGTTCAATCCCAGGCCAGGGAGCAAACCCACATGGCGCAGCAGACCTCTCCTATCTCGCCTACTGCTCCCCTCAGCAGTGTACTGTTCTGCTCCCCACTCTGTCTCTGGTGAATCCTCTCACCCCGCCCACACTTCTGGCCTATACCCCAGCTCTTATATGCATAAATAAATAAACAAAAGAATCTCTGAATAATAGTCCCCAACACTCTGAAAATTCATTCATCTAATTGACTTTTCCTGGGCTTTAAATTGGTTCAGCACTGTAAGCTCAGTGGCTGCTCAAATTTTACTGGAGCTCACACCCTTTTCCCTCACCCCAGCACTCTTCCTCTCTTCTCCACTGGCTGCATTACTGGTTTGTGTGTGATAGCATAAAGGAGAATTGAATTAGAAGCACTATCCAGAGAACAGCTTTTGCATCTCTGCCACTTAAGACACAGACCTTGGTGGGGCAGGGTGGGGTGCTCACCCACCCATAGCAAACAGTACCTTTCCAGAGCAATCAAACCAGAAGGGTCACACTTCCAAGAAATAACCAGACTGCAAAGGAAGCCAAGGTCTTTGGGGAGCTGGATGGCACCACAAATGAATTGACGAATGATTCCTGCTGGGGAGTTTGGTGGAGTCCTTCACCATTGTCCCAGGGCAGCAGTTGCTGTGTCCAGTTTTACAATCTAATTTTACAATAGATTAACTTGCAAAAGGCGGGATGGCAAAGAGGATTCATGGAGCATATGAGTGGAACAGACTGATCCGGTCATTAGTGAGAGCAGCATTTTTATTCTTTCTTGGAGGAATACGTCAAGAACCATAATTGCCAAAGCACAGGGTAACTGGGGACTCTGTTTCAGGTAATACCACTTTTAATGTTGCCCAGAAGTTAGGTTTGCAATTTCCAAACTCAAATAACCAATGATAATTGCACCCCAAAAGGCCCATCTTGGGTTCTCACTGTGATGAAATTCAGACACAGAATCAATTTGTCAGGCCATACCCAAATATATCCAGCAATGCCCAACACATAAGAAAGTTTGACTCCTACATAAGGCAGGCAAGTAAATCCAATCTCTCTCCTCTATTAACAGAAGGTTTCTGCCTAACTCGTTATCAACCTTATAAAGCCATAGCAATGAGTCTGCCTTGCAGAAGTCTATTTTTAAAAACTCTTCCTATTTACATATGCTTTACTTCTCAAAAGAATGTCACCTTCCTATTAATGCAACACTTAACAAAGGCAATGTCAGGAACATGCCATTGGTGGGGGTTCTGTTTCTCACTTGCTGTGTTTTGATTGGGATCTGTGTTAATTCATGTGCCCTCATTGTAAGACAACTGAAAATTATCATTGTCAATACAGTTTCCCAACAACCCCAGAACCCAGGCAATTAGGTATAAATAAGTCACTGTCGGCAAAATAAAGAATGTCGTCTCACGTCTCAGATGAATAAAAGAAACAGCTGGAAAAGGAAAGGAGAGGACAGGGAGAGGGAAAGAGAAAGCCGACCCTGAACTTCTTTCTGGGGTCCTGGTAAAAGGAAAAACTTTACATGCCTAAATAAAGACACACACACACAAAGTAAACATGCTTAGAAAATCATTATCCAATATACTTTTAAGCCAATTCCTAAAAACAGCTTTTCTGAAATGCTTTTGGATGACTGTTTATATGTTAAGATCAACATTTAAATGCGCTACAAAGCTTATTGTGCCTTACATAAGCAGTTCTGAGACCTCTAGAACAACATCGCTTTGGGTCTAATCCACTGAAAACACACTCTCCGCACATGAAAATTTTGTTCGCTTTGGTTGGGGAAAAGTGAGGAATGTGCTTGTCTCCAAGTTAGAAGAAGGTCAAGAAAGTATTTTTCAAATATATTCCTCCCGGAATGACCACGTCGCCGGTCCTTCACACAGGTGAGAGCTTTGCCAGCCAAGATCCAGATCAATTCCTGAAAGAAGCATTCATGTCCTCAATACTCATTTATGCTCCCCCCAAAATGTACAGTTCCAACTTTTTTTCCAAAATAGGACCTTTTTTTTTCCTTCAAAAATAGGAGTTCAGAAAGGAGGAGGGTTGAAAACACAGAAGTTCTGTTTGTCTAAACCAAAGGTAAGTATCCTAAGATGTTAAGGAAAGGAAAAACCTGAGCCAGCTTAGTCATCTGACAAGGGTGAGCACTGATTCTGCAGGTCACTTTCTACAAAGGGGACAGTTACTGCCACAAAAATGCAACAAGGACAACGATCCATATTAATGACGACACGGAAGATATATTTCAATCTATCATCTGGAGACGCTGCTTCGTGTTTATTACTTCTCAGCATATTATTTTACCAACCATCTGAACAGCCCATCAGATTTCCATACATAAGAATAAGGGATGATTTCTGCTAAAACAAGCAGTATGCACAAAAACGGACTCAAACAAGATCAAGACAAATATCCAACTTTTGGCTCAGGAATTACAGGTCTCAAAATCTAGACCTGACTCCCGTCACCAGAGAAAGAAACATGTTCGTCGCAGTTACGGTCATGGTGTGAGAAACTGGAAACCATCTCATTGTCCCATGATGAGGGACTGGTTACTTAGAATAATAAAAAAAATCATTAAAATATTTTCCAGAAATGCCTCAATGATGTAGGAAAATTCTCATGAGGTCACAGTAATAGAAGCTATAGCATTCTAAGAAGTACAGGCAAGGATAAGATTTTGTTTGCAGTTAACCACACTCCTCAGCTGCTAATCACCAGGATATTTTTTTTAAATGATATACATATGCGCCTTGTTGTTAAGAAACAGAAAGAGACAGACAAGAAAGCCAATTAAAAAAAAAAAAAAGGAAAGAACAAAAGAAAGGAAATATGTTACAAACGCCTATTTCTGGGGAGTGGCACTACTGAATTCTTTTGGCTTCCTTGTTCCACCTTTGCACATATTCCAAGTTTTCTACAACATGTAACAGCAACAAAAGGGCACTTGAGAGAAGTCAACATGGATTTTATCAGTTTAAATGCTAACAGGCATCATCTCTTTTAGACCTGAGTGTAAAGTGTTAGCAGTAGACGATTTCCACCCTGGACTCCAGGTAACTCTAGGGGTTTTGGGGCCACTCCATGCTCACGTCCTCCCATCCACAGCAGCCTTGCCTTTCTTTATATTTCTCTATATTTTTTATTGGCTATCAAGTCAAATTTTTCAATTTGTAGATGAATAAACTACCACCCACAAAAGTTAAAGAGCCTGGCCTCAGGTCACATAACTTGTTAGTGGAAGATCTCAGCAGCAAACCAAACATTCTCATTAGCTTTGGTCTATGATATGATTCTTTCTATGCGAAGAAGAGCCCTAATTTTCATCCAATGACTTCATGGTAGGAAGAGACCCATCTAGACGTACCCAAATTTTTTTACACAGCACCTCCACCCCCTGACTACTGAGCTTGACAAAGGGGCCCTGTTTACCAACGCCACCAGAGGCTGATTTAAAATGAAATATCAGGGCCCCGTTACTATGATCAACCTTGGTCTTATCACATCTCCTTTGAAAATGATCACTTGCCCTCTAATTTTTCATAGTGACAATTCATACATATCACATATAAAACTAGCAAAAAAAATAAGTTTAAGGCTTATATTAATAGAGCTAACCGTTGCTTTTCCATGGAAAAGAGACATGTGGGAAACCTCAAAACCATTTCATTTTATCTTTGAATAATTTGTGGTTGGGTTTTTCTTAAGTACATGAGAACCTACTCCCATTGCAATTACATTTTACTTAATCAAAATCAAAAATCCAGGCACTTTTCAAAATATTAACCATTGCACAAACAAAAAAAAAAAACAACCCACAAATACAGGTATATTCAGATATTCAGTTAATGCTGGAATCATATTAAATGATGAGGTCTAGTGTACAGAGAAGTACATGGTCCAAAAGAGTAAAGTATAATTATTAATACAAAAAGGTAGAAAACGCCTCATAGTCTAGTAGGAGAAAATATTCAATAAGGAATCTGACCCCAAAAGTGTTATGATGACTCTATAGATGATAGAGATGTGGATGAGTAAGTGGTTAGAGGGGGATGATGAAAGGAAATACAGTTTGCAGGGTTCATAGCTGGCAAAACAGATTTCCCAAACAAGTTGCTCCACTCTCCCTTTGCAAATGAACACCAATTTCTGCTCTTTCAAGACCTTCCATGCTCTACCTGCCTTTTACGAACACAATTGTTTCTTCATGTGTTCTATTGTTCCAACAATTATTTATCTTCTTGCCAGCAGAGAGGAAATGGCCTGTGCTGGGTTTAAAACCCCGGAAAATACTCCCCCAGAAGCAGGGCTAGTTTGCATCTTTTGGACAGCCAAGATCAAAGTGATTTAAAATGTTTATTTTAAAAGTAAACCCTTTACACTGATCTTTGAAAATCCCCTCTCGCCCATTAAAAACTGTATTTGACTCCGTCACTCTTTGAGAGAGAGACCAAAGCCACGAGCTACATTCGAGATGGCAGTGACAGGGCGGTCCAGTCTGATTTATCTGACAATCTCAATGTCAGCTCAACAGAGAGTGGACCCAAAGGAGGACAGCAAATGCACCAGGCTGTACCATGGAAGCAAACCCCCCCCCCCACCACAGAAATGGGATGCAGCACCACATGGCTCCCTAATTGAGACAAGCTGCAAAGAAACAACATCGAGGGAGGAAATCATCAACGCTGTTTCTTGCTATCACTTCAGAAGGTAACCTTCATGGATTCCCAACTTCTGTTTACAGAGAAGGAAGTTACAACTTCAAGTCCCATTCTTTCCAAATTCTAGACACACGCTAGCAAACAGAAGACACCGAATGCCACCAGGACTTGGAGGGGGTGGAGAGGGGGTTGAGGAGGTGCTCCTTTTCCTTTGCAAATCTGGAGGATGATTTGAATGGCCTCAGGGTCGCTGTATCTGGAGTTTTCCCAGCCCCCCAGACTTGATCTCACATCTCAAATACAACGCTTCTTTTATGAAACCCCCAGCTTAAATATTAATGTGTGTTTTCTTAAGGAAGTGGAAGGCAAATCAACTTCCTGGTACCCAGGGTATCTGATTTCTAAAATGGTCTAACGCTGATTGTCACAGCTCCAGCAGATGTGGTGGGGTGGGGGGCACTATAAAAACGGAAAGGCTGGCTTTCAGGCTCACTGCTGCGAGGCTCCCACGCCTCCAGAGCTGCATCCTCTGTGGGTATATTTTTGTTAGCTGGCTGCCGGAAGCCCTCAACTGCCCGCGTTGTTTTGCGATCCTATAAGGACCTTCCCAGGCCCGCTGTCAGCCCAGACGTTAAAAAGAGTTGTGTGTGTTTGGTAAGTTTTTGGGGGGATGGTTAGAATAATAAGTATTATCATCACCATCACTGCCTCAGCAGAATGTAGGCAGGTGGGGTACAAGGGCTGGGCTCCAAAGTTTGCTAAAAGGCCTATTTTGAGAAACCCTTTGTTCTACACCCTCTTGTTTACCTTGTGCACCCAGAAACAATGTCTTTTGTTAGGAACCCCCCTTCTTTGACTGCTGAGTTTGTTTACTCACATTTTCAATACCAGGCAATACAAAGAGTTATTTCCTCATAGGAATTCCAAATGTCACTAAGAACAAAAGTAGGTTCCAACGAAGCCTGTCTAACTAGATAAGATGCCCTTAATTAAGAGAAAATTCTAATGAAAACAAAGGTGAAGGTAGCATGATGCTTTTTGCCTTCAGGTTATATCATTCCAAAGCCACCTGGCTAGCTCTGTAATGCTAGTCTCTGCTTACCAAATGCTAATGTGTGATTTGCAAAAGATAGAACTTCCAAGGTAGGTAGCTTGAATCCCTGCGTGTCCACCAAGCAATGGCTACGCTTAAAAATAAAAAAGTTAGCTATAAGTAGATCCTGTAAGTTACCAGAGGCTGACTCATAGATAATTTATAAATTTTGAAACTCACTCCCTCTGTAAATATTTTTTAGCAGCAGACCAAGTCCGGGGACATGGTGGTAAGCCAAAGCAGCCAGTCCCTGCCCTCACTGAGCTTATAAAGGAAGCAGGCATGAATCAAATCGTCACCCAAGAACATATGCCAGGCCAAGGAGGAAAGCTTCCAGTGCTATCAGGGTGAAAAAGAATTCTAAGCAAGTTGAGCACTCAAAGAGGTTTTCCTGGAAGTAGGGTTTAAAGAATGGGGCAAGTAAATAGCTGCAGTGGGATGGAGATAGAACCACAGAAGATCCCTTAGGCAACAGGAAGTAGGAGTGTGGCTGGATAGAGAATGTGGACAAATGAGACAGGTGGGGGACAGATCTCCAGGGCCTTGCCACAGCATTATGGTCTGAATCCTGATGGATTCATCAGAGGAGATCCCTAAACACTTTTAGCTAAGCACGAGAGGCACCCCTATATCCTGTGTATTGTATCAAGACCCATCCTAAACCACAGGTACAGCCCCTACTCATGCAACGCTTTCTAGCTCACACACCTCCCTTTCTAGCTCACACACCTCCCTTTCTAGCTCACACACCTCCCGGTGAAAGGGGGTGGACTGTCGCCCTAGCCTCCAGCATTCTGAAATAGAGTAGAGCCAGCCTCGGTTTAATAGGTGTGCTTCTCTTTTAAGCCAATCGCATACAGTGACCACCTGTATAAATATGGAAACAGATTCAGCATACAAATTTCATAATTAGCCACTTCCTTTAAAGAATAGTTACAAAATAAGTGTAAATCATGGTGATAAGGATATTCAGCTTTCCCAGCACAATGTTAAATTAAGCTCTAGCAGGAGAAAAAAGGCCATTTGTGAAAGAATGCCAGCAGAAAGAGAACTTAACATTGTCTTTCATGATTTCGTCTCCAAATCTCTTAGGATTCACAATTGCTGAATATTACCAACGCATTCTGACATGAAAATAGATATTGAGCTAAGGTTACATGGTAGCCAGGAGATTCAAAAGTACTGTTTATTGGTGAAATTGGAGCATGAAGGAGAAAATGTAAAAACCAAGCATCTTCCTCTAACAACTATATTGCTATCTAGACAAAATTAATAGAAATAAGTCATGTTATGACTAAAAATAGCTCCCATGCTTTAAATGATGCCAGCTAGGGAACACTGCTAAATGCTCTGCAAAGAACCTCCCTTGTTCCTCATAACATCCCTAGTTTTAAGATCTACTAACATCATCATTTTAAGTTTACAGATAAATCAAGAGGCCCATGTGATTTGTCCAAGGTCACTGTGGTCTATTGTTGACCCCAGATATCTTCTCCTTCATCTGAAATAACATCTTCAATATTTCCCTAAACGCATGGCTGCCCAGAATAAAAACTGTATCCCCTGATAGAAATGGGACCATGTGACCAGATTCTAGCCAAAAAGATGGAAGCAGGTTGCTGTTAGAAACACCCAAAGGGAAGAGGTGTGCCCTGCCCATTCCTTCCTGCTAGGGATGCCGATGTGACACTCACAGCTCCAGGGTAGACAGCAGGGATGGCCCTCATCCAGGGAGGATGGAAGAATGTGCGCAGAGGAGCCTATTTGGGGGACTCTGTAGAACAAAACCTGCCCCAGCACTGGACTCCTCCTTCCTGTCTCAGCATACGTGAGAATAATAAACTTCTGTCTCATATAGGCCCCTGTATTGTCTGAGGATTTGGAGGGTTGGGGTATGTTTTCCTCACCCACAATCACTTCTAACCATAGTTGACACAGGCACCTAGAGAAAAGTATGATATTCTGAGCAATTATTAAGCTTAGTTTCCTTCTCTATAAAATAGGATGGGTGATACTGAGCTCAGAGTACTGGGGGAAATTGTATGTGATATGACATCACTACAATATTTAGCACAGTCCCTGGCCTATCATAATCCCTTGGTAAATGTTAGCTTCCTCCCACCATATTTTTCACACAACAGAACTGTATTTCACCAAATTTTCTCCCTAACAATCACCAAGGCTCCAACACCCAGCCTGTGCTTTAAGTTCATGGCCCCACCCCTGACATCACTGGAGCTAGCAAGAGCTCATGTTGGAGGGGCCTCCATGATGGCGCAAGGGGTTGAGCACTGCACTGTGAGTCTTCCACAGCTACTGCAGCTTAAGCTTGATCCCAGCCAGGGAGAGAATCCAGATGGTGCAGCGGACCTCTCCTGCCTCACCCACTGTTTCCCTCAGCAGTGTATTTCAGTTGATTTGCCTGTTCTATTCCCCCCACTCTGTCTTTAGTGAATCCTCTCATTCCCCACACCTCTGGCCTGTACCCCAGCTGTTGCATGCATGCATAAATAAAAATCTTTAAAAAAAAAAAAAAAAGCTCATGTTGGAGTTGACCTTGTAGAACCTTCTAGAGAAAACATGAGTGTGGCTTATGGGGAGCCAAAGCATTTGGAGGGAGTTCCAGGGGCCCTAAACCCAGTCTGTTATGGGACTCAGCTATACTCCCTTTCTACCTACCTTCAGCTGCCATCTCCACGTGTAACAAATGCCTTCCCTGGGCCAGCTGACCCTCCACAGTTTGGGGACACTGAAATTGCTTAAGCTTCAGTGGTTTTTCTCCCCACCCCACCATCTCTCACATTAAGAACCAACATTATTCTGTAAGTACTGGGAAAGGAGCCATTATCCCATATCACTGTGCCCATCACCTGAAATGATGTGCCACAAGACTAACACACATAGAGAAGTTACATCTCAGCCAGGAAGTGGGGTCCGAAAGTTAGAGTGGAAAGCAGAAATCACATACAGTCAAAATTACCTTTGAAAAGCATTTACATCATCCACAAAGTACCACATAGGCAGATTTGTGTTTATAACCCACTGAAATCTGAGAACAACTGAGCTGGATAAAGAAAAGTCTCCATGCTTCTGTCTGGGTGTTCAAACTATCCTGTTGTAAGAAAAGCATTAAACCTCTCACAAGTCACTCGTAGTTTCTTCCTTTCCTTGCTTGATATGAACCTGATAGGGGTTACCAGATGTGTTTCCTGGAGTGAGAATTAAATGGGGCCATATTTGGGAAGTCATCCCCTGCAGAACTATCACCTCACAGGTGGGCCAATAGTGTTTTTGGGGTTGAATCCAGCCTTGCTTCATTTAGTCCACACTATTTTCAAAAAGCTGGGAAGTAGTGACTGGCATCACCCCCCCTTTCCAAACTGATGCTTCCACCTGTGGCCCCACTGACTGCCACTACCCTCTCCCCTTTGGAAGTGCTTCTGTAGATTATCACACTGAGGTAGACAAGGGGTGAGAGACTTGCTTAGTTACTAGAACATTTTAGACGCTTAAAGTGTGAGCATCGTAAGAGCCCCACGGTACTGGTGACCATACCTACAGCCCTTGGGAAAATCTAATGTTTGCCCTTCCCCTCCCCCCCCGCCCCCGGTAGAAGCAAACTTTTGAGCAACATGAAGACAAACAAAAGTTGTCTGCTCCCAGGAGTTCACCATGACTTCTGTGCCCATGATTAGGACACCCGATGTCACAGGCACCTCTTCTGGGGCTCGGTGCTCACCTGCCATCACATTCAAACCTGAGCTGAGAGAGCTCAGGCATGACACCCATTTTGCTTTATCCTTGGATCAGAACTGACCTGGAGGACTCCCCAAGATGGCAGACTGTTCTTGACCTTTCAGTGGGTCAAAAAATGCAGCAAGGGTAACACAAGTTAATAAGTTCAGGAACCTTCACCCACAGAAAACCGCAAACATGCTGTAACAGCATGTTCACTCAAAATGGGACGCCCATTGCGATGCATGCCACATAGATCACTGGAAGTGGTCTGTGGCCTCATATAACTAAGTGAACCACTAGGTAGATGAATATTAATCCATGTGATAAACTTTGCAATCTTCAAAATCTAGTGTGTTTTGTATACTTCTACATATCTCATTCCCAACTAACCATTGTTAAGTGATCAGGAGCTGCATCTAACTCATGGACCCCATCAGACAGCACTGGTCTGAAAGACCACACACACACACACACACACGCACGCACACGCACGTGCATGCATGCATGCACTCGCATGCTAATTGTTTTGGCTTCCTAGTGATTTAATTTTTTAAATAGCATCCATTAAAAATGGGTTTCATCATATTTCTTAAATAGAATAGTTATCAGGGACTAAGGTAAGAAGGTATGAGAGTTGGTGCTGAATGGAGACTGAGTTTCAGTTTTTCATCTCTGCAGTGGCTAACTTGATGTTTGTAATAGTGTAGAACCTGAGGCAGATGCTTCAAGATGGTGTCATTGGTCTATTGCATGTATTTTACCACAATTAAAAATAACAATTGAAAGAGTGCTCTACTGAGGACCAGTCACTTAATAATCACTTGATAAACGTTAATATAAAAAGTTAAAACCCAAAAATCACATTTTGCACTAAAATACCAGTTCCTGGCTTCTGCTGAGAGGTCAGGTCTATCCAGTGTTGTGATGCTCCCACAGGAACAGGCAGATAGAACTGAAAGGAGGCTGCAGGGCACCTCTTTAAGGGAGCAGTCTCCTTCCATTGCCATGGCCTCTCTTCATCCCACTGCCCTTAGCCCTAAATTTCCCAGTCAGTATAATAAAAAACACACTCACAACCAACCCAGATAACAACAAAACTATTGGCTTATTTAATGTGGCAAATTTTGCAGAGGAATTACATTTATGTATTTGTACTTTGTTTTCATCCCATGTATCATTTATGTTACCATGAACTCTGAATTTAAATGGGGTCACAGACACAAAGAAGAAACAAATCCTTATTTATTGATTCAGAAAAAGAAATCAGGCCCAGGAAGGAAGTGATCCTAGTTTACTCTGTTTTTCAAATAACTGAAAACATAAAATGAGAAGGTCAAGAAGCAGTAGAACACCTTGTATTCAGATCCATCCATTCCTGAAAGGGCCTCAGTCTCTAGCGATACTAGTCTGAATAAACATTTCCTCTCTGTGTCACTGTGTCCCACATGTGGCTCATCAGCAAGCTGCCTCCAGTCTGCACCCCAGTCCACCCCCCGCTACTAATGCTTCCTCTCTCCCCAACCCCTGTCAAGACTGCCAGGCTCTGGTCCTCCTGCACCTTTCCTGCACCTCTCCAACACCAGCCATGCCTCTCTCCTTCACGCTGGTCTTCTCAGAGTGCCTCCCATTTCTCCCTGTTCCCTCTTTTCTCTCTTTATCACAATCATCCAGGACATATAGATATAATTCAACGTTTTATGGAGGGAAGGAGACAAACGCCCTTTTCCCCTCCTGTTTTTTCTAAGCTGGCAAATAAGTTCACATCAGATGGACTAACAAAAGGTGGGGGTGGGAGTGGACATTTAATAATAACATGTTTATGTGAAAGAGACCCAGTAAACTGAGGAACTCAGCAAAATGGCTAGTCCCTGTCCATCAATCCATTAGAACAATGACAGAACAATAAAAAATTACAATGGCTCCCATCGCAATGTGGGAGTTAGCTACTCAAGCCAGAGTATAAAATAAAAATAACAAAAAGTCAAAGTAACAAAGAGTCATCCTTAAAAATGTCTTAAACTGCATGTAGCATATGGCATACGTGAATTTACAGCCTTACACATTACTATCTAAATACCAAGGTCTTATCACAGGCAGATATACATCAGTGGCATACACAAAATTGAGCAGAAGGGAGAATCTATTTAAACTTCCTTTCCTCTTTCTCCCTTTTCTCTTTTTAAATTTTTGTTCAAGTACACCTAGTTGAAATCAGAAACATAAAAGCATGCATAATTAAAATCAATTGCTATCATCATTTCATAAGCGATCACTGACTAAGCATTATAATAATATACAGGGGCTCCCACCTAACAGTATGATCTTCACAAAAACTTGATAGACGGGTCATTCTTTCCTCTTTGAGATAGCACTGGTTTACATCACTGTTTGTGGTTTACAGGTATAGGATCTCACCTTTCAGGTGTTGTTACTCATTTTATAGGAATGGGTTTAGGTGATCAAATAACTAGTCCCAGATCTGGCAGCCACTAAGTTGAGGGTGCATGAGTTGAGCCCAGGTTGATAGAAGATTGTTCCTTCTCAATTAGTGTCAGTCTACAATTGGCCCTGACACCTTCAGATGGTGAACACACAGCTCTGATCCCTTCCCAGTGAGCCTGCGCCTTCACCCAACCCTCAGGACAACCACAAGTTCCAGCTCTTGGGCCTGTCTTATATCCCTGCTTCTCCAAACATTTCTGTGCCTTCTCCAATCAGCAAGAACTCAGTAAGTGTTTACAGATGGTGAGTTTAGTACCCAAAGTTCAGAAGACACCCAAACCGACTCTCATTCCCACGACTACGGAAAAGTTTTTAAATGTTTATTATTTAGAATCCACGGGAGGAGGAGGGCCGTCCTCTGTCAAGATTCCGTGAGAAAGCATTTTAGTCAGCCAGCATATAATTTACATTTTCTCATTTTCTTCTGTACAAATTATAAATCTCTGTATAATTTCCCACAACATTTAGCAGAAGAATATTTAAACTAAGAAATGCCTTATAGATATAAATGTCATGCTCATATAAGTATGTCACATTATATAACTAAATCTCTTAGACTCTCTGTATGTATCTGTGTTAACAGTACTGTAAGTATAAATGAAAAAAGTAATAATTTATGAAAACTGATTTGCATTTCCAAATATAAAATGTGTAAAATCCAACTAATTAGCAAGAATGAGGGTTGAGGTGTTTCTATAGCAACTATAAAAATGCTAAATTATTTTTTCTCCAAAGTGTTTTATATCTGCCTCATTAATGTTTGTTTTTCTCATTTGTTTTGTGAATATTTCCAAAGTGAAAGGTTTCAAAGATTGCAAAGATTTTCAGCTTTATCTTGAAGTTTGGGAGGAGGTTTCTCACTAAAAGTGTCTCATGTACCAACAGCCATGCACATGGAAACTGTATCTGTGGCACCTCTTTCACGCCACTAGCTCCATCCTTTGTTCTCCGCTTCCTCCTAAATTCTCCTTCTCATACTGCCTTGATTGTTCTTAATGCGTCTCTGTTAAAGACATGTTAACCTGAGGTCAGTTTTTCATCTTGCTCCCTTTGCTAATCATTCCTAGGAGAGTCTGACCTTGTATTCAGCAGAAGAGGATCAAGTCCCTAGATGTGGCTGGGAGCTTGGCCAGTGACATTTGCCCCCTGACTCTCAGCTTCCCCACCTGAAAAGCAGGTGGATGGTTAATGGCCTACCACCACATTCCCTAGAGGTCCTTTTGTAGAGACTGCCTGTTGTCTTCCATGGCTGTCAGATGCCTCCAACAATATTTTAAGTCCCCACATCTCAAACTAGCATCATCTGCAACTTATGGCCCACAATTCCCACAAGGCCACAATAAGAATTGTGAACCTTGGCTCAAGGAATCAACTGATGGACTCCAAAGGGGCCTTGAGCTCCTTGTATAGACTGCACAAATAGACTGTTGTTCAGGGAAAAGGTGCCCAGGTTAAGAATAGCCATGCTCAGCAATCAGTTCCCCATGGCAGGGCAGTGTCTATTCCACTATGTCCCCAGAACCCAACCCAACACTTGGCAGGAACAAGGCTCTGCCCTAACCCAGCTGTCCTCTGTAGTGCCCCCCCACCCAACACCCAGGCCATTCAATCACCCTACAGCCCTATACCCTCTCTTGGATCTGGGGGTCCTCTGTTCTCTCACCACCTCCTCCCTAAAAGTCAATGCTACTATGCAGTGACCTCAATACTTTATCTCCTCATGCTCCTGCAACAGCAGCATAGAACCACACTAAGCAAATTTGGTTTTGTTTATTTATCCTTCACAACTTGATTACAGACTTCCCTGAGGTTAAGAGTCATGTCATGTGACTCTTTCCTCCTCTAAGAGCTGAGGACAGTGGAATTCACAAAGTAAATGTTCAATAAATATATCTGACCACAAGGAATGATTCAGAGAGATTGTTTAATGATTTAATTATGTGATGACTGCATCCAATAAGGAGACACACATAATTAGCATAATAACTACATATAATGTATAGGACTATATAATATGACAGCCAACTTGATCTTAATTGCAATGAACTCCCACCTGAGAGAATCAGCTTCTCTGGGTGCCTCTGATGTTATTAATTCATGTCATATTGATGATCCAAGCTCGACTTTGAATTTATTCCCAAATTTCTCTTTGCAATCTCCTTGCTTTAGTAAATAGAAACCAAAGATGCTTGTGCCAGCTATTTTGTAGCTTCCCATTGCTTGACTGTTGTGGTAACTAAAATATCTTAATAGTTAACAAAGGTAACTACCTTGAAAGAGATGGGTTTAACCTCCCACTCACCCACGCCCCAAAATGAAGGCAATAAGAGAATAAAGTGTGCTCAAGATTATAAACTCTTATTTCTCAAAAACTTGGAAGCCAAGCAGAATTCTCTTCTGATAGTCTAATTCCCTGAATTCTGCTGAGTCCCACAGAGAAGAATCACACAGAACAATGCAAATAACTGTAACTGACTTATGGATTCCCCCCACAGGTAGACAGGCCAAAGAAAAGCATCATGTGAATGAAGACAGCCCGTGCCCTAGGAGAGCCAAGGTCACAAGTATGTGTGTTTAATGACAAGGGGTCTGTGCCCAAGAACTACACAGCCCCACTGAAATCAAAGCCAAGTTCAACTAAACACTCATCCCCAGTCTTTCTGTTGGGTGCTATTTATACGTTTGGTAAAATGGATGGGACCATGTTGAAATGATGGTGAATGATAAGGATATCCTTAAAGGACTGTGCTGCTGACCAAGAGCATCTCCAGCCAAGCCCGCTGGAAGGAATTCACTAGAATGCGCCTTTAGCCCAGGCTGTAATCATTTAATACCATTAGTCTCAGTCTCAACTGTAAATGGTCTTAATGGACCCTGCAGCAAGACTTCAGATTATATACCGATATTGGGGCATCACTTTTAATGCTCACAATACCACTGCTAATTGTGAAGCTCTTATGTTGGCTCCACCCAGGCGTTGTAATAAGTGTCTTCAGTTAACTTCTTAAGGGCACAGCTCTAAGAGGAGCATGTGTCAGCAGGATCAAAAAGGCAAGAGAACATTTCATCTGGTTTCAACATTGAGGGGGATCCTGGAAAAATCAAATTGCCTGGCTCCTCACTTCTTAGCACCAAGCACTGTTGCTTCAAAACTTGTTAGCAGCCATCTCCTCAAAGGATTTATTTTGATAGTTCATGAATGTGTTGTCACACAGCATAATTAAAGCTTACAGAACTATTATCAAAACACAGAGGCAATGTGCTCAGGGATGCTGATGGCTACCCGGCTGCCTGTGTCTGCCGCTTCCCACAGGATGTGAGCTGACCGACCAGCTGGCTTCCAAGTTCTGACACTCGGCATATGGAGGAAAGTGAGGCCTCGGGGCAAAGTGCGCGGGCAGGCTTCAGTGAGCAATCAATTACAAGTAACAGGCAGCCCCTCTCGGCGACTGTATACGTTCCCACCCTCACAGCTGCCAGCTTGCCTCTATTTTGAATGCAATAAAACTTGTAGGGAGCCGACTCATGTGCAACTCTTAAAGATATATGGTCGGGATTAACCATAAAAACACTAATTAAAGATGGGCTAAGGAATTAGGGAACAGGCAAGAAGGCTTTCTGCCTAGCATTTGGTGTAAAACAAAGAAGGAAGAGGACTGAAGATACAGTCTTTTGTTTTCTGAAGCCTGGGTATTAGGATAAAGGTGAAGGCTGTTGAGGCAATGCCCTGTCATGTGCTTCTCAGAGAAAACAGACGGGTGAACAGACAGGCAAAGAATATAGAGCAATTGAGAACTTTGGTACTCAAAGACTTGTCATTTTTTGGCTCTTGACTTTAAATATTATTTTGTAATTCACTGAATAAAATAGGAAAATGAATTGTGAAATTAAATAACTGTATTTCCAACATGGCCCTGAAGTTGTACCTCACCTCCTTTCAGTATAGCAAAGTTCCTGGACGTATTTCTCTAGTTTGGGAATTGTGAAAGCATGTGCTGCTGACAGTCATATAAAGCTAGACGTCGTTTGCAGAAAAGAGAACTCTTAAGCAAACACTGATTTATTTTCTATAACGATGCCAGCATTTTCTCATGAAAAATACACTGTTTGTGCAATTCATTTTATGCAAATAATTTTTGACAAAAGAAGAGAATTAAGAGATCACTGAGCACTCATTTTATCAAGGGATACAGTTAACCTAGTACCAAAAACCTATGAAAATGCAATTAAGCCTG
This sequence comes from Galemys pyrenaicus, assembly GCA_019455555.1. Taxonomy (NCBI): domain Eukaryota; kingdom Metazoa; phylum Chordata; class Mammalia; order Eulipotyphla; family Talpidae; genus Galemys; species Galemys pyrenaicus. The sequence goes on from JAGFMF010011983.1 coordinate 1,788,147, forward strand.
TTGTATAGAGAAGGACGTGAAGTTCTGATTGAACTAAGCAAATCCTCCCAGTTGGTAAGGAAGGAATATTAAAAAAAAAAACCCAAAATGGTTTTTTTTTTTTTTTTTTGGTTTTGGTTTTGTCCATGGGACCACCACTTCAAACTTTTTTTCAATTGTGCCATTTTGTTATTTTTAAAGGAAAAAAACAAATAAAGTAAAATCCAAATACCACCACCACCACCTTGTACCCCGTGAAGCTCCCTATGCTCTGTATGGACAAAACATTCTCCAGGTCTTAAATCACTGAGACAGAAGGACCCTCCCTTCACCATATCCTATTGTAAAGTTCCAAATGTGTATGGCTTGTGACATGCAGATAGTGATGGGAAAGGAATTTGTTGGTTTTTTACATTACTTTGCCTTTTACTCACAAAAACAAAATTCTAGCAGCTCCCATACCAATTTTCAAACTTATAGGAAGCCCAGAGGCATCCCAAGAACATGCTTACCATGTAATAGCTTGGCATGTGATGGAGACTCAATGGGTAGGAAATCAACTCACATAAAAAAATGAAACATGCTGGGTTGAATGTGGGGATAGAGAAGATGGAGTAAGATGGAGTAAGGGGGAGATAGGCAATGTTTTCTTAACAATTAACAGATTTTTTTTAGTTTGTTTCTTTGAAATCAAAATCCTTCTTTACTCTAGCAAGGAAAAGTGAATTGCTGGTGCAAACAATGGTTAAAGACAACATTCTGATTACCTAGAATGGGAAATCCAATAAGATTCAAACAAAATCTATATGACTCAGCCCATTCTTGAACTATCCAATCATCTCTTGGGTGACAGGATCCTGGAATCCTCCAGACTCTGACAGTCAACTTCTAATGCGCTAAAGGCTCAACAGACCCAAGCAAAGACGCCTACAGTCACTTATCATAGACTTCTACTTGCCCACTGAAAGCCATTTTCTAAGAATAGAAACTTCACCCCCACAGACTATCTGCCTGACAGTTGACAACCAGGAACTATAAAATGATAAGGGCGCTACTTAACCAACACACCTACCAGAGAGTAAACTTTGGAGTGACCATGCAATTTTTCCAATTCCATGGCTCATATTCTTGGAATTTCTATTTTGGAAAGTCCTTTATAGTTCTACCACAAACCAAACCAAAAATGAGAAAATCAGTACTCACAATCTAATGCAGTACAGAAAAATCATACAAGCTGATACCTGTTTGACTCCTGATATTTGTTCTTGCCAAACGGTCCCCAAAGAAGGGGTCCTTGTCACTATCAAGGCTGTCCAAAGGAATATGCATATGATTCAGGGAAAACATGGTTTCAAGAAATGAAATGAGCCCCTGCTTTCCATAAGGGCCATTATTCACTTGGATGTGCCTCTTTAAAAACAAATACATCATATGACTCCTTGTACTCAAGTTTTACAGACTCACCTTTAAGGGAGACTAACTACAAAGCAGCAGTATCCCTCCCCACCCCCAACCCCCTGGTTCTAGACACAGACATGCCTGTGACAATCAGTAAAGCTCCTAGGTCATCCAGAATGGCCAGTGGTCAACCACAAAACCAAACTAGATCCTGGCATACCCAAAAGAGGCACCTCACCTTTGGGATTCCTGACCCCAAGACCTGGCTGTGTGCATGAGTGTGCAGGCATTCTGGCTGCACAAGCTCAAGACCTGGCTCTACTGCTCAGAAACATGGAGAAGAATCTGCAAAGTTCTTTGGTCACCAAAGCCCTGCCTTTCCCCCATCAGCTGGGCCAACTCAGCCCACACAGAAGGCATCTAGTTGCCCCCCTTGCAGGGCAGAGGTCAAAGGGGGCTGCAAGTGAAGCACCTCGTCAGTGTGGTGGCTTCTAATGGCCTGTCCTTGACATCAGGGACTGAGCTAACCTGGCTCTGCCCTTCCTATATTTCACACTCTCTGATTGATGTTAGAGAAATCTGCCACCAGGGAAGCAGTTAAGTGATTTCCAGAGAGGAAAGGGGCTAGTGAGGTCTCCAAGTAAGTATGCAGGTGCCCAAGGAAATCACCTGGGATGTCCCAGAACAGAATTCTCCAACTACTACCCGCAGATGTGAGTCATGATTTTTGTCTTCCTGCACGGTGTGAGCATGATGTAGCATACTTTATTTATTGAAGCTGATTTATCCACGCTGCTTTATTGTTGACCAGCTTTTATTTCTTCCTTAACCTTATTAACCCTTGCTAGTATTTGACAGCTTAACACCCTCCATCACTCTGCCACATTCACTCCAAGAACCGACGTGGAACTAATAACAGTCTTTTTATTTCCAATCTTTGAGGTCACCAGCAGCTGCCCTGGCCTGAGCCCTGAAAGATTTTTCTATAGGTAGTTCACTCCCAACATGTCGTCTCCTTAATGTATCTCTACAGGTCTGTCTGGAGGCTTGAAATGAGATATGATTCCTGTGAACTTCAGTCACCTGCCAGTGACAACACATACCTCAGAAGAGGAGAAATAACTTTTTCCTTTGGAAAAATGCCCTGAGTCATTTAATGAAACAATGTAGTGATTTTCTTCTTGGGCATTTTATCACTTTTCAAGGTACATCCAAGAAGCATCCATTTGGCAACACCTTTGTTTGTCTCACCAGTGAAACAAACTCACAAACATCCATTTCCTGGTGTTAGTGCAAACGAGATAAAGCATGATGGCTGAGATTCTCTAGCTCCATTTTCAGCCTGGATTGATTAACTCTAATAAATTCATGGAGGAGAATTCAGATGATGCCCGTCAAACTGGACCTTACAGCCTGGTTGTTTATTATTTCACACTGCCCGGGGCTCAGACTTTGACATCTACCACCTTAAAGGTCAGGAAGTCAAATTCTACAGCCAGATTTAGTATGTGTTTTGGTGAGCAGGCTCCTGGGTTAATAAAGGCTCATTTTCTTATCATTGAGACTTAGGGAAGAAAAAGTCCAGGTTGAACGTAAATATCCCCAAATCAGGAAATTCACACAACTCAATGATCAGGTCAGCATAAGAATATTTGAGACGAGAAGAGAAGAAAGGACATAGCGGGAAGCCAGTCAGCACTAACAAACCAAGCAAATAAGAGAGTTGACAACTGTGGGGGCAAAAACCACATTTCCCCACCAGCGAAGATGGGAAAAGCTAAGCCAACATCCCAGAGTCCGTGGTTAACGGTCCCTCAATGGGACCCCTGGGCAGGCCACCATCGCTCTCCATCCCAAAGATGATCCAGCCCTTTGTTCCCTGGAGTGACAACCACCCAGAAATCTGATTCTTACTGGACTCATACTCTTCATGCTCTGTACAATTCAGAACTGTAAGTCTTAATAGCCATCTATGCTCTCAAATATGTCTTTCCCTCAACTTAATGCAACCTTACACTATGAACAGCAGCAAATTTGTACCGGAGAAGAACATGGCACCATAGACAAACACAAAGTCAGTGCTGCTTTATTTTCTAACCATCACCCTTTCCTTTTTCTGCTCCCTTACCCTCCTGTGTCTCTAAGCTGAGAGGGAAAAAATAAAAGGCCCCTGTCTATGACACACACAGATTCCCATAGGAGACTAGGATTCAACAAGATACAAAGTGAAGAGAAAGAAATAGGGCCTATTCCATTTGCTTTGGGCCCTGCCTAATTTCCATTAACCCCACCCAGTTGACTTTTCTTGTCTCAGGTATCTATCTGGGCCATTAGTGCATATTTTCACAACCTCCTGCATCCATTGCCCCCTCCATTAGAAAACAGGAAAAGGGCATGTCCATTCTTTCAGCAGTGGCAGTACCTACTTGCACACTATGTGCTGCCATTTTTTTATTACTGGCTTACAAATGGCCAATGTGCTCGCATTCACTCTGATGACCTGAACTCAGCCAGAATACTACGTTACTCCTCCAGATAATCAACCCCTTAGCCTTGACCAGACACAGATCCCATCCTCTTGCAGTTAAACCTACTTTACCAAGTCACCGCTAAACTATGACTTCTTTGGGGAACTCTCACAGAGCACTGCTCATTTCCAGATCAGGTGAAGCTAAGGGACACCCACTCCCTGCTCAACACTCAACAACTACCTCCTGTCATTCTCTCCCCAGGCCACCAGATCTGTGTTTTTCAGGCCTTCAAATGCAAAAGAATCTAAGGAGAGTTTATTGAAATGCAAATTCTCCACCACCTGTTTCAAGAGATTCTGATTCTAGCAGAGGCTTGGGAAACTTCATTTGACTAAAGTTACTCATATATGATGACCCTAAGATAGCACTGTCCCAAAATGTTAGCCCTGTGAGGGTATGCAGTTTCATCTTCATCGTGGTCATCCCCCACTGCTCAGCATGTCACCTAGCCGGTAGTCGGCATTTGATGCACAGTGAACTGCCACAAGGATAATCTGATTCTGGTGCTGCTCTTCTACTGTTAATTTTCCAGCTCTCACAAGACAGTGGCTCAGCAGGGCAGGCCACAGCAGAATCTTGCACTGATCTTGGCAGCCCTGATTTATACAAAGTACTTTCAAGGTTGCTGGGCCCAGAGTTCCACCAACTCATATGGACCTTTCATTTACTCTCTCTTAGAGAATAAACTTGAGCTGGTTCCTTTTCCAAATAAAGCTTACAAGGGAAAAAAACTGACATGGACTTGGCAAATAAGAGTTTCTATTATTAAAAGCAGGTTGAAGTTGGAGCTTTGTGCAACTGCTTCCTACTTTCTGAAGTGTCTCTATTTTAAGTGCTTGAAAAATCCCAGCAGGATCTAGAGGAGAGAGCATCATCCTCATTAACACTAATGGGACCTGGGCTTGTGCACTGAAGGAAGAATATATCCTCTAGGCCAAACTTAGTGGGGGTGGGGGTGGGAACAGGGAGACTTGGCCTGGCATAAGGGAAGGAGACCAACAACCTTTAATTTCATTCTAGCTAAGTACTTGGTGACAAGGGGAGAGAGAAAACAATGCAAATGGACTACTAGGTTAAGAAAAGCTAGGCTTCTAAAAGAGGCCATCAACATTCCAAGCAATTGCAGTGGTATCACATTGAGGTGAGGGTGATAAATGTTCACTAAGCAAACATTTATTTAGCATTATATTGAGCTCGAATGCAATAGTGAGCAAGAAGAACACAATGTGTGATTCTCATGGAATTATCATCCAATGGGTAGAAATGAGAGAATCATATAACTAACAATGAAACTGGTCAGATATTCCAATGAGAACAGAGACCCTGTTTCTTGAATTGTCCACCCTATGCCCTGGCACCAAGCAGCAGAGTTTGGATTCAGTAAACATTTGTTAAAGGATGTGTGGAAAGCTAGATGGATGAATGGCTGACTGGCTGGATAGAGGAAGGATGGATAGAAGGATGGAGGGAAAGAGGAAGAAAAGACGAACAAGAAAGGCATCTCTGAAGTAACATTTTAATTGAAAAGCAAGGAAGAGGCCATCATGAATGTTCTGCATGAAAAGTTCCAGAAAGAAGGGACAGCAAGTTCCCAAGGCAGGGACACATTTGGCATGTCAGAGGTGGCCACGGGCATTGTGAGCAGTGGCAGGCTTGGGAATGGGAGCCCAGGCAGGCCATGATGAGGACTGGGGACAGAAAATAATAAGCAGCTGTGAGAACAACTTTTATTCTTTTAGCCTTTTCAGAATCTCTGATACATAAAAGACTCAATACCAGTTGCTGTGGAAAATAAACCTCATTTACCCCCAAAGAGCTTGCCCTAAGTTTTATAAGAATGAAATTTTACAAACGAAATGGATCAATCACAAGTTTCCCAATCCTAATACATGTATGTCCTTTTTTTTAAAATAGCTATCATCTTTATTATCTGAAGGTTTAAACTAACTAGGAGCCTCCCTGGTGGTACAGGGGTTAAGTTGCAGTACTATCAAGCTATCCGCAGCCACCGCAGCATGAGTTCGAGTTCCAGTCAGGGAGTTAACCCAGTTATGGTGCAGCAGACCTCTCTTGTCTCACCCACCACTCCCCTTGGCAGTGTATTTCAGTAGATCCACCTAGTCTGCTGCCCACTCTGTCTCCAGTGAATCCTCTCACCATCCCTCCCCAGCTCTGGCCTACACCCTAGTTCTTGTACACATAAATTAATCTTTGAAAAAATTTAAGCTAACTGATAATAAAAATACCAACTCCAATAAAGAAATCTCCATGTAAGGGAAGGAACTAGAGGAATCACACAAAAAAGGACATGTAAACAATAAATGCACATGGAGAAATGCTGGGACCGAGTATTAATGAAAATCAGGTTCAGAATGAAGCAGTAGAGAAGGACAAGAGAGATTTCTTCTAAGGCACTAGAAGGAAGCCCACATTGGTGGAGCACAAGGAACCTGGAGGACATGTGAATAGAAGACTAAAAAGGTTTGACCCATAGGCCAACAGTTCAGATCTGACTGGAGAGAAGAGGGCTCCAGGGGAGGTCAATGAGCAAACGGGACTTGGACTTGATGGAACCCAGTGTGCATGGTGGACTGGCTGTGGCACTGTGCGTGCCTGAGCGGGGAGTTTCCAGGAGACTACGAGAACAGGCCAAGCCCCTAAGAGATCAGGGGCTAAGCCTGGTTGGCTGTAGGAATAGACTGATGAAGACCACCGACTGGGAAGAGACAACAGGCTGAACTCCAAGGACACTAGGAATCCACCATGACACATCTGCTGTCTTTAAGAAATCCAGGGAGGACTCACTAACTCCCTCCTCACCTCCTGTTTCAACCAGACTTTCCTCAAAGAATCCCCAGGATTCGTGTTCATGTCCGACAAGCAAAGCCTCATCGTTCCTGGCATTTGTTTATGCGCCTCCCCAAATGTTTCCTGTGTTATATAGTCTACCTTCAACCTCAGCTGGTGAAGGGAAGGGTGGAGCCAGGCAAAGGCGAGGTAGAGACTCCAGGCCTCTAGCACAGGGGCTCCAGTTTTAAAATAACGCATCAATTCTGAAGCCCAAATCAAAAGGTTGCAAGCTCGCATTAAGCACCGGTGATTTAGAGCTCCCCCCACCTCAACACAGTTCAGTAATGCATGGAATGTAAAAATACATGGCAACCACAACACAGCAGGAATCCTGCTTGCTGCTGGCAGGGGCCACCGCTTCCCACACAGGCCCTAAATCTGACCCAGCGATGAAACTTTAAAATTGGTAAAAATAGAACAGTTGGGAAATCTTGACCACTTTTAGTTAAAATAAAAAACAAAACCTCCATATTTGTGGGTGCAGTTGAAAATCTGCCATACTCCATCTTTCTCTGAAGGAATTTTAATGATTAAAAACCAAAGAAAGTTTTTTTTCAAATGTCAAACTGTGTTCTCATTTTAGGTTCCCTGATGAATACACTCTGGTATGTTCTGGGATATGTAGAGTGTTTTCAGTTTAAAATCTCCACCAAGAATGCCAGCTCCAATGCATAGTAACAAATACCACCAAATCTGAATAATAGGAGTACAACTACCACACATTTGTATTTATATGCCTGCCAGAGTCATCTTTATCCTCCTCAGTCCTAAACCCATTAACTCTGCTGTACAGATCAAAGAATCAAAAAAAGCTCATTAACTTGCCCAGCTGATTCCAAAACTAGCTTCTTTCCATTATATTTGTTTCATAGGAATAAATTTCCCTCATCCACCCCAAACAGTTATATTTAGAAATGAAAACATACCACTGGTTCCCTGATCAACTTTTAACTTGCTTCCTTGGACAATGACCTAAAGCATAAAACTGGTATTTCTACCCTTTTCAACATATCGCTTATCTATATACTATTATTCCTGAACATAGGCAACTCCTGTGCCTTATAGCAGAGCCCTTGTTAAATTATAGAAGACTCCTATGCAAAGAAAAACTGCCTGTCTCTCCAGCTCTCTTATATCACCCATCCATCCTTTTAAAGCATCTCACTAATATTTATTTTGGAATTGCCAAGAACAGTATTATGACATTGGCTTCCTTAAAAATTTAGCATTCTCAATCGGCACTTGAAATGAGTGTATCTAGAGAATGTATTTTGTTCAGTGCTTACAACCAAATTATCTCAAGAGGCTATCAGAGCTCTCAAGTCATTTCGTTAACTACGTTCTTCATTTTAAATGAGTCCCACACAGACAGAAGGGAGGGGAAGGAAAGCAAGACTTTAAATGTCACTTCCCAAAATTTCAAATATTCTCCTCTCTTTGCCTCTCCTGCTCAACCCCTCCCACCCCCACCACACCCCCAAACTAAATCTAGCCACCAAACACCAAAACTAAAATTCAAAAATCTCCAAAGGGGTCATCAGCAAGTTCTTGTACCACGAACACAAAAATAAGCACAGCAGCCACATCACCTGAGCAGCCACATGCAAGAGGGACACACCCGAACGAGCTTGAGGAAGCAGTGTGCACACCACCCTACTTTGCAGCCATCTCTTCCTTCCAGGGCATTGCACAGGAAAGGCTGATTCTGAGTAGACCCCTGAGCCCCCGCTTTTCCTACCATGAATCTGAAGGTTAGATCCTGGATACAGAAACACTAAATGATCAACAAACACAAAGTTAGCACCGAACTCTATGATATTTTTTTTCCTTTCCCTTTCATATAAGGGAGAGAGGAAAAAAAAAAAAGCTCACATGGCTTCCTTTTCTTGACCTACAACAAATTCCATTAAACTTCAAAACAATGCTTTGAGATGCTGGAGGATGCGGACAGGAAATTGAAGAAAGACTTTACACAAAAGTTTAAAGGGTCTCTTTTGGAGGGACTGCTGTGGCAAGGAAGGGTTGAATTTTGACAGTGAGAGCTCATGGCAACTGAGAACATAATTAGATTTGGAAGTCCTGGACTTGAGACTGGGCTTTTGAGCACATCAAAAGGGACGTATTGTTTAGGCTGAATTTCTTTAAAAATGCCTGTAACTAATGATTAAAGTTAACAAATTTATCCAATGTCCTACAGAATAAATTCTATCATGTCTTGAAATCAACATTTTAGGCATAAAGTCCAGTCATCTGTCCATTGTTGATTCATCATTAGGACTGTGTCTTCTTCCTACTCACTCCCCAACTCCCCTCTGTTCCCAGGGACACTTAGCTTCTGAGTGTTTAGTGTAACAGGGTAAGTTTCCAAATCTGTGTCATCAAAATGGGCTTAGATGTCATCACCATTCATAACTCTGTTACTACAAAATGTTGTTTTTGCAATGAAAACCAGGTGTAGGTCTATATTTCACGGTCATCCATAAAGTTTCTTTGAGGCCATTTTGAAACTTGACTCAAATGACTAAACTTCAAGGTCAAAACATCCCTTTAACACAATATTCGGCTGTAATTATATTGGATTTACGTGGAAGAGCATTCAAACATTGCTTTTTTCACCCCGACTTGTTGGCCCCCAAATGCAAGCAAGTTTAACCTTGATTGCAAAATCAAGAAACAAAGATACAGGCCTATTGTGTAATAATCAGCCCACATTTCAATGAATAAGTAATATTTCTCACAAACCCAAGTTAGATAGTGGATTTATTTAACCTCTTGGGGTCAGGTAATAAATACTAAGTGAATTATTCAGTCCAATGGCTAATCAATACAATTCCATGATATATTTTTTGTGTTTCATAAAAGGTTGTACACTAAAGGCAGTGAGCAATTATGGAAATTGGGCCAGAGCGCCTCTCAATTCCTCTCCAGCTTGAAACCCCAGCAGGCCACCTTGACAGCAAATCGATTAGTGCTCCAGTGAAGCGGCTCAGTGACCTCTGACCTGCTTCCAGCGCGGCCTGACAGAGGAGAGAGTATTTTATATTTATTTTATTGAATTAACTCCATCTTGCCTGTACCAACACTCTCCACATATTAGGCGGCAAGCCACCCGCTACTTCATTGTCGGGGTTTCCATTGCTCTAGCTAAGCAAGCCCCACCCCCTGCCCTGCAGATTTCTTTGTCCTGGTTTTTCTTTCACTTTTGGCCTCAATATAGGATTTCAATCTACCCTGAGACTCATGATGGAGTCAGGTAATAAAAACCCATAGTCAAGCACATAATCCTCTCACCCTATATTTCCTGCCTACCTGTCCACTCCTGACCGTAACTCTTCCCCACCTTTTCCCCTCACAAAAGCAAAAATAGGCTCAACCTAGAGCTCTCTGGCAAACACAGAGAAAAGGACATCAAAAATGAGGCCTTTCCCTACTAGAAAATCAAAACAAACCAGAAACCATAGGTATTCTTTATCAAAGAGAAAGCTTGACAGAACCAAGTCAGCTGAGTTTAGAGCACCATTTATTCAAAGGAGCAGTAAACACAAAAACTCATTAGCTGTCAACTGAGAGCTTATGGGAGAGGGAAAATCCCCATATCACCCAAAACATCTTGTCTTACTTCTGTTGTATGGAGCATTGGGAAAAACCACCAAAAGAAACAACAGTAAATGCCAGGAAGAAACCAAGAGTTCCTAAGCAGAAAATCCAGTTGGCAGTTCTGGGTATTAAATGATACCGATAGTTAAATTATCAGCAGAAATCTGATGCTATAAATCATGGGCATGAAGGATCTCAGACCATATTTGAAGGAGGCAGTAGAGAATGAGACTATGAAGGTTCAAATCCCAGTTTTTCTACTAAGCAGTTGCAGACTTTGTACAAGTCACTTAGTTCCTCTAAGACTGGATTCTCTTCATCTACACATAAAGATGACCACAATAGTTTTGCATATAGTATTGTTGGCTATCACTATTATTTCAATCACATCCCAAAGCATTATATTTGGGCAGGTAAGGCATAATTTTTTCATCTCATTTTATGAGTGGGGAGACTGAAGGATGTGAGAAAATCAGGATTTACCTTTTAAAATACTCCCCTTCCCAGTCACATGTATACACAAAAGTATTGTAATAACCAACCACTCCTCAAAATCTCTTCACTCTTTACCTTTAAAATCTCTTTTCTCTTTACCTTTAAAGAGTACCTCCTTGGGTTAACCTCCCCAAAGATATAAACTGGAATTTCTCCCCCTCCCCACCCTCAGCTAGGGGTGAAGAACACATCTCTTCACATCACCTGCCTTGGTCAGGGACAGCTTGGACCCTGGGTGGGCACCAGTTTTACGTGTGCAGAATGAGGATGAAGTTGATGATACAGGAGTGGGAACTGATGAAATGGGGTAAGAGAAAATTATTCTAATGGGGTGATCAACTGCTCCATCTCCTCATCAGGGATAGGTCAGCACTTGCAGATACGTGGCTTCTAACAAGAAGAGATGCCCATCTCCTGAGTCTCCCAAGCTTCCTCAGCCATGCAACCCTCTATCACCACCTATCTGCCACATCAGACACCCTGAGAACCTCCAGAAAATTAAGAATGGGGTTCAAATCCATTGTAGGGGCTGCACAGGCACACTGGGTTCATGGGCAGTACAGGTTGACAGATGTGGACTGCCCAGGCCATGTTTGAAATGACTTCAGTTCTTGGGGAAAGTGCCATCTTTCATTGTCCTTTGCTACCCAAGGGATTCATGATTTTTTTTTTCTTGTCTCAGTTGTCATTTTTCCCTTAGCCCCTACCATACCTTTTGGTAGATGGAAAGGTAGATACTTCCTCCTTCCCTTGACCTACATATCCCATGGCAAAAAAAAGGTCAAAAAGCCAAGAGAAGTGATACAAGCAAATGAGGAGAGAAACCCACCCATCTCAACCTTCTCTACTAAGCACTAAAATAATAGTTCAGAATGTCACAGTTTGGGAACTGAAAATATTTTTATGCATTTATCCACCTAGATGAATCTAGGTAATCACATCACAGAGAGATATTAACACATGTGGAGAGGAACAGAAAAGATAAGGATGCTAAAGTCCATCTGATTCTGATTAGGTATTGTATTCAGCAACTGGCACACTGTCACAAGACTAAATAACACCCACAGCCATATCCATACCCTGGCTGCATAAAGTTGTCTATGTACTCAAGTAATAACATCACTGTTTAACTAGAGGGAAAAAAGATTCAGGATCAAAACCACTTAAACAGTTTAAGGCAGTAGTAGCTCCAGAATATCCACAGGAGAGTTATTTAAGGCATGACTATGTTAAGGAGTTTCAGGGTGATGGGAGCCTAGTTTCACAACAAACACTGTTTCTATTTAGATCATATGTTCATGTGAGAAGACCTGGGAGGAGCTAATGGAAACTAAGGAAGGAAGACTTAAATCCTACCCCTAAGTCCACCCTTGGTTATGCCAATGATCCAGTGATATTTGGTTTGTTTAGGGTCACCTGGCCTATTGTATAAGTGACACTTGCAATGTTCCTCTTGACCTAGTGTCTAAATACATCCAGGCACCTAATTGCTGATGAAAGCCTCAGCCCCTCCACCATTACTTTTACCAGGAGGAATAACAGGATTGGGTAGAAAGAGATGCTGGCTCAGAAGCTGACACACTGTATGACCTTGGACATGTCGTTGCTTCACTGGATCCCCATCTATAAAATAAAAGGCTACTTCCTTTCCATAAACATTATATGATTCAAAGTGGTTTGTTTATCTGAATGTGTGAGAAGCCCAAGAGGGAATGTTTACTTCCTTTGGAAAATTGGAATTTAACAGCCAAGAGAGGTTTTTTTTTCCCCCTCTATGAAGGAATAAAAAGAGAAATCCACTTATTCAATCTGCTAACTCCCAAACCCAAGTAAAGAGAGACTATGGTATAAGTGAGCTGGCCAAGACTTCTGCGTGCCCATGCTAACTGCTTAGTTGTGTTCCCTGAATCTTTTTGCAAAATGGTACAGCAGATTCTTCCTGGTTCCATGAAAAAGAAACTCTCACACCTTTGTATAACTCTATGCATTAAGTTATAAATTATTCTTCCCCACTCTTCCACTTTCAGAATCTATACGAAAGTGATTACCTCAGTCATTTTTCAATATTACTTTCATACTTGGAAAATGCATTTCCAAAAAGTTATTTATTTTTCACAGCATGTCAGGTTGTTATATTGTACTAGTTAAAATAAAACTACTATATAAACTACTGTATACTTTTGCATGCATTACATTTTCCTACAAATGCTGTGAAGTAGGATTTTCACAAGTCCTACGTATATTTATTTTAAATATTACATTATATTTTATATTAGCACCATTACAGATTTTAAGAAAGAAATAGGAAAGTGAGTTGCTAAAGTAACTTAGCTATTAAATAACTTTCTTATTGAAGCTCCCCATTGCAGAAGAAAAAATATTTAAATATGAAAAAGTGGTTTTACCATGAAACTTAAAACCAACTTGTGCTATTATTCCTTCTCGAGAGCTCTTGGAATAGCTAAAAATGTCCCCTTGGATTTGATTCATGCTCACCTAAAAGCAAGAATTGGGCAGGGAGCAAAACACGCAAAGCATGAAATATGGAATGAATACAACCCGGCATTTCTAATAATGAGGCCCATGGGTTCTTGATATATATGGTTAGGCTTAAAATATTTCCTGGACTACCCCTGAAAGGTAGAAAACACAGCAAAACAAAGCTTTGCTTGTGGTAATCCTACATTTATGCCTCGAAGTGTTTTCCACTCAAACATAATTATTAAGCATTTTCTAAAGTACTGAGAACGTCTTTACAAGGCCACCTCAATTAAAGACAAGGCAGGAGACAGGGGTACCGGGCCTTCATTAGCATGCATGTTCTTGACCATGGGTGCCCCAGAGATGACTGGGGGGCACCTGCTGCAGGGTAATCTGCCACTACAAAGCTGACCCTGGCCTGGAAGCCTGTGAACCCTACTACATCACTGGCTCAAAAAGTACTGCTCTCGGCTGGTTCAGTGGCTGTGTGAGAGGCAGAAAGAGGAAACGCTTAAATATTTAATAGACAGCTGCAGAGGCTCTTGTGCCCTGGTCTGAAGAGTTTGAAAGCAATAGCGACTTTGCATCCACGGAGGACGCCACCAAAATGGCTGTGATCCAGATGACTGACGACAAAGAAGCTAGTTTCTTTTCCTCTTTCTTCTTCTGAAGCAGAGTTGGCAGTGGCCTATCTTGAAATCTTTCAGAATTGTTTTCATCTTTCATTTTAGATTCACCTCAAGCCACACAGACTGTCCACCCTTGTGCCCTAGAGGACACCAACAGCCAGTCCTTGAAACCAGAAGAAGGTGTGCTTGGAGAAATCCTGAGAGCAAGAAAGGAAAAAAGAAAGCAAAGCTACTCCCTGTGTATTTTTAATACCACCAAATTGAGCTAAAATGTGCTCCCTGCTAGTGCTTTCAACTAACAAGCAGGCGATATATTGCACTGTAAAATGTTTTATTTTAACACCTTATCGTTTTTAGTTCTGTGGCTGTTGCAGGTATATCCATTAAAAGCAATACAGTCCATAAATCAGAATTCCACACCTTTCCATGGCACAGGACTCTATTCTCCTGCTGGTAGACACACAGCTTTCACTGATGCTGAGGGAATGACATACATTTCTGCAGGGGAGAATAGACCACACTATACATGTGAATTTATGCCTTCAGACAGGTGGCTGTATGTAGACAAGAGACACCAATAAACAGATTTTATTGGTGCTGTTTAGAAACAGATTCTGGGCTACATATCTACAGAGAACAGTCATCTTTTCCACGGGGAAATACAGAGGCGAACCCTGGGTAGAGTTATGATCTACACATTCCATCCTCACACACATCTGTGGTCATTTGAACTGACCAATCCTCCCTGCTCTAGTAAGTTAATAGTACTTGTGAAAGTACCTTTTGCTGAATCTAATTGCAATATCCCTCATGGCTGCCACACAAACACAGCGAACACGGCATGGAAGAAAGCAAATGTTAACTTTCTAATGCACTGTGCAATATACATACCTACACAAACATAGGCTATAGATCCTCAAAGGAATAGGGCTCTCATGAAGCATAAAGGGACCAATAGGCTGGCTTTGAGGGGAGAAATAGACCTATGTTTAAAAAATAAATACTATATGGTCACTGTTACATATGGGTTCTGGGTGGTGATTTCATAACTTGCCTTTCTTTGAACAATATTTACTTTGATTTTCTTTCTGCATTTTAGCCATTTCCATAAAAGGAACCTAGGAATAATACAGATTACAAAAACAGATCTGGAAAAAACATTTTTTTAACAGCCTAAATTTCCATAATTTGCAATAGCTATTCACACCTGCACAAAGGGGCTGCTATCCAGCATATGCAGGGAGCTGTGTGTGATGAACAGGGGGCTTCTACCAGGAAAACATTCAATTTCCAGAGAAATCCATAAACTAGAAACAAGCCAGCCCTTAGTTCCAGTGTCTTCATTTTAAAAACAGCTTTCTAGAAGATACTAGAAGGGGCAGTTCACTTGTATTTACTGTACCAAATATTGCTTATGATGGACACCGTCACATCCATCTGTTGCAGAAACTAAAACGCCATGACAATATTTAACTACTCACTTTTGCTTGCACGGCTGTGGTAGAGGGAACCACAAAATACTGATCTATTCAGAGGAGAAAAAAATAGAGAGTGGCAAGTAGAACTTATGAATGAGAGTGCTTTGGCTGCAAAGCATCCCCATTATAGCCCTCAGCCACCACAAAACTGCTGTGTAATTGGAAGGGAACTTTTTCCCATGCAAAGAAGCCTGCAGTCGGCGCCAACCCATCAGAGGCAGCAAGCTGGCATCCGGGATGCACACCTGCAGCCCGCCCCTCCCTGGAGCCTGCCTCTCTCTCCCTGGAGCCTGGCCCTTGCCTGCTTGTTTTGCTCACAAAGTTACATGGATCTGAGAAGACCACAGAGGCATGGGCTGAGGGACCATTAAACTTAAGAAGTTGAGTCAGAGGTGAAACGACTGTGGCCTCAAAAGGCAAAAGAAACAAGCTTCAAGTTCACAGCTAAAGTGAAAGGCAGAGGTGGGAACAGAACTTGGGGCTCTTCCTGCTTAGCCCAGACCCCTCCTCCTTCATGTGTCTAACAGCTTACCCTGTTTCACAGTTTACTTACCCCAAAGCATGGTCAACCAACTCAAATGTTATCCCAAATGTCATTTTGGTTGGGAAACAATCAACTTCCCTCAAACCCGCTAAGGCACATCACAGTATTCCCAGAGGGAAAAAAAATGTTTTCTCCGTGTGTATGTATGTGCACATATGTTTGTTCTTTGGTCCCCCAGAAACAAAAACTGTATTGAAACTTAACATAAACACTATTTTGTTTGGCTTTCCTTTAAAAAAGAAAATACTCTAACCCAAATTGCACCATTGATCTCATATTTATTATTATCCTAAATTTCAGAAAGACTAAGCTTTAAATTCAGTAGAAGGTTCTCTGGTTTTTATCAGTATAAACTTCATAGAATAGGTGTTGCATATATACTCATCAACTATTAACACTAGAATAATAAAAAGTTAAACAGGGTGTCATGATACAGATCTGATTTAGGTTGAAAGGTCAGGAAAAGCCCCTTGATGGTCTCTCTAGAAAACAGAAGGCCTGATTCACATAACTCACAATCCATCATACATGGAATAATCAGAACAAGCACCCACTTTCTCACTGAACTGGATATTTAAAGAATGGATTATTTTTATAGTACAACACCACCTATCAGGATGGACGCTATGTGCCCTATTTTTCAGGTTAAACAACCAAAGTTTCAAAAAGCTGACATTACTCATCCAAGACCACATTGCCAGTGAGTAAATAGGAGGTTTGGAACCCCTGTCCATCCCATCCCAGCCTCTGAGCTATTTCTATTCCACCATGGTGAACTCAGACTAAAAGCACAATGCAGAAATAGATATTTGCTTTCTGTGTCATCATCAAACGCTAATGCCCCCCAGGTCTGTTCTTCTCCCTGTTGTAAGCACTCAAACCACTCTCCTGCCCTTGCCTTCATAGCGCCTTCCACAATCGTAAGTGTACCTCAATTTTTGTGATTCTTTGAATGCCTGTCTTTCCACTAAACTATCAAAAGTCTATGCAAGTTTTGTAAGTGTTGCCTTGGCAGCCAGAGGTGTGCACTGAATGAATATACAAGCCATCACCTCAGGCTTACCCTCCCTGGGTGTGATTCAGCAAAAATAGACAATCGGGCAAACCCAAATTGTTATCACTGTCTGATTGCTCTAGCCAGATCTGATAACAACCACATTAGATTCAAATTATGTCTTTCAGTCAAACATCTCAAAGTAAGATTTAAAAAAAAAAAAATAAACAGCTGGAAATAGCTAACAAAAGTGAGAAAGAGAGAGACCAAAATAAGTTGAGATCTCTGCCAAAGGTCTTGATGGCAGCAACAAACCCATAAATGTCTCGGGGCACTTTGTACATCACAAGGACTCACACATGGAAATACTCTCAGTTCTATTCTCTGCTCCAACTCCAAGAGAAGGTGATTTATCCTGCATTCTATCATCCTGAATCCTCTATTAACTGGCACTTGGGCAGTCACAGAACAATGATAAATGATGGTCATAATTATGACCCTAATTCACAGCAAGTCACCAAGGTATCCGCTGGATCACAGACAAATGACACAAGGTGAGATGTTCTTTGAGAGTAGGAGCCACATTATAAAGTTCTCCCAGGGGCTTTAATCAGCACCTAATTGTTGAATGAAACCATGTTGATCATAACATGTTACTGTATGCTGATGCTCTTTGTACACCACATAAATTATCTACTAACCAAGAATGTTTAACTATATACAACACCCTAATGTTTCCAGAGGAAGATAATTCATACTAAACAGAAAGTGAATGTCTTAGGGAAAAGCAACAGTTACAACTTTCCTGTTTATTATCAGACTCTGAAATTACAATATTGGGACTTTAATAAAACTCCAAGTTAATCCAAGTAATGTTTGAAGTAATTGTTTTAGTCTCTAGAAACACTATCTAGATATTTTGATATAATGGAACAAACTGAAATCATACAGGAAAATTTGATTTTTGGTTGGTTTGTTTGATTTTTTCACAAGAGAATCTTACCGGGGTTAAAGGAGAGAGAGAGCATTATCAGAACTAACCTAGACTCAGAACCAACAGAATATGTAACATATAAACTAATCATTCCCCTTCTTTCCCTAATGTAGGGGATGTGGCACAAAATACAGTAGACATGGGCATTGCCACAGAGTGTCCCTGTGATATGAAAATGTAATAAAAATTATGTGATTCTAGAGTTTGGATCCCTGAGAATTTTATCTATCTGTCTAGTAAGTCACCTATTATTCATTTATTTATCAGTTAACTTCTTGTTATTGAACTGTCAAATTAACTTGGAGTTAACCAGGCAATATACTGTGGAAGCATATCATTGTGAAAAAATCGCCTTCTCTGCCATATTTATATTACAGATAACTATATTTATATTTTTTTTATTTTTGTAGTATATATCTTTTCTCTCAGTCAGTTATAGTTGCATTATTTCTAAAGTAACTTTTTCTAGGATCATAAAAGAATTAATATCTATAAATAAAACCACAGAAGAAAAAAATATCTTCAATGTACCAGAGCTAGAAACAAAGACTCAAAAGATGGAAACAAATTAAATAACCTTAGGACCTTACCAAATACATTTAATCCTTTGAATTACTGTATAAATATTTGAGTAGCTTTTACTTATATTTTCTTTTTTAATTATAAAGGCATATAGGCTTTGTAAAGTACCCCTTTTTAAAGAAAGAAAAAAGAAACTGTCGCTCATTATTTAATTTCCAAAAAGCCAACATCAAAGGCTGGTGTTTTGGCCTCCAAGACCATGTCATTTTATTTTATTTTATTTTAAGACCATGTCATTTTAAATTTCTTCCTTTTTTTTATTATTTTGTAAAAGTTTTATGTGGAGAAGCATCAGAGATCAAGAATTCTAATCTGGAATCCTCTCTCAGCCAAGATGAATTGATGGGAATTAGTCTTTTTTTGCCAAAAACCCAAAAGAGAAGTTATATACATTCCTTCCTTCTCTACCTCCTCTCCCTTCTGACTCAAAATGAAAATATTTGTATTCTTTTCTTTCCTTGTATTTAAGGGGTGATGGGGGGGGGCAGAATCCAAGCTGTACTGGAAGTAAGTCTATAATTTTGTTACATAAAACAAAAAATCTGAAATCCCAAATTTACCTAACAAGCCAAATGTGTTTATTTAGTACCTGGGTGAGGGGCACTTCCCATTTGCATATATTGCCTGTGAGTTGACTTCATGTATCATGTTAGGGTGCTCATGAGTGATTCCAACAGAATGAAGTCACAGACGATAGTCACCACACTCAGGCACAGGGAAATGGGGTACCAGTCCAAACTGTTGAGCTAAATCAGATTATGTAGCCTACAATTCAGTTTTTCTTAAAACTGCAGCAGCTTGAGATAAAGTTGTCATAAAGTCTTATCAAGATTAGTCAAGATAACATGAAGTTAAGAAACCATATTTAGATCATTTCAGTCCTCCCAGATTCCCACTACAAGAAAGAGTGGATGAGAAAGTGATCTGGGCAATGTGCCTTGGTTATTTTCTCTCCCTCCTCCCCACAGCTAGTGTGACCCTCTGTCCCCTCTATTCTTGCTTCCAGAACTAACCAAGATGTCATCCTCTCTAGCCTTTCTGAGACAGCAACTTCCTGACTTGGTATCCTTGCCGCTGGACTTCGCTCCCTAAACTCCTGCTGAGTCCAACTCAAATTTTGTTCCTAGCTTTTCTTGACCCCCATACAGAATTAATCAGTCCTTCCTTGATTCTCTACCACAGCCTTGAAGAAATCTTGTTGGTTAGCTCTCTGTTAGCTCACGTTTAGGTATGGACATCTGAGGGAAGGAAAAGCCTGTCTCACTAATATGTGAGCACAGCATCCCCCACAAAAAAAGATCCCTGACAGTCCAGCTGGACTGAACCCATTGGCTTCATTGCAGAATAGAACTGTCCACTTGACTCTGCTGAGTTATCTGAGATGTTAAGCTTCCCATTGCTTAAAATGTGCCTTCAACAGCATAAGGAAAAGGTATAAAAGACTTTGCCTTCAGTGGGGAGGTGGCTGTCAAGAGGCTCCAAGGCATCACTCAAAATCCCACTCAAGCTATGATTACTTAGCTTCTTTGTTTTTAATAAACAAATAATCAAATTGTATATCTTGTAACATGTAGGAAACTCAAAGTTGGATGATACAGCCTCTGCCCTCCAGAAAAAGATAAAGATTCATACCAAAAAAAAAAAAAAAAGAGAGAGAAACAAAAGATTTGATAGCAATCATGACTGACAGGATTCTGGAAAAGTGGATAAAGTGAATCCTACTCTGCAGTGTTTTCCAATTTCCAAGGTGTAAATATTCCCACCATGGAGGATGTCAAGTTAGAGACCAGGACTAGGAAAAGATTCACTTACATTGTCAGTCAGCCTCAGCACATCAATGGACAGGAACTATACCCTCAGTCACAGCTGAATTCCCCACCACCCAATCATTCACCAACAGATATTTAGTGAGCACCTACTGAGTGTCATGCACAGTGCAGGGTAGGAATAAAATAGTGAACAAACTCCCAGAATTTAGAGTATATTGTAGCTGGACAGGTCAGTGAAGGTCTCTGAGAACTAAAGGAAAGGCAGCTAGAATATGATTGATGAACAGAACTTAAGTCACTAAGGGATGAAGCATCCCTGATAGATGCAATGGGAACAGCTTTAAAGTTAGAATTTGGCCTTTCTCTTAAAAGCACAGGACATCACTGCTGGGTTTTAAATTAGGGAAAGGCACAATCAGACTTGAATCCTGAAAAGTTTATTCTGACTCCTGTGTGAATAGAATCTAGAGAAGCCAAAAGGATGCAGAGACACTATCTGGGGTAGTGGCAGGAGTCAGGGGAGCGATGATGGCTGTAGGAGGGGTGGAGTGAGAGGACAGAGCTGTGGAAAAACTATGTGGCTGTGGGAAGGGAGGGAGAAGGGAATCCTGGAATTACAAGGTTAACTCAGGTTTACAACTGAAGGGATGGAGAACTTCGAGGAGGGGAGGAAGAGGACCCAGGGAGCAGAACTGAAGAGCAAGTTTGGACATTGCGCTCTTCCACAGGGAAGCTGTATGTGACCTTCATGTGAAAATGGCTCCTACAAAAGGAAACCCGCATCTCTGATCATGGCCTCAGGCCACTAACTCTGACCTTCTTAGCAGCCTCTTTCCCCTACAGCCCTGGACCACTACACTCAGGCATCCACCTCCCTAGACATTTAGGAAACTCACAGGAGGAATGTAGAAGAAACAAACAGGGGAGGGGGGGGGGCAGGAGAGAGAGCAATTACAATAAGAATCAAAAGCAACAGACAACTATAAATCTGGGACGTTCCTGGTGGGGGGGAGGGAGAGGGAACAAGAGGGGTGGGAGGAGCAAGGGGGACTTAGTGGTGGCGCATGGGTGAATTGGTGATGGGAATTCCATGGGGATGAGAAATATACACTGTACAAAAATGAATAATATATATAATAATAAATTTTTTTAAAAAAAAAAAGAAACTCAGGGAACCTTATTTGTACTCTCCCCAACCCCCTGCCATCAAAACCTGCTTTCTGGCCTTGCCTCATGGTGAGAAGCAAATGCTCAATCTCCAGCAGAACCCCACCGCAGAACTCAAACTGTGTTCCATGCATCTTTGTGTCTTCTAGACCTGTCCACAAAAAGCACGATATTTCCATAATTTGGTATCGTAATTTCCAAAGCAGAACCATAGTACCTGGTCTGACAGGATGACTATACTTAAAGGAAAGCAATACTGACCTCCACACACACAGGAAGCAGCACAAATGTTTATTATATATGAATTTGCACACTCATCCATTGGGTAAATCAAGAAGTACTCTATAAAGAACCAAGGATGTGGGACTATAAACTAGCACAGTTATTTTGGAAAGTGATATGGACTTACCTTAAAAAACTAAAAAGGGAAGTACTCTATGACCTAGCCATCCCACTCTGGGGCCTCTACCCAGGAACATGAAACCATCAACTCAAGAATACTATACAATGTTTACCACCCATTATTTACAACAGCTATGCCATGGGAACAATATTAACACCCACTGGTAGAGGACTGGATCGAGAGGTGGTCTGTCCACACCAGGGAATGCTATTCAGCATAAGGTAAGATGAAATGTTGCCATTCACAGCAGAAAGGGAGGAGCTCGAGGGAACTATGCATAGTAGAGCAAGTCAGGATGACAAATCAAATATTAAATGTTTACATAACCCACAATTCAACAAATATAAAAGCTAGGGGGCGCTAATAATTGAAGTGAGACTTCTGGCATTAAGAGGGAAAGGGGAGGAGGAAAGTTCAAAGGAGAAGAGATGATGTGGCGGATAAAAACATTGTCTCCCTGCCTTCTATACTTCTTCCTACTTTCATCTTATTTTGTGGTGGGGGGACTTCATGGTATCTCTAGTATTTCTTTCAATTAGAGAAATTATAAGACAGAGAAGGAAAGAAAGAGGTGAAGAAGGGAGGGGATGGAAGGAAAGGAAGAGAGAGAGAATTAAAGATGTTCTAACAGCATCAGAGTCTTCTTTCCCCATAGGAACTTCATACTGACTTTTTGCCTCTGCTACCTATCTCCTATCTCTGTGGTCCACGCTGGTGCTACCATGTGCCCCTCCACTGATGGGGCTGCCTGGCCTGCACCCAAGCACCTGGGACAAAGCCTGGACAATGGGAAGCCAGGGGTAGGGTGCTACAATCCAAATGCTACAAGTTAAAGGAGGCTGCCGCTCAGAAGGTCCCAAATGGACTGAGCACTTGTGCCTAAGCAGTGACTCTGATAAAGCATCATTATCTTAGTTTTTCTTACTAACCTGTTCTCACTCTCCTCACTTCCTGCTTCTGAGGATCCTGCCCACATAAACTACCTGCATCCATATCCCTGAACAAGGTAAGGTCTACTATCAAAAGAAATTCAAACTAAGAGAGCTGCTCGCCGTTTCTAGATCCATGTAGGACTAACTCATACTCTGGCTAAGAGATCCACACTGGAAAGGGGCTGAGGCTGTTCAGAACCTCTCCCAGTTGTGTTGTCCTAGGAGAGCACCTGTGGAATGTGGCAGTGGACTCAGAACACAGTGTCACACAGACCAAAGTCTAGCTTCTTCCCTGAGGAGAAAAGAAGGTAATGTGCGTGACTCCCCAAATAACTAGCTTCGCCAGTCCATTCTCCTACATTCTTTGGAGTTGGATTTGGTCCTTTTTTCAACCTTAGTCCAGCACATCAGAACAAATGTACCAATATATTAAGTGCTACTTAAATATCCTAAAATGACCCCAGAACAGTAAAAGAAACAGAGAGAGATTCTGATTTAAACATACTCCTCTGTCCATTAGCATGACAAAGTCTGCATTTTATTTAGACATTGTCATTAATAATGAAATGATGTATGATTTCCACTCCTGCCGCTCTTCCTTCCTCACACAATCAATTATACATTTAAGAAAATACCGAGTGGCTAGAAGGCTTCTCTAATTAAGCATCACTTGAGAGAACCTGTAAAAGTCTTAAAACTAGAAAAGATCTCTCATCTACATAGGCTGGGGTGGAGGGGAATACACTCAAAACGTTGGTGTCTGGATGTGAAAAAACAAGCTCTTACATTCTGAACTATGAAATAAGGAAAAATTCACACACTTTTTTAAAACCCAATAACGGCTTAGAGGTGCACTAGATATTCTGCCAAGTATAAATTCCAGCCAATAAGCCAGGACCAAACTGCCATGAGATATTTGGAACGAGACGCAGCCCTAGAATGGCTGCTCTTCAACAAAATCATCTTCTCTGTCAAAATCACTGAGGATTGAAGGTAGCCAGTTCTTGAAAATTCTGGAAATTTTCCAAAGAAAGAATCAGACAGAAACAGTTCACACCAAGATTTCCCAGAAAGTAAAACAAGGATCATTTTTCTCACTGAAATGATCACAGACCCATCCTGCTGGAAGAAGGTGGGGGCAGGGCAGGGGGAGGGGGGAGAAGAGGAGGAATGATCTTGGGGTTCTCTCCCAAATGAATCTGCCTGTCCTGGAAGTTTCCTTCCAACACTCTGCAGATTCACTCCAGGTGGTGGTTCCTTCCTTTCTCTTTTTCTCCCTCTAGAGGCAGAAAATGAAGCACTAAATAAGACTTGATAGCAAAGCATTAGAAATTAAACTTAGGAAAAGCCACTCCAAGAGCAGAAAGCAGGCCTTGAAAGATAGCAAGAAAGTTGTCTAGAGGAGAAGTGATAGTGCCATCACCTCTCTCCTCCCTGCCTGCTTCCACTATTTCCATCTCCTTTCTCCCAGCACTTTCCTCCACATTCTCCCTGGCTCCCTTATGCTCAGTCTCTTATTCCCTCTCCCACTATACATTTCTCTGTCCCTGTGTCTCCAGCTCTCTCCTGCCTTCCACCCCACCCCCCCACCACCACCCTGCTTTCTCCCCAGGACCATAGAGTTTCATGGTCCTGGAACTCGTTCCCCTCCTGCCAGGCTGTCCCCTCTGCCAACAGGAGGGGTGATCCAGGAGCTCCCAGAATGGACTCTGCACACCACAGGGAGGGCTGAGCTGGCTAGGCCACCAGAGACAGCAAGTGTCCCAGGAGGGTTGTGACTTGAGCTTCAGAACTACCTCCCTCCCTGCCCCTGGAACTCTGGGTCCCTTGGGTCTGCGACCTGCACCTTTCCCTCCAAGCACCACAAGCAGATTTTTAGAAAGACTTATGCATGAACAAAGTTCCAGTCAGTGAGGGGACCCCTTCCCCTCTGGCATTGCTGCTCCAGGGAGTCTGTGCTGCTGTGGGCTGGGAGTCAGAAGCTCCCCAGGGAAACTCAGAAACTCTGCTACAACAAAGTACCCGCACCCCACTGAGGAATGGTGGGGTGAAGGGGACCAAGCTGGGTGCCTGTACTTCTAATTCCACATTCTGGCAACAAGAAAACCTCAGATCTGACTCTAAAGCCTTTGACACATAATTGGTAGCCAATTTTGCTAAGTGGTGAGTCAATTTTCTGCTTGTGAAATGTAACTTTACCCTGGTACTCGCCAGGCCCCAGGGTTTTCTATGTGGCTTAACAGCAATTATACGAATGTTAGGAAGAGGGGAAGTGTTAAAGTCCCATATTTGCGTATTTTCATGTTTTTGCCTCTTAAAGGGACAGAAGATGTCTCCTAACCAAGACCCCACGAAAAGCCCACTCAAAGCCAGCTAGCTACAGGATATCCTGATAAAGAGCACCCCCTTCGAGCCTCACCACACAGGTCTCTGGAGTACTGGGACAAGGGGGAGCGGGAGGGGCAGACGGAGAGCCAGAACAGCTAGGGGTCAGGCAGCCTCTGCCTAGCTCTCTGAGCTATTTTCTCGGCTCCCAACCTCCCCCTTCTCCCGCAAATAATTGCCCCCCTGGACCAGTGCAGCTACTCCCCTGCACCCCAGGCGGGGCGGCTCCTCTCCACATGTGCGACTCATGTTTCGGCTTTCACTGGCGACAATCTGGAGCCGGGGCCCTTCCGTTTAGGAGGAGCCCGCTACGTGTCGCTAACAACAACACACTGCAGCCGGCTCTGCACTCGGCCCACGGTGCCGGCTCCAGGCTGGATTTATAGCGAGGAGCCTGGCTGTAAGAAGTAATTCATGAGTCCCCACAATGCCACCACTGAGAGGCTGGGAGGGGGGAGCAGTGTCCGCCAGCTCCCAAGCCTGGGGCCTCCCTCCCAGCCCATCACATGCAGCAAAGCACATACCCTTGTTTTGTTGCTCTTTTTCCCCCTCTATAAAGGCAGGCAAAGGTACCCTCTACCACCTCTCTTTTAACATCATTTGTTAAAAACCCCAACAGACTTAATGCTTTAACAAATACAGGATGACTTCACTCCTATGTGGACTATGAGGAAACAAAAATAAAGGAACAGACAAAACTAAACCAAAACAAACCCTAGAAATCTGACTAAGAATCCCGGCTACCAGAGAGGGAAGGAGGGGAGGGACTAGATCCAAAGGAGTGTGGTGGAGAACTATGGGTGCTTGGTTGTGGGTGTGTAATAGCAGCTTGCATCTGAAGAGGTGTGAACTCGTACTCCTGAATCATACAGAGTGTTGTAAACCAACATTACCCCCATAAAAAAAAATTATACAATTTAAAAATATATGTTCTTGTATCATGAGCAGTTGTAAAGAAGTGTCAGATCACTTCCATCTAATTATACAAACCTACATGATGCACACACAGAAGCTCAAAATATACTCACATACTAAAAAAATATATATCATTCATAAAACTCCCCTGAAAGATTTGTTTCCAAACAACATCATTATTTTAATAAAACCAAATCTAATTTTGGGAAGCATCTACCACAAATGAAGTTTTGTACAGATGAGAAAGGAAACAAAATTGCTGATGTTCACAAAATCATTTCACAGGGGACAAAATATATGCCATGTGAAAAAGAAGTAAGAATACCTGTCATGTAGGCAAAGGTCTAGCACTTCCCAAGCCCAGAAAGCTCCTCTCACAGCAAAGAGGAAAACACCCTGTAGACCATCAGACTCAGTTCCAAAAGATACAGGATAAACACCTACAGTGAACCATGAACCAGATTCTGCATCCACAGTAGGGCTGTCAGGTCCTTCAGCCTTCAGTAAATCAGTTTGGGGTTTCTCTCAACCTGAGCCACAGCCTTCAAAACGACCCTTTGCAATGCTAGCCTTTGAAATCACCCATCTTAGTCGTCTCCCTAACTCTGGAAGAACTGTCTTCAAGTTCCTGACTATGTTAGTGATTCCAAGTTAGAATTACAAGCCAGATAGAGCCTCCTTTACCCTGAGAATGGGGAGCTGCCCCCCTCCAAAAGTCCAGGGAGGGGCAAACATTTGAGTGAGCTGGCTGCCTCTTGGGGTCTATGACCCCTGCTGAGCAGGGCTCCTTACCCATGGCAATAACCCAGGGCAGGTTCAGGAAACAGGTTCTTGTTCCTGCCCTTAGCCTGGTGTCAATGAAGCTGGCACATCTTTTTTGTGGTTGTAATTTAAATGAGACAACCAACTGCACAGCTGTCTCGGTCAAATTATGCAGGACCATGTGGCCTTTCTTCCATCTTTAAAAAGTCCGGGGCACCTCTGACCATGTTTGAGAAAAACCCAAGGGAGCAATGACCAACAAAAGGCATAGTGATTATGCCAGCAAAGGATGGAAATTTGCCTAAATGAATATATTAGAGGCTGTGCTCAGAAAATGGAAATGTTAGCTTTTAAACAGAGGCAGAATGGTGTCATGAGGAAGCCCCTGATCTTTAGGGCCCAACACAGCAGGGCTGTCCCCCAGCTCTGCCACTTAATAGTGTGTGGTGAACTTGGGCAAGTTAGTTAACCTCTGAGAGCCCAGTTTCCTCATCAATAAAATGGAGAAAATAAGGGTGCTCTCTACCTAGTCGTTGCAAACAGAAAATGAGAGAATACTTAGCAAACCCACAGCTTAATAAATGTTAGCCATTATCCTCAACAAGTATTGTAATACACAATAGTAACTAGGGCAATGACAGTGAGAACACACAGGACATGGAAAAGACAATGCTGGTTCCCATGCCACCCATCATCTGTACCCCAGAGTAACTCCTCTCTCTCTCTCTCTCTCTCTCTCTCTCTCACACACACACACACACACACACACACACACACACTCCAGAAACAGGGGCATGAGTATATACATGCAGGTTTCTTCCATGAATGAAATTTTAGAAAGATGTAGGGGAAAAAAGCAATTCATGTTCAAAAATCACTTCACCAAGGGAAAAGGGAGGCAACTACCCCAACTCAAGCCAGCAGATATGTAGACAGAAAGAGTGCCACATACCAAAATGAAAGGAATGTGATTATCAACCTCATTCTGACAACTGGATTCAGTGATACTAGATTCTGAATTGCATGGCAAAAATAAACTTTAAAACCCTGAAAGCATGACCCATTATATCTTTGCTCCTAAGGGCTCTTTAAAAACTGAGGTTAAATTATAATCAGATGGTTAAAGGATAAGGACCCTGCCTCAGGGCACTTCCTTGGGATAAATGACCAGTTCTTGGAGAGGATTGCTGGCCCAAAGCACCCTGGGGCAGTGACCTCTTGCTGGTCATTAATCGTTCCTGAATTCCCTGGAACCAAGGTCATTATCGCTAATATAAACTAAAATAAAAATTCCAGAGACATATGGATTTCCTTTAATAGTTGGTCTTATTTCTTTGGGTTTTTATGGGGTATTACAACAGAATTAATGTTCTATACATTAGTTCTGTAGTTGGTTTGTCTTAACACTTGATCCCACTCAAAGCGAAGTTTTATTGGACATAAAACAAGAAGGAAAGCAAACTAAAAACAGGAAATCCTGAGACAGCCTATTCTGTACCTGGGCTTCTCAGAAAGTCATTATCCAGGGAACTCACAAGTTTGTTTCCTTGGGGATCTGTCAAAATATTATAATGTTTGTGTGTAAGGGTTCAACAATTTCAAATTAAATCTATAACTCTAGATCTGGAGAAAAACTGTTCCTTTTCTGGACAAAGTTTCATCTCTCAATTTCTCTTCGCATAACAAAAGAAAAAAGTAATTTTGAGATTTTTCTGAGATTCTGATTTAAACTTAAGGGATCTACACTGTATTCACACACACACATACACACACACACACACGGCCAAAAATGCCCTGTCATTTCAGAGCTTCATCCTAAAGATACTAGCTCTTCAAAAGAAATATATGTAAGAATTTACTAGAATATAGTTGTGCTTAGTATGTAAAATGGCTTTTTTTCCCAACTTGAAAAATGTGGATAGAAATCCACATTTTGGAAGAGTTTTTACTTATCAATAAATAACACATAACAACAAAAAGATACTAGCTCTTCAACCTTAAAGGGAATTATCAACCCAAAAACACAGATACAAAATTATATGCTGACAGTGAGCAACCACTGGAGGAGCACAAGCTTTGTGCTCAGGGTACAGCCTCAAGTGTCACCATTCAGGCTGTTTCTGGCCTCTGCTATCCACCTTTTGAGAACACTGTCTCTTGTAGATGCAGGTCCTCGTACACGTGCCTCACATTTTACAAGCCTACAATTTTTTTTCATTAGACCCATTCCTGTTTCACCCAAGTTATGCTGCCAATAAATTTAAATATATCAGCTCAATTAGCCTACAGGTACATCATTAATGATTTGGCCCAACAGCCCTCAGCCCTGAGGTAGATAGGAGCAGTGAGTGTAAGTGTGATGCCTGCCTTTCCTTCTGACTGCCTGGTGGCTACCTGGGACAAACAGAGGATTGCGAATTACTGGGAATATTGCAGGTGGCTCAATTCTAACTAGGGGGTGGCTATTTACCATCTATACCTGCTGCCCAAGCAAATGTTTAATAACAGCCTACTGTCCAATGTTTGATAGAAGAGGCAACCAGATTTATAGAATGGAAGATTGAAACCATTGAGAGAGACTCTTAAAGATCCTAAGTGTCCAATTCTCTCATTTTATAAATGGAGAAACTGAAACCCAGAGGTGTTAGGGGATTTGCTAAGGCTCACCTATCTAAATAACCGTGGTGGCAGTATGAAACACCAGGCCTCCTGGGTCCCAGATCAGCACTCTACACCAGGTCACTTCTCATTTTCATTATAAATGAAAGATCCAACTGCAGCATGAGCAATTTAACTCACCAGGCCTATCAGGGACTCAAAGCATGTCTTCTCCCAAACAGAACATTCTCAAATTTGGGTTCATAACCAAATTTGACAGGTAACACTATCTTCATGATTGAAAATTAAAATAGGCCATTTACCTGCACTGAATATAATGTTAATGAATTAATCAAATCTTACATCAGGGTGGGGTAGGGGGCCAGGCAATGGAATTGGTGATGATTTGGAAAAGAGACTCCTACAGCAGATCCTATTCCCTTAATGAGTGACCAGAAGAGCCACATGGCCCCTCCATTCAGTTCCTATGCCAAGAAAGGGCCTACAATTTATTTGATTAAGTAGATACTTTATGAAACATACAGTGAATCCATGCACACGCTGGTTCATTTCTACTACTTGAGGTCAATGAAATCAATAGAAGCTGGTCCTTATCAGTACTTTAAATGAAAACAATGGATCCTGAACAAACAAGAGTATATCCTAGGATTAAATAATTTTTTATTAAGTTTAACAAAATGATTCTGAGTTCTGACACCAAAGTAGGTGGCAGCATAAAAGGATTTAGCATGATGAATGCTTTGTAATCATTTGTAAGAAGGAAAGGAGAAGGAAAAATTCTGAATTTTACCTTTTTAAAGAGAGAACATTGGCCCTCCATGACCAGGTAACTGCCTTAGTGCTTGGCTACATGTAGGCACAAATTTGAACCAAAATAGAAGCCTGTAAATTCTTCCCCATCAGCCCAATCATTTTGGACAGGCCAAACAGGCACATAATTCAGAAGCTGAGATACATAACATCTGACTTTCCTCCACATCCTCAAAAAATACAAAAGCTGCCAATTCCCCACCCCACCTTCCAACTTACCAAGTTAATTCCCTTTACCTCTGGAATCATTCTCCTGAAATTTAACTGAGTCTAGGACAGAAACCACTAACTTCTGTTCTTTTCCAATTTTATCTTTTTGATCACTTTTATTGAGGTAGCACTGGCTTACCACACTGCCTGATTCAAATGTATGTTACTGAACTATACGCACCACCAATGTCTCCATAATCCTCCACCACAGGCCATTGGGCTCCATTCCCCTAGAGCTCCCCTTTTTTTCTTCTGCTCTCCCCATCCGTTTTTCAGTCAGATTTCTAAGGTTTGTTTTAGTTTAGTTTTATTTCTTGTTTTGTTCCTCTATGTTCTACATCTGGGTGAAATCATTCTGCATCTCTCTTTCTCCTTCTGATTTATTTTGTTTCCATCTTCCCCTTTAGTTTATTCCATGTTGTCGCAAATGGCGAGTTCACCTTTTCTATAGCTGAATAGTATTCCATTGTGTATATAGACCACTTCTTCCCTACATAATCATCATTCATTAGGCATTACATTGTTTCCATAGCTTGACTATTGTAAATATGCTGCAGTGAACATAAGAGTGCAAATATTCCTTCAAATTAATGCTTTTGTATTCTTCAGCTAGATACTAAGGGGCGCAGGGGACATTTCTCTTCACAAGACTTTTGTCCCCTCCTTGGCAGGTCACAAGCTGTGACAGACCTGCTCAGGCCCAAGCAGTAGTATGCACCAAGGCAGTTTTCAGTGGGGGGGAATTCAACGTACTTTTTCCCCCCTTTCACTGTGACTTCTTCAGAATTATATTCTGCTGTGACACCTCATTTCCTTTATTATTTCTGGAACAGACAGCTTATTAAATTTGTTTAGGTTTAAATATAAGGTAAATTTTAAAATTAAGGCTTACTTTGAAAACTGCCAGGTTCTATATCTATGTATGTCAGTGCCTTCCAGAGAAAGACAATATTTACACACAACTGCTTTGATGAAATGGCTGGAATAGAAAGAACTTTTAGAAAATTCTTACTGAAAGATGACTGGTGATGAAACATCTCTGACAAATATAAACAGAAATGACTATTTTCTGCACAGTGTATGACACAGCATAGAGAAGCATAGATGCTAATGAATGAAATATGTGAGCTTTTAGAAATAAAGTAATGCTTTATGATGGGGTACTCTGTAGCTTCCTCCTCCCTGTGACTGTTATAAATTCTTAGAAACAATTTAACATGCACTCCTTGTGTGTGCAGTGTGCCATGCTGAAACTTGGAGCTCACAGATTTTCTTGCACCCAAATGCAGAAAATGCAAGTTGTGCCCTTTCCTAAGGCTGATGTTTCACATGGTGAAATGAAGAACATGGTAATCAGATGGCCCAGGGCAGAGAAACCACTGGAATCAGAGCCAGGGATTTGGCTAAAGGTCCTGGCTCTGAAGTTAA
Organism: Galemys pyrenaicus; assembly: GCA_019455555.1. Taxonomy (NCBI): domain Eukaryota; kingdom Metazoa; phylum Chordata; class Mammalia; order Eulipotyphla; family Talpidae; genus Galemys; species Galemys pyrenaicus. The sequence continues at coordinate 1,820,099 of JAGFMF010011983.1, forward strand.
TGAACTCTGGGCAATGTGACTGAGCTTCTCCTGGCCTCAGCTGAAGGGATTTCACTATCCTCTCCAAGCATTTGTTCCACTCAAGAGGAAAACTGCTTTCTTTTTCTTATAAGAACCTGGGTTCTTCAGAAAACCTACACTGAAACCTGGCAGGCATACCTATTAGCTTTATGAAGCTAAACCATTTGTTCTCTATATCCATGAAATGGGTACAAAACCCCTGCCAATCTCAGGGTCCTCATGGAAACTAAAATGATATAGTTCTAAGAGTTCCATAAGCTGAAAGAAACGTGACCCAGGTAAAATCTTTATTTCATTCACTCAAGGAGGAAGATGAATGAGTAAATTTAAGTGTTAGCATGTAAGTCTTAGTGAAAATAAAAGCTCTTAGCTAAAGGAATGAAATTCTAAAAGTAGAATACCAAGTATCCCCAAAACTTTCCTGCATTCTTAAGAGTTCTGCAAATATGCCTTAGTGGGTTTCTTTCTTCTTAGTTTTTTTTTTTTTTTCCTTATTGCTTTTAAACCAGCTATTTAATCAAACCTCAAGGAAACGTTTCTATAAGAGTTCAAGATTTGCCGAAACTACAAAGAATTTCTAAATGGGGGAAAGAGAGTCATAAATAAATGTTTAGTTGATGAACAAAAAGTCCCATAAGTTTTCATTCAGGAAAACTTTCACATTGTTTTAAGCCCATCAAGATGCACAAAGCTAGCTTAATCAACCATGGATTGCTAAAAATTCACTGTGACACAATACACTGGAGAAATCCCCCTGTGAAGGGGCCCTCTGGAAATGTGCAGTCCCCCTACAGCCCTGTCCTGAAACCAGACAGGTAAACTCGTCTGCTAAAAAAAGCCAGATTCCCTTTCACTTTCAACAATTACAAAGTTGTGAGAGTCCGGGAATCATCTGCAACTGCGAGAACAAGAGAAACGCCTTCAAACTCCAGTTTCAATAGGCCTGAGATCCTTCTGGAAACCCAAAGCGAATGCACCATTTGGTATCCCCAGAGAATATGAACAACAGATAAAACTACTCCCTGCCAAAAGAAGGGTCACAGTAGAGCTGGGGCTAATTTCTTAGTAACATTCACAACTCAGTAATGCCATAACTTTTCTTTCTCTATAATTTCCATATCCTTAGGACTTGAATTTGTCATTTATATCCCTGCTTTGAATTCCCAAGGAATACTTTGTGTCCAGGACCTTCCAAAAGAGAAAGGATTCCTTTTGAGTTCTTTTGCAGTAGAGTTCTTTCACCCCAAAGTCAGAACTGTATACCAGACTTTTATGAGGTGCTCATTGTCAAGACCTCCAATCCCCAGTCGACACTACAGAAACTTGGCCACTCCCAGCAAAGTAGCCGCCATTTTAATCTGCTCAAACAACTCGCTCCTATTTTCTACACTATCTCAGTGGCAATTGTATATCCATGGACTCTCTTATATACACAGGAAAGCTTGCAAAACCACCATGTCTGGGAAACAGGAATTCCCAGGCAGTCTCCTCTGGACAACAGACAGACATAAAAAGACTTGGGGAAGAAGAGAAACAGACATAAAAAGTAACACAGTTTCCTGAGAAGCATTAGACCAAACTTCTAAGCTGTATCACAGAGTCAGATATAATTCTGTCCTATTTGGTACATGTTATTATTCATGTTCCAGAAACATTTTTAAGACACTGTCAATCAGCAATTTGTTGAAAGAAAAAAAAACTAACATTTCACAAGTAATGTTGAAAGCCCATGAATTGAAAGAAACTATTATTAGTAAACTAAACAGCATACTAACTAAAGAAAATTACGGCTGTTAAGGCAAACTGTTCTCAGAATTATCAGGAAGAGTATCGAAACATTAACACTGCCGTATATAAGAAATTATTCAAGTATGCATTTGAGTAATTCTGCATTTTAATTTAACCCTTTGAAACATTAATCAAACCATGGCTAATTATAGGAATTAAGGAATTAAACGATGGAATCTTCTAAAAGATATTATTTAAAAGGCAGTTTATACAATTACTTGTATAGATGTTTGCTTTAAAGAGGGAAACAGTTCTACTGTAATGAAAAGGGTCTTAGAAAATTAAATTAACAAGGGGGGACCAGGCTGATATGAAACTAAATTAGCATCAAATGCAAATTACAGGGTACTTAATGGTAGAAACAGGTGCAGAGAAGAGCCCTAAATGAGATAAATGAATAAAACATCCCTCTCCACAAATGTGGAAGCTGACACAAAGTCAATGATATGAATAATTCAGCAGCCTCCACACTGCTGTTGAGGTCAGCCTGCCTTGACCTTTGAAACAGGAAGTAAAATTCAGTTCAAATTTGAGTGACTGGAAATATAACAGTTATTTGTTTTTTATATTAAAAAAAACCACAGAATTTTGTTAAAATATAGATACAGGAATCATACAATAGAATCACAGTTTGAACTAGAGACATTACATATTCAAAGTAATTGGTAAACCAAAAACAAAAAATCATCAGATAAGATTTTATCCAAACTATGTTTCAATGTAGAAATCCTAAAAATATTACAAGTGAAAATGTTTATACTAGTGCTTATCTTACTGATCAAACACCCTGTGAGAATTTCTAAATGTTTATCCTTTCTTCAAGTTATTTTGTTGTGTGAATGTAAAAATGCATTTCATGCTCTTTTGAATTAGTCCCCTATTTTGATTAATAGTGCCAAGTAATCGCTCACATACATTTGGAGGCAACGTTTGGTTAAAATGATTTTTAACAATCTTTATGAAGCTGCTTTTTCTTTCATCCTTCAAATCCTGAAGAAATAAATGTTACATTCCCCAAATTAGTTTCCTCTTATAAAAATGTGACCCAAGCTCTAAAAACCAATCATTCTTATAACTGAGTATCTATCATGGTTTTATGCATCTTTTATGGGATTTTTCCCCTTCCTTTATATGCTTCAAAAGTATGTTGTATAGTCAACTAGTGAAAGTACTGTCCTCGTTTCAAATTGAATTTGGTGCTGCTAGAGATTAACATGGTATGACAACAAACCAATTTCTACAAGCTACAGAGACAGCAAAATATATATAGTATATCACCCTCATCCTTATTTTATAGGCTGGCATGAAAGATGTTTGATAATAGCAGTTATCTCTGCTCTCCAATTGCTTCTATTCATGGGACCCACAACTTGGTTACCCACGTTTCATCTATCTACTTATGCTAGTCAGAGAGAAGATTATGTTGAAAGATGAGCTTAATTTTATTTTCTAGATTTAGAGAGGGTTAAAGCTACACATACCAGCCATCTATGAGAGAGCAGTGGTAAATTAGGTCAACAATATCATTTCCATAGGAAGAAGTTGAAGAAATACTCTTTTTAAACCCAAGTGTTTAGCAGAGGCAAAATTAAAGACACAGGGTGTGCTGTGGGAGGGGGGGGGGGTTAAATTATTATTATCATATCAGTTCAATCACTCCTTGCTCGACATTTAATAAAGGTGATAGACCAAACACTGCTGATTTGGGGCTTGGTGTAATGACCGACCTGAGAGGAGGTTTGTGTACAGAGTGGCTCCCCATTAAATAGGGCTCTGTGGAACCAGCTGGTTCTCATTTTGAAACAACCGGTTTCTCTATCCCCAAGTGCTAAAGAAAATAATCCCTGCAATCTATGACTACACACTTTCACAGAGGCAGCAATGAGAATTTGATTGTGGAGATAATTAAAGTCATTCCTGGAACTTCCAAGAGAAAAAAACGGGAGAGGGGGAGGAAGAGGTGGGATCAAAAGAAAGACTAGTCAATGATAGTGTTTAAAATTAAACCATGACAAATCACAAGGAGTGGAGAACCTCCACCCTACACAGAATTTGGGGGACCAGCCTGGTTTTCTCCTCTAGGCTATTCCAGAGGCGGCCAGAGTGCCTCAGAGAGAGCCACAGAATGCCTGTAGCACCCCAACTCCACCCACCCCTCCCAAGCCACCCCTATCCCCCTTGGATGCCAAGAACAGAAACACAGGCTAAGAAACTCCTGGTCACAGATGACACATCATAACAAGTTTTTTGGTTTTTTGGAAAGGGGGTGTGTCTTTGTGTGTCTGTGTGTGTGTCTATGTGTGTGTGTCTGTGTGTAAGTTTCAATCTTAAATAAAATAGCTGAGGAGGAATCTATATGGATTCTTCAACAGTCATTCCAAGCCAACTGGAAATGCTGGAATTATTGTGACATTAAGAAAAAAACAAAGCCTACATCAAAGACCTTTGAAGGTACTTTTCTCAATGCCAAGAAAGTCTGAGTTTTGGTTGTGTTTCTTTTGGTGTTTTGATGCTGCATTGTTCTCCATTAAAGCCAGCACTCCGGCTACCCAGACTGACACTCCGCTGAACCCACATTTTCTCTGCACACCTGCAGATTTCATGGGCTTTGGGGAGAAAAAAGACTAAAAGATGTGTCATCTGTCTGTCTGCACTATCAGCCAAGAACAGGAAGAAGAGCCGGGCTCAATGAGGATGATTCGGGGGCCTCAATTAACCTGATTAGTTCAGCACATTGCTCTCATGAATGACACCTTATCTTGAAAATAAGGGAGAACTTCCTTCCTCTGGCAGACACAGGAGCCCCCTAAAGCCACAGAAATGCAGCCAATCACAGGCATAGCCTCTGCTTCTCCTCCCTCTTCCCGGCTCCCAGGTCAGAGCGACCGCAGACATGGTGCCTGATTGGATTTTGTGTCCTAAGGACAGGAGGCCAGCTCCCGGCTGCCCAGGTGGCCTTGGAGCAGGCTGGGAAAAGGGATGGCCTGTGGGCAACTTCAAGCCCCTTCTTTCAGATTCAACCAGGCACATGATGGGATTGGGGTGGGGGACTGAGGGAGGGGGAGAAGGGGGAGCAAGAGGGGGAGAAAGAGATAAAGAGAAGGAGAAAATATTAATTAACCCTTCAATTGCCAAAGTAGTATGTCAATATTATACCTGCCTAAAAAAAAAAGATGAATTTTAAGTAACATTATTTAAAAGAAAGGTACTGCTGAAACATGTTATTCTAACACATTTGATATAATGATAGAAGACGGAGTTGTGGTACATTTGGGAGAAAATAAAGCTTTCCCCCAAACTCTGACATCTCCTCCCTCCCTTGGTCTATGTGTGTGTGTGCATTTGTGTGTGCATTGTTCACCTTAGACATACTGGTGGACAGAATATGTTCCTGAAAACATGCTTGGAAACAAAGCAGGGTTTTTCATTTATGTGTCTGCTCTGTGATTTACTTGATCAATTAAACAGTTAGGCAATGAGAGGATTTGCACGGTAATCATGAAGATTAACATTTTTAAGTGTAGCAAATTTAATATTTTATCGACATTGTCTGTTTCTGATCATTCTGTCAGCAGTGGCTTTTCACTTCACTGTGCAGTTGTAACAAGTCTGTCTCTAGGCACAGAGATGAGAACACAGATGCAACTAATGCATCTCTCACTCCTTTGGTATTTTTCTTTGACTTCACACAAATACCCTAAGCACCTACTGCACAGCCAAAAGTCTCTGGGCTGAGGTAAAAAGGCACCACCTACCCTCAGAGGCTTACAGTCCATGTCCTAAAGAGTTTATCTACCTCAGGGATATATGTGGAAATCACTAGTATTCCATATCTTGGAAGGGTCTCTTCCTATGGCCCTTATTTTTAAAATACAATCACCCCCTTCTGTTGAGTATGATTTATGTGCCAGGCTTGGTGCTCAACGCCTGGTATATTATTTGCTTCTTCCCACAGAGCCGGATAACAAGAACCCCTCTTGTGCCTGCCTAACAGATAAAGAAACAGGCTGAGTGAAGTTACACAACCCACCCACAGCCCGGCAGTGAACATTGGTCCAACTCCACAGTCAGATGTCTTAGCAAAGTATAGACAGGCTTAGAGGAGAGCAAGAGCACCATGGAGTTTGGCTCCGTTGACTACCACTAAGTGTGAACTAAAAGGCAACTTCAAATATCAATACGAAAACAACTAATTGGAATGCACCCCTGAGTTTATTCAGCACTATTTGCAACAACCAAGTAATGGAAGCAACTTACCTGCCTGAAGCAGGTGAGCAGATAAAGAAAACATGATCTATATACACAATGGAATACTACTCATCTATTAAAAAAAATGATAATGATGATGATGAATTCTTGCCATTTGCAATGTGGATGGAACTGGAGAGGATTTTGATAAGCAAAATAGGTTAGAAAGGAGAAAGATAAATACTGCACGATTGCATTTATAAGTGGACTATAAAGAAAACAAAGCAACATACATAACTAAACCTAAACAAACCCTAGAAATCTGATTGCAAAGCTAAGGTTGGCCAAGGTGGAGGGTGGGGACAGGGAGCAAAGGGAGTAGGAAACTCAGTGGATTACGGAGGCTTATGGGGCTTTAGGGGTGAGCATGAACTGATAAGTTACATCTAGAAGGGTATAAGCCCATACCTCTAAGTCATATACAGTCCTATAAAGCAATGTTACCTCAATAAAAAATACAAATTTTATTTTAAAACAATAAAAGGCAATTTCAACTAGTTCCCTCTACATCATGTCCCTATCTAAGAGTGCTCTCCTGGTTTTCATTGTTTTAAAGATATCAATATATTCTTTGTTTAAACAGACCATTCCTGTTGACTCTGTTTTCAGCCAACTCTGAGGCATGGGAAGTTCCATGAGGGCAGGAACCATATCTATCTTTTCATTATTGTAGTCCCAATGCTGAAAACACAATGTACTTTAGAGTTGGGGCTCAAAAAATGTTTGTAGAAAGAAAAAGTGAATGTCAAATATATATAAATAAATAATAATCAAAAATAAAATAAAAACGAATCAAAACTCAAGAAAAGAAAAAGTGAGTGAATACTAATCCAAGGGACTTACCTCCCATGATAAATTTCAGTAAGGTAATTTTGCCTATAAGAGAGTTCCACATAATCATCACAGTAAGAATCACAATCCACGTGAAATCGATTATTCAAATTTCAAGCACTACCTATGCCCAGAACTTGACATGTGCCAAGTCCAATGCTGAGTATCTTAACCCCACAAGTCTTGAAATCATCTCTGATTTCTTGAAGTCTTGAAAACAGAGATGTTTCCAAGATAGGAAACTGAACCTCTGAGGCCTAAGTACTAGTTAGTAGCAACAGGGGAAATTTCACCCCTCAACCAAAAGACTGCAAAATCTATGCCTATGCCTCTTCCATTAGGCTCTCCCTTCTCCCAGATTTCTCTTCAGATAAGTGCCCTTTTCTTCTCAATGAAACATACAACATTTCACTTCTCAAGTTAAACAAGACAACAAAGAACGCAAACCTTCCCCCCCCCCACAAGGGTTGGACACTTTATACATCATATAATCATTATTTCTTCATTTCAAAAGTTAAAATCAAGAGCTATAAAAAAAACTGCTCAGTAAACAGATATCAAGTAAAACATGGGAAGGATGAATACTGTGTGTGGATAGCAGGGAAAATAAAGGAGACTGTATGAACTACTGAAAACAATTTTTTTTTTTTAACTGAGCCATCAGAGAGTAGGGGGAGGTGTGGAATCAGACTGAGAGCTAAGAGCTGGAGTTTCTAATCACCAGCTTTGTAACTAGTAAAGCAAGTAGTAGCTCTTCAGGCAGCGTGTCTCAGTTTACAGAACTATAAAATGGAGTTAATCTGTGTGAAGAGAATTCTCTGAAATACTACAGGTCTCTGAAACTTCCCAAGTCTCATTCAGATGTAAGTTACCTAAACTCACACTTAGCTGAGGGTTCTGTTTTATTTTAAGGTGCTCAGGGGTCAGGATTCGGATAGAACATGTGGATGTCCAGAACAGGACACTGCCACTCCTATACCACAGAAAGTTCCATTTTTTCTACAGTTGATAGGAGATGCATGTAACATATGAGAGTAGAATCTAGCTTTAAGAAAGCACTAAGAATATGTAAAGAAGCATGGGGTTTTGACATTGAAATGGAGTCAAACATCACCAGAAATTCTAAAAACTTTCTAATAAATTTTTAAAAGTCTTCTAATTTTTCCATCTTTGTTTTTGTCTATGTACTGAGTGTGTGTTCAATGGGTGTGTGAATGCATGTGAGAGTAATCAAACCATAAATAGGTCCAGGGGACTTTGAACTAACTTTCCATTTGTCAGGGTATTTCAACCAACGATGCATTCAAGACTATCAAAAATGATGATTTAAGATATTACTAACAGATCAAAATTCTAATAAATGGCAAGCATATTAAAAATAGGGTACTCCCACTAGTTTTTCTACTGAACAATAATAAATAAACTGCAAGTATTGTGATAATAATTAAATTGCAATTGTCTGATCTTCAGACAGAGAGGAAAAAAAGCATTAAGTCAAATGCTTAATGCTGGTTGCTTTGGGAAAGTGAAAGGGGAACCAGCTCTAAGCACTAGGAATTAATCCAGCTTTACAGCCCCCTCCTCAGTGCACACCCCCAACCCAAGTGAGGTTGCTTCCCTAAGGCACTGTCTGGTTAAGAGCCAGGCCATATGAGAAAGCAGCAGCTAATATCCCAATATTTTACATTGATGATTTCCAAACCATTGATTTTTAGAAGTAAATATTATTTCAAGCTTGAAATGACATGTCTTGGCCCTTCTGACCCTCTATCCCTGTCCCCACACATAGAGTCTTAATATTTGGTCAACTGAGCAGTCAAGGGCAAAAAAAAAAAAATGTTCCCAGGGCACTCTGGATATTGAGTAAAGGAGCATTTTTTTAAAAAACTACCACAACCATAACCTGAACCAAAATTGGAGAGTCTTGCCAACACCATACATAGAGTGACCTCATCTAGACCAAAAACACACGTGTGTGTCACGCTCCTCACTTTCTCTTTTTTCCCTGTCCTGGCACTGCAAGTGTTAAAGAAAACAATAAAAGAACAAGTAAGTGTACAGGGCAGGATTTACTGGCATTTACTTTTAATCTACGGCCCTTCACTCTGTAGCTTATCGGGCCTCTGTCAGTCCTTTTTGCTCCTTTATATTTCATGAGGAGCCCCCCATGTGGCTACTGAGAGACAGAGCCCAAGTGTCTATAAGCTTTTTGTCAGGTAAAAAGAGAAGAAAAAGGAAAGGAACAAGAGGAGAAGCAAAGCTAAGAGGCATCTATTAGATGTCACTGGGCTTTTGTATTCATGTCAATGATTCAGGATTAGAGTATTTGAAATAATCTTATTGAGAGGAATCAAAAGGCCCACCGAGTGAGAGGCTGTGCAGGACCATATGGCAAAGGCACGGACAATATCTTATTAAAGATGTGTTGGCTAACACTATTACTTTATATTATATTACAAAACTATTGTGCCTCTGACAGTTAGCAGGATGGTATAGTTACCAAGGGCTATTTTGGAGGTTATTGTGTGCGATCAAGCCATATAATTTGCTGCCTTGTCTAGTTAAGTCTTTACAAGGGGGGTTTGGAAGCAAGTTTGGGACTGCAACCAAGGGCTTCACCTTCCAAAATAAAAAGACCCAAAGCATATTGGCGACCACTCTGGTCCCTAGGAAAGTAGGGTAGTACCAGGATATTATACCAATGGCATTTCCTTCCAGAAAATTAATTCACTAAGTTTGCATCATTTACCACAGGTGACCCTCACCCCCCTACCATGGAAACTACGCAGGTGCTTTTTTTTTTTAACTTGACTCCCCTTCCCATGAAGAATATTCTTGTGCATGCACACACACATGCACACACACACTCAGCTTCACACGTTAGCAGAACTAAGGCAATTAAACCTCTATTACAATAAGTACTGTAACATTCAAACCTTCATTTGCGTCTGGACAAAGACTTGTAACTGGAGAAAGAGCTTGTAAGGGAGTTTATCTTCATCTACCCACACCTCTACAGACAGCAAGCCACCAAAGACAAACCTGTACTGTTCACCATATTTCTTTGATTGTAACTGGATCGTTTAGGTCACTTTTATATTATGCTGGACAGTATAGAGTTACAGGGCTTGCAAAGGGAGGAGTGGGATGGGGGTGGGGAGAAGAATAAGTAGTCTATTTCAGATAATGCCTCTGCAAATTTAAATTACCCAAATACTGTCTTTCTATGCAAGGACCTTTAAGTGGAGGGGTTTTTCTTGTTAAATTTGGTCAATTTTTATTAGAGTTTGGTCATATGCTGGTAACAGAGAAATGAGGGGAATTTATCAATGGAATATGGCACCTGGGAAAGGTTGGGGGGGGGGAGGACATTCTAGGCAACTTCTTTTAGAAAAGTAAAAGCCTGTTGAATACAGTGATCTCTTCGCATCACAAACTGACTGCAAAATTGCTGGGCAACACACAAGAGACTCTGACTTGCTTTTCCGTACTTTTCCAGAACTGTTACAAAAGCAAAGTTGTGATGACACGGGATCAAAACCCACACCGTGAGCTGACATGAGCCAGTTTCACATCCACACTGCTGATGCTCTGAAACTCCCTTAAATACATTTCTTGGAAGTTGCTGCCATTATTTCCTTTACAGGAAAACCACTGTTGTTCATTATACAGCGTCTGCAGCAGTATTACACCATGTAAGAGTACTTTGCATTATGATATACTGTCAGCATATTGGAAATGCATTTTAATGTATCCTGGTTGTGTATTTGGGAATAGCTGATAGCACGTGGAATACAGGCTGCTATTAGCTTATTGTGTTCCTTATTTTCTTACCACAGTAGCAAAGTGGTACAGGGTTCATCTCATAATCAGCATGGGATTATCTGATATGTGATAAAATTTAGAATGATACTCTCTCATATAAGTCTCATTGCTAATAATCACATATGAATTCCCACTGAGAAAACAAATGTTTAAATACACGAGGGTTAATAAACAACTGTAAATTCATGCTCTGTGTCAATGCTGGCTTTTCACTTTTGGAAAAATGCAAATCTCTCAAGCCAACCTGGAGAACAGCAATTATCCTGCCTGGGGCAATTTTAAAAGGTAAATTCCTCCTCCTTTTATTTTAACCCAGCATTCAAGGTTAGGAAATCAGTTGGGATAAAGACTTCTGAGAAATGCTTTTCTGGTTTTTCACACCCGCCCCAGACAACCATTTGTGTTGGGTACAGATGATTATGCTTAGTGTTCGGTCCTTCTAAAAACTGGATGAAGATCAAAATCATAGCCGCTCAAAGGTCAATGAAATGAAACTATGAAACTCTGACTCATCCTCATTTGCAATTGTAGTAAATGCATTTTTATGCTCACACTAGTTGAGGACTTTATTTTTACAAAAGAAAAAAATAATAAAGTTGGAGATTTACATCTGATAATAAAAAACAGGGGAGGTCATTTATTGCCTAACTGCCAGCTGCATTCACAGGTTTAGGCCTATGAATAAATATATGGTAAAAACAAAATAAAAAGGAAAAATTACATCCTGATTCTATAGTTTTGTTATTGTTTTTCTAGTAACACATGAACATGCATGTGACAGAAACACATTGCAGTCACTTGAACCAAGAAATTATCTTGAGGATAAGACAACAGCAAACTTCTCTGAAAAGTCCTACTATGACATTTATACTTTGCAGATGTCGGCTGGATCTTAAAACTGTTTCTCTGAGCAACTGACCAAGTTAAGATTCTCAGTTCATGTGACATTCATGTCAAATCAACAGGTAAAACAAGCTTCATGACACTCTTACTGCTGAACATTCTATTTCAGACAATACTCATAAGACAAACCCAATTAGTGTTACCTAAATGAAAGTAATCGGATGTGGAAGATCTTTAGAAAATTCTGGAGAATACAGAGTTTCTGTTGTTTGCTATTGTTTCTTTTTAGGAGACTTTGACTAAGTGTGGCCTGAAGAGCATTAATTTGCTACAGGCTAGGTTTTTCATGTTGCAAAGTTTCTGTGCTTTTTTTTTTTTTTTTTCTTTTAATGACAGTTGCATGAGGCTTACATTTCAAACACAGGAATCCTATTTAAAAACAAAAAACTGTCAAAGCCACAATAAGCAAACCCACTACCTTAGCAGTAGACTGGCTAACATTTACCTGGGTTTTTTAATACCTGCTGTTAGGAAGGCAGCACTGGCAGCTTTACTCAAGGAACATTGCATCGCAAAAGGACTGCGTAACTACTCAGGAGCCACAGAACAAGACAATGGAGAACTGGGCTCTCACTCTCTCCCTTTTGGTCTATTTCATCAGGCACACTGATTCGAAACTGAAAAACAAAACAAATACCAAGCCATACCACTACCCTTCCCTGCTAGAAGAAGTGACAAACCTAGCTGGGCATTTAGGACTCTATGAGAAAGAAACCCTACAGGATTTAAAGAAAGAAATGTTTTTGTAAATCATCTGTATTCGTCCATGTCATTGCTCAAAAACAGTTTTGTGAGACAAGGGTAAGACATAGTTTTGTGAAGCCAATCGAGAAAAGATGGTAATCCTCACTCACTAACTAGATATGGGGTCAGCACCTGTCCACTTCCTGTATTCAGTTCCAGCATTGGTAAAGAATTTCCACACAGAAAATAAAATGAAAGCTTTTTTAGATTGAGAAAAAACTGGGTTGCCAAGTCAGACTACCCTATGTGACTTTTGTCATTATCATCTCTTCTGATTCTTACAAAGTAAACCTAATTAAGAACCTCCCTCATTAGTCTTCCAGAAAAATTAGCACAGCTTATGCTAATTACTCCTGCAAAATTTAATAAACTCGTTGAAATGGGAATAGTCTAATGAGGTTTTATTTATTGAACTAAGATAACTCCAAGGAAAAAGGTTAGGACACAAGGCTATCCAATGTGGTAATAAAACTACAATTTATTCAATTTCTAAACATGAATTTTATTGCAAACCTTTTAAATTCAAATATGAGTTACTGTGTGAATATGTTAAATCAATCTCCACCTTAATTCAATAACTGCAAGTCATTTTTGGCTTTTTACTTTAACAATAATTACCACACATAGCCCTTTACCTTGACAATAATGAAATCTGCTGTTATTAGTTTCTGGTCGTCAGTTATTAAACATAACACATTTGCGTTTTCCCATGTCTACACAGCCCAAATATCTGGATCACTGAGCTTAGCCTCGGTTTTATAATTCTTAATCAAGCTATTTGGCATCAGGCAAAAATATAATCTGACAATGTACTCCAAATGCACACTTCCTCCACCGACAGGAATTTTCCTCTCAACTTTTTTTTTTTTTTAAGATTTATTTATTTATGCATACAAGCACTGGGGTACAGGCCAGAGGTGTGGGGGGGTGAGAGGATTCACCACAGAGAGCGGG
>JAGFMF010011983.1:1833462-1862824 GCA_019455555.1 Galemys pyrenaicus
CCCCCCCCTGGCCGGCAGCAGGGATCGAACTCGTGCTGCAGTGGCTGCGATCTGCTTCATAGTGCGTTGCTTAACCCACTGCGCCACCAGGGGAGGCCCCCTCTCAACTTTTTTAAAGTCACTTGGTGTATTTTCCCCATTGTAAAAAGTGTGGGTCAGTTTTCCTCTTACTCTGTCCTCTTTTATAAAAGAATGAAGCAGAAAACAATTTTCTAAATCACAGTAGGCAATGGCTGGTATTGTTAATTCCACTATTTTCGATAGAATGTACAAAGATGATGTCCCCAAACTATGGGCAGCAAGTGAGACAGCCAAAATTTAACACAGAAAAAGCTTGCCCTGCACCACTGCCGTATGACCAGAAAGCCTCCTCTACCTATCCTATAAATAGTTTTCCTGAATAACCACTGCTGAAAGTCTTTTGACTGATAAAAATAGCAGTGTTCTTCCAAAATCTGAAGGGCAAGCAAAGAGAGGTAAAAAGTATAGGTATTAAAACTGTGCTAACCCTTAATGCACACACACAGCCTGCACCCTCAGTTCTGTCACGGTGAATCGTATGCACTCTGTAAGAAGTCACTATTGCTACTGAACGAGGACCCATAACCTATTTTTACAAAATATGCAGGGATTCACATCCATAAATCTGAAGGCAAATCAAACCCTAAGCACGTAACACAGATATTATGCAATCGGTAATACAGAATCAAATTGGAAACTATGAAATTCAAACACAGTTGCCGTCGATTTTTTCCCTTTGCAGTAATTTTATAGAATTGAAAAATCTTTTCTATTTTGCCCTTCCTTGTGTAAGTTCTTTTCTTGCTGTTATTCTCTTCTCTCTTGCTGTTAAAAATGGAATTTTCACATATCAGCATAGACAGGACTGGAGCTTTTAAACCCTTTGGCAGACTGAAGGACAAATAAATTTTGAAAACTCAGATGCAAATAAAAATAGCTAAATGGGGTTTTGCATATCAGCTGCTATCGCTGCTTTAAAAGAGAGTTCATGGGAGACAGAGGCTCCAGCCAGCAAATAAACACATGTTGGGAATTGTGCAGAAACACTGGGTTTCTGCCGTTTTGAAAGTACCCTCTCCCAGCAGCCCGGAGTGGTTCCACGCTGCTTTCTACTTTGTAAAACCCAAAAGGGAAGAAATGAAAAGGATAAATGTCATGAGTAATATCTCTAAAGCCACCAACAGTATAAAGTGCGTACTTATTTTGCCTAAATTGTTTGAACTACCCCAGCCAAGCAAAGGTTTTAAGTGCCCTACTGGGACAGATGCAAGGCGGCAACAATAGAAGCCACGCTAATGCAATCCAGGTAACACAATCCTGTTTCAAAAACACGGGCCGGGCTCATTACAGCGCTGCTGAGTCAAGTTTCTTATGCCATCACAACCCACAGGAACAGGTCAAAATCAAATGTTATTCAAACCACAGTCATATCAACCTCCTCTATCAGAGTCAAGGCTTAAAACCAAACGAAGAACTTAAAAGCTTAACCCATTCACAAGGAAAAAAAGTGTTTTCTTTGCGGGTGGCAAGGTAAGATTCTGTCATCATCTGAACCAAATGGATGGGGGTTGTGGAACAAAATGCTTTGAGTTTGAAAGTTTGGGGGAATATTCAGGCTGGACCTTCATTCGGGGTGCTTTCTATTTAATACAACAGTAAGAAAAATCTTGCTAATATAGCAAATGATATTTTGAAGAGGAATATTTAAATGAAACAAACTACAATCAGGTTTTATAGATTTTTGACCTTATTTCATTTGATGGTTTATCTTCTGTTGCAGAAAAGAAATTACACATATGGTACATCTGCTCTCGCAGCTAAACAGGCCACTCTAGCTCCAAAGGTGACACCACCTCACTACAACTTCAGCCCCCATGTGTGTTCACATTGAATCAGTACGTTAAAGCTAATTAATCAAGCAAAAGTATGTGTTTTGTGTAAGAAAGGGTTAGAGATAATTACTAAAATATCTGATGGAAATGGAAGCTTGATAAAACTGCTGGCAATCAAAAGTGGGATAAAACCTAAAGTATCCCAGAAGTCAAAAACAACAATGTCTTTACATAACTTAGGATGAAGCCAACACTTTCAGTTAACTGAAAAATGATAAAGCAAGACCCCAAATGGTAAGGCATTGCAGAAGCAGATAAGTAGGGTGGGTGTCAAAAATCAGTATTAGCAGACTCATAAGGAGACATTCCTTCTGTTGTCAAATTCCTCATGAGGGACCAGTCAGTGTTATTTGGAGGCTTCCTTCCCAGCCAGCTCTTTTCCTAGCTGATAACTGACATCATCTATAAACCTTCCAGGCCATTGAACTCTCAATGAGTAATGCTACATAACAAATGGTTTATCATATGTGTTTCCATACAATGAATTTCAATAATTAAAATGTAAAATGAATATTTGGAATGCGACTTTACATAATATGTACACACACTGACTCGCAAATGCACCCAACAACTAAAACAGATTTATTGTTCTACAGTGATTTACTTGGTCATGTCAGATTAGTAATATGGATCTGTTTAAAAACACAATAATTAAGACAAGCAGGATAAATTAATCAACTTACAATACAGTGGGAGCTACCATCAAACCCGGGAAATAACAGTAGAAAATCTTGGTTCACAGATCTCTTTAAAACTGCTTTTATGCATAAATAAAACCTTAAAATGTAGATGGATTACGTCCAACAGAACTACTGTAGCTAAAAGTGATAATGATTCAAACATTTTTCAAATAAAAGTTAAATATTTATAAGCACCCAACCACATTTCATAAATCACACACTATTATTATTTTATTTCTGAAGCTTCCTGGCACAGCATGAGGATTGAGCCACAGAAAGTCAGGAAAGAAAAAAAAATATTCCTTTAGGAACATGAATCAGGCACAAAACCAGAGCAATCCAAGAAAACAGGGCTCCAAAGAACATTCCATACAGCTCTCCCAGGAGTCGCTCCAGCTCCGAGCAGCCTACGTTGTGACCCACAGGCAAATTCCGGCCACAAGCATGGCAAACCCACGCCCAGGAGCGACACCGGGCAGGTGTTTCATTATAATGAGGAATAAAGAATCCAGTGAAAGTCGAGTGATCCCTACCTGTCAATTATCACTGGATCTGAGGGAGTCTCATTTCGGTTGCCACAGCTTTTCTTGTCACAACAGCGGCTATGGAGCAAAAGCGAAAGGATTTAGTGCGACCATTACAATGTAAAATCATCATTTAGGAAGACAGAAGGTTCAAATTGCTGGATTGCAAATGCTAGAATTACCACAAAGCAAAACCTGGCCATCAACGGATCCCTGGCATAGAAAATTTTATCTGGGTTACCTATGGGTTAATGGCCAGGCTTAACCTCTCCATGCACAAAGGAGGGAGGGAGAGGGGTCTCCTTGAGCCACACTGACAGAGAGGGGGTCTCCCCAACACTGCCTGAGGTATGGGAAGAGTTCGCTGTGAGGTGCATTATTATTGCAGCTACCCAATGAGAACGTTCCAGGTTGTGGGTGGCTCAGTCGTTCTTCCCTCAAGATCATACTAATTGTGTGGAATGCGTCAATAATGAGGTATGAGCAATTTCTCCCCCTCCAGTCATTTGGTATTCAATGGCTTCCTTTTCTTCTTTCTCTTTTCTGGGAGACCATACCTTAGGTACCTTTCCAAAATCCTCAACCTGTAACTGTGTGTTTCTTCATGAGAATTGAAGTACAATTAATTATTAAATATAATTAAGTCAAAAAAGTAAGCTAAAAAAACGTGGGGAACCCCATGTCCTCTGGCTTTTATGTCCTGTGCTGGCCACCACTTCAGTTTTCTGGAAGGTGACGGATAGTTGATCTGGCACAGCAGAGTCTGACAGTAGATGCTCTTTATCAGGGCAGATAAAAAGCAGCATGAGCACCCACTAAGCAGAACCCCAGCCCAGCTGTGACCTTATAGCGCTCGGTGTGTTTTAAACTGAGGTGCTTCTAAAAGGTGAAAACTTCATGGTTTTGAAAATGATCTATGTCCATGAACAACTATCCACTAGAGAGGTGCTTACGAGTAAAAATTGTGTCCACTGACCAGTCTTCAGCCAGGGACTAGAAGAATATCTGATCAGTCAAGAAGATGTAGAAGTTTTAGGTTTATGCATGTATATGTACATATATTTAATATGCATAAATCTATTTTACCCACATATACACATAATGGACACACATGCTCAACTTTGTGAATCACAGAGCCTAAATCAGAGCTTCCAGAGAGACCCAAACACTGAATTTCATTTCCAGGACCCAGAAATATACTTTTGCATGGGGAGACTTTCACCAGAGTTGGGAAGTCCCTTTCCTTGTTGTTACTATATCTCTAAGACAATCAGCTTCTGAAGTTGCTGCTCAGTCTGTTAGGCTCTCAGCTCTTAAGAAAGCTCAGAGCTCCCTGGTGCAAGTCCAAACTAAAAGCTGTTCCACCCACCTCACAGAGAAACCAATTCCTCTAGACCAGAGTTGTGCTACAGCAGAGCTCTGGGAATAGAAGGCCCAGCATATCCCAACACTTGAGGCATAGATGAAGGAACAAGGAAACGAGAAGTACTAGTAAGAGGAGTTCTTGTCTCCCCAAAAATCATTATAAACTAAACTCTGTCATCCCTCAACTCCCATTCCCCCACTCCTATATTTTAAGGCCTCACCAAGGAGCACAGTGGTTAGAGCACTGGTTCTGGCACTCCAACCAGGCACTCCATCTCCTTTGTCTTAAGTGTCCTTACATGTAAAATGGAGTAACTGTAGTCCAGGACTCCTTGCTTTTCAGAAGGTTGCTTTGTGCTACTTCATGTCTGTGAAACACCTACATTAGTACTCATTTGCATGAATGGAAAAAAGCCCAAAGAGGATTTTCACTTTTACAACACTGATTAAAGAAAAGCAAAACAACGCTCAGGGTTGGTTTTGAAGCAGCCACTCTAGGGGCATCCCAAGCAGAAGCATGACCCCCGCCCACCTAGCTCCTTCCCAGGAACTACTTAATACAGGCTGTGTATTCTCAAAGTGTTCCTGCCTTTACTAGATATACGATTTTAGGCTCTGTGGGTTATCTGGTATAATTTAGTTGGACATTTTTTTAATCTGGGGACACTCAAAAATGTTTCCATATAAAACAACCTGAATGCCCACTGATGGACAATTGGATAAAGGTGGCACAAGAGAAAATTACCCAGTTATTTGGGGAAAGAAAAGAAAGAAATCTTGCCACTTGCTACAACATGGATAGAACTGGAGGGGCTTATACTAAATAATTCAGAAAGAGAAAGACAAATACCATATGATGTCTCTCATACGTGGAATATAAAGGAACAAATGAACACACACACACACAAAAAAAAACTAGCTTCTGACAACAGGATATTGGTTATCAGGGGAAGGCAGAAAACAGTGAGCAAACCAGGTGCAGGGGCTGCAGTATGGTAGAGGATGAAAACTACACCAGTGAGTGCTGAGTGGCCGGGATACCCAAGGTCTGTAGCTGAACTCCTAAAAGTTCTAATGCCATAAACTAACATCATCACATACAAAGCAGTTTCCACTCTCATTCACTGTTGGTGAGAATGTAAACTGGGGCAGATGCTATGAAAAGGGAAGGGAGATTCCTTAAAAATCTAAAAATGTAAGTAACATATGACCCAGCAATACGTCGCTTAGGTAATCTATCCAACAATATGAAAATGTTAACTCAAAAGGATTTATGTAGCCCTAAGTGCAGGGCACAGAGTCAATGCAGTAAGGGCAGGAAGACCACTCTGTAGCTAGTCCTACTAAGCTCTCCGTGAAGGGCAGCCTGGTCCTCATTCCCTGCTCCCCCCTCCAAGTCTGAGCAAAGCAGCCCTGTGCTGGTAAGACAGCTGGAGAAAAGCATCCCTCATAAGAAAACCCACATCCCCTTCATCCAGGGAGAAAACTAATGAGTGGGAAAGCCTTGTCCTCCTTGCTCATTTCCTTTCTTTTTCTAAACAGCAAGTGGACAATGCATGCCCTTGGTGGGGTCACACCCTTACTTCAGTCCTATCCAGACCACAGGTCCCTGGGATTCTTCCAATTTGCTTAAGGATCAGTGTGCCTAACCCATTCTCTCCTCCACATAGGCACCACCCCTCACCTTCCGCCTGCTCCACATTTCACTCCCTTCACCGGCCATCTTTTCAAAATGTCAGTGGGACTGAGACACTTCATTGCCCAAGACATTCTAAGGGTTTCCCACAGCACTGGATGCCAGACCACCCCCTGCCACTGCAACTTGCCAAGCTCCAGCCTCACTGGCCACTTCCAAATTCTTTCAAGTATTGCACTCAGGCTGACCTCAGCCCAGGCCCCAGTAGCCTGCCTGGGCTGCCCCTCCTCCCACGCCATCCCAGTGAGCCAGTCTCAACTTCCCCTTCAGACCTCAGCCTCCACCAGATTTCCTTAGAGAGTCTGGCCTGACCCTGTGAGCTGTCTCCTGGTTTTTCCTTTTAGTGTTCTAATACAATGCAATTTATATTGAGCCACATAATTTTTAATCTATGTAAAAAGTTTATTATTTATAAAGATATAATGTATAAATGAGACTTATATAAATATATGTTTATGTATATTACATGTTTATTTAAATTAATGTGAACTATAAATAAATTTTATTTATAAAATTTAATTCTAATATTCATGTACAAAAGTGCTATGTAAATATTTGTGTGTTTTTTGAACTCTCTTGCCATGTCCTACCCTACTAACCCAGACACTTCATAAGGAAAGAAACTATAGCCTAAGGCATGGGAGAGAATAAAGCAGCTCAAATATTGAATGAGACTGACTGACTGACCTCATGTGTGAATGTAATATATTGCGGATGGGAACAAAATCCAAGCAAATAGGAAGATGATCGCTAAAAGCTACCAGGCCGACCCTCTGAGTGGGCACTGCTAATGGGGATAGGAGTCCAACCCACCCCCTATACCAACCACCAACCCCAAACAGATGCCACATCAGGCCTGAGATTTTATCCTTTGACTTAAGCAGTGTCCTCATGTCCCACCCTACTATAATGGCCCCCTCAAATAAAAATGTCCTTGGGGGCTAGGCAGATGAGCTGCAGCAAAACACAAATGAGAACCACCTCTCTCTGCCTTGGTCTAAAGGACCCAGAGGTGCAGGCAGATGTGAAGAATGGACAGAGGGACAGACCTCTCCTGGCTCGCCCACTGCTCCCCTCAGCAGTGTACTTCAGTCGATCTGCCTGTTCTGCTCCCCCACTCTGTCTCTGGTGAATCCTCTCAAACCCCACCCCTCCTCTGGCTTGGACCACAGTTCTTATATGCATAAATATATAAAATCAATTTTTTTTAAAAAAAATGGACATTTGAAAAGAAAGGCAGAGCAGGAGTAGAATGGGGAGTGAAGGAAAGAAGAGTAAGCAGAAGGAAGGGGCTGGAGGTCACCAAGCATGTATGAAGGAGATTTTTTGCCAAATATGCAAAACAACCCAACAGGTTTCCTGGAGTCACATGACCGAGCCACACAATCATCATTCCCTAAACAAGTTGCTTTGACTCTGTGCTGTAGCTACAAGACATTGTCTCCAGTGTGAGCCCACTTAAAATATATGTATACACATAAATACACATCCATGTACACATATATACAGTATACACACAGACATGGTATTCTCACAGCATTGGAAAGAACAAAGGTAGGTTTTCCCGCACAATACTAGAGAGAAGTCTACATAATGTTGTGAATTGAGGAAGCCAAGATGCAGGATATTTATGGGATGATCCTATTTCTGGGAGAAAAATAAAATGAAGGAGGCAGCCAGGGGGAAAGGGAATTTGCCCCGAGCTGGTTTACTCACTTACTTCATCCAACTCTTTATACAAATCCACCACCTGGGACTCCCTGATGGTTCAATGGGTTAAGCAACACACTATGAAGCCAACGCAGCTACTGTAGCACAAGTTTTATCCCTGCCGCCAGCCGGGAAGGTGACCCACATGGCCCTGCAGACCTCTCCGGCCTCGCCCGCTGCTTCCCTCAGCCTTGTGTTTCAGTTAATCTGCCTGTTCTGTTCCCCACTCTGTCCCTAGTGAATCCTCTCTCACACACCCCCACACCTCTGGCCTGTGCCCCAGTGCTTGTATACATAAATAAATAAATCTTAAAAAAAAAAAAAAAACAACAAAGTCACCACCTCAGAAAGGCCCCCTAACTACCACAGCCCTTGCCAGCCCCTAGCCCTGTTCACTTTTCTTCCTAACACTCCCCACATTATCTTCTGTATGTCTCTTTACTTTCTGTCTCTCTCATTAGAATATAAGGCCATGAGGACAGGGTCTCAGAGTTTTGCTCAGGCCTATACCTCTAACAACTATAACAGAGCCCAGCATACAGTAGGCCCTCAGAAAATATTTTCTGAATGGACAAAAACTTCTAAGAAGCAAACCTACAAAGTGGAATAAGAAGTAGGGAGCAAGCCCCAACAACAAGTGCTAGATAAGATGTGGAGAAAGAGGAGCCCTTTTACTCTGTTGGTGGGAATGTAAACTGGTGCAGCCATTTTGAAAAGCAACCTGGATTTACCTTAAAACACTGATAATGGAAATATCATATGACCCAGCAATCCCACTCTTGGACCTCTATCCAAAGAATGTGAAAAGAGCAACTCAAAACACCACAGGCTCTACAGTGTTTACTGCAGCATGATTTACAACAGCAAGGCCTTGAAAACAACCTAAGTGCCTAGAGAGAGAGGACTGGATGAAGATGTGGTCTGTCCACAGACAGAATACTAATGTGCTACAAGGAAAGACAGAAAGGTTACCGTTTACAGAAAAAAAATGGAAAGCGTATGAAAAAAGAGGTAGGGGAGAGTGGAAGGGTGTGTGTTTTCCCTATCTCTGCATCTTTTGTTCTATGTTGCACTATTACTTTCCTCTTGAAACATTAAAAAGTCACCAGTGTGGTTAAGAAGGTCTCCCCTTATACTGAGCTCATCTCTACCCCCTGTACCTAGTTTCCTAGTTGTGACCACAGAAACGAGCTGAGCCAGGACCTGTCCCCTGCCCCACAACAACCCACATGAGTCCTCCTTTCTATGAGCTGAAGGGCTGCCTTCCTGCTCCTGAACTCAGAAGGAACAAGAAAGGCTTCCCCAAGGAGAGGCTCCAGGGGAATAAGTTCCCTTATGTTTAAGGCAGAAGAGCATGACACAAACAATTCAGCACAAGGAGCAATGGATGCAAAAGCTCTAAAAAAGAAACATTTCCCCTGCTGATGAAAGAAATCACAGCAATAGCTAAGCTCTCTTTCTTGTGTGACCTGGGACCTTTATCCATTCTAAATGAGGCTTTTTAGGCTCCTGCTATGTACTAGACCTCCAGACCTGGCATTTGCTCCCTAAAGCAGGCGTCTGGGGGGAATGGGAAGTTGGATTTTCCTAATTCATCACATCCCTTCTCAACCTGCAACCCACGCAGCAGGCTGGCAACACACGAGTCAGGAGTAGGTGGCCCCCACCCCAGCGTCCTCTTCATGGTGGACGCTACACAGTGGCCCTTTCTGCAGGTCAGCTGTGCACACAGGCAAAGTGGCGGGCTCCCTCCATAGCCTTGCACAGGTGGCACATCTCTGGTGAGCTGGCAAAAGCTCCATAAAGCAGGCAAAGAAACATTTAGATGTTTCCCAGCCCTGGGGCTTCCGGGCCCTCGTGTTGAGACAGGGAAATGTCATCCTGTAAATAGAGTCCCCCTCACTGGAGAAAAACGGCATCTTGACCTCTAAGCTTTACAATAAAAAACAAGAAAACTCACCTAGGTAGCCAAAGTGACTACGAAATGAGATACAGGTGTTCCCCGACCCGGGCTTTCTGAAAGTTCCTGAGAGACCTCTTCACTTTGACAAAAGCCGACATGTGCCCCTGTTTCTCAGCACCAAAGGATGTCTGAAGAGAATTTTGCAACCAACGGCGAAAAGCAAAGCAGGCGTTCATTGTGGGCTTTATGTTGACTTTTCTAGAAGCAGCCCCACCTGGAGCAGGAGCGAGGCCCCGCCCAGCTGCTTCCGGGAACCGCTCTCCACAGGTGTGTATCCTCCCTGCCTGCCTGCTTTCACCAAATTAACGTGTGATTTCAGGTGTGAAGTGTTACTTGGCACGATTTAGCAGGTTATTTTGGAGGGTCTGGGAAGGCTCAGAATGTTTCCAAAATGAATGCTAATTGCTTCTTCGCTTTACATCACCTCAACTTGTGAAGGTTTCATAGGAACATGCTACTCTCAGATAGCGGGAGAAACCTGTGTCTGGATTGTCTAAACAGTCTGATTAATAGTGACAAGGACGACTGGTTTTTAGAGCAGTTATAACATGAGTTGATGACGCTCCCGCCTGAAGTAAGCCCGCTTCCTCAGCCAGGTGCCTCTCCTCTGCCTCATTAGGACCTGCCCTTCTCTGGTTCCTTCTCTGGGTTGTGTTTTAAACCCTTGAAGCCTCGCTGGTGAATCATTTCTCTCAGTATAGATTGTCAAGTTTTCGCATTCTCTTTACAAAAAGAAAACAACACTTGCTCCTTCTTTTCTCTTGAGTTAGCTTCTTCACTGCCCACAATTGCTTGCTTCTCCTTGCCAGGGTCGCCTTCACTGCTGGCCTCCATAAAAATTGGGCTCCAGGCCCCTATTTGAAGTTCATCTCTCAGTCTTCACCTGTGACTTAGGTATCTAACTCGGTCTTGGCCCAAGCTGAAATCCTGGATGGCTCCCTCTCTCTGAAACACCTTCCTTTGACTGCTACACCTGGTAGGCTCAAGGTCCCTCCCTGTCCTAATTCTCAAGGTGAATGGGATTGTTTCCCAAGAATGTATCCCTGGCCTCTTCTCCAGCCCTGCCAACCCCAGGTGAACCTAAATTTAGCTCTCACCATTGGGAAACCACCTCTGAAGCCGAGACTCTTTTACTTCCAGACCACAGGCCTACCTACCTTCAGACATCTCCACAGACAAATCCAGCCTGAAGCACCCGCAAATGGCCCAAACACTTTTTAACTCACCCTCTGAAGTCCTTCTGCTACTCCCTCTCCTCCCCAATCCTCTCTGAGCAAACTCAGGTCTGGTCTCCCCCCTCCTCACGCCTCCAGTGCTGGGGGCCGTCTGCTTGGCTCTCACCCCTAGAGCTAACCTGTAAGATCCTTTTGGGCTCCACCTTCCACAGTGCTTTGCATACAGAAGCTGCTAAAAAAATGAATTAAAACATCCTTCAGCGCCACAGCTGGAAGGAACAATGTCCACTGACGTTAGAGTAGACAAGTCATCTGCTTACAATGTTATCATCTCTCCCACTAAGCAGCTGTCGGTCAGTTTTTTAGCTAGACACTGGAGAGGATGACTGCTACTGCTATGATGAATATTAATATTAATACTACTAATAATTACAAGAGACCTGGACCAGGCACCACGATAAGGGTCAACAGGGATCCTTACATTCAATCTTAACAGCTCCTCTACTCCATAAGGAATAGTTTCTCCACATTTTACAGGTAGCACTACTGAAGCAAAAGGAAATCCAAAGAACTTCTCTGCCTTCAGGAACACTTAGTCCAGCCCAGGAAGACAGGCCCTGAAAACATGTTACAATGTGCTGAGTGAAGGCTATAGCACAGTTGTGAACACACAACACAGGGTAGAATAGTAAGGCACACCAGGGACTTAACTCAGGCCAAGGGCCAGAGACACTTTGCTGAAAAAATCATGCTTAAGTGGGGATCTGAAGGAGAAAATCAGAATAAGCCAGAAAAAGAGGAAGGAAGAACAAGCTACAGGAAGGGACCAGGCTTCCCTGAGAACTCATGGTCCCATGAGACCAGGCACTGATTTTGGAAAAATCTCCAAAACAGAGCACCATTCCCTGCAACTGGCCCACGCCCAGGAGGGAGAGAAAATCCACTTCCGCCTGCCTGGGAACTGGGCTCACCAACCAAGCACTGTTCCCACTTCCCATTCACATCTAGACTCAGGAGGTAGAGATATGCTTATAATTTAATCTCTTAAGGAATTTGGATTTAAAAATGTTGGCCTCACTGGTAGCATAAGGGGTTAAGTAGCAGTACTATGAAGCTATCCACAGCCACTGTAGCACCAGGGAGGTGACCCACGTGGTGCAGCAGACCTTTCCTGTCTCTCCTGCTCCTCCCCTCAGCAGTGTACTTCAGTCATTCCTCCTATTCTGTACACCACTGTCACTGGTGAATCTTCTCACCGCTGCACCTCTGGCTTGTACCCAGTTCTTATATTCATAAATAAATAAATCTTTTTTAAAAAAATGAAAAAAAAATAAAAATCCTTCAGGGGGAGACATTATTTTAAGAATTCATCCACCAGATATTAGCAATGTGATTTGAAGGATAAATTCCCAATTTGCCAAAAATGCAAAAACCCCCCCAAGGTCCACCAAAAAAAGTCCATACTACCAAATAAAGAGGTTTTGCTTCAAAGAGTAATAATAATGCCCACTCCATAGCAGCAGGTCCCTTAGCCAATTCCTGCAAGGGGGTTAACCCCCTCTCAGCAGAACAAAATGCATTTCTTAAATTTGCAACCTGAGGCATAACTCCCTGGTGTTTATCTTATTTTTTTCCTTTTTCCTCTGCCTCCAACAAAATAGAATCATCCCAAGCCCTTTCCTGTGGTTCTAAATTCTCTGCATCTCTCTCACCATAGCCCCAATGTACTATAAATACACAGCCTTGGTGACATAAACACAAAGTTTGATTGTGCTGTTAGCCTTGACAGACAGCACTGCAGAAAGTTGTTTAGAAATTAAATATCTAAAACAAGCTATTTTAAAATCCAGGGCCCTCACTATTTCATGTCTGCAATGAAGAAATTTCATCTTGGGGAAAGCAAGCTGTCTTTCACACCATATGGCTAATGGTGGTGCATAGCAATTAGCCAGGCTGATTAATGGTGAACAGACTCTAATTTTATGCTTATAATTGAGCCCGCATTTGCACCCCTGGTGCAAATTCAGCACATCCCAACTTCCACTTACAACAGGCAAGAAATCAAGAGAAATAGGATGGTGTGGAAAGTGAGAATTTTTTTCCTAAAGCCCCCTAAAGAGCATCAGATTTGCAATTTAAAAGACTGTTAGCCTCACAATAGATGACAGGTTTGTGTAATAGGGTCATGGCGGCCTGGTAAACAAACAGTACCCCATACACATCTATAGGCAGCCAGAAAAACGTAATCTGTAACATTAGCAGGATGACATTTTGAATATGGCTTTTCCCTTTTAGCCCACACAGTACAAACATCATCATTTGCCTTCAGTGGCTTGAGAATTTTATTTTTGCTATTTTTATGTTTCTGAAAAATAGAAAGAACATCAGCAGTAAAGCAGAGCGACCAGCATAATAAAGTACTTTGGACCAATGAATTTTAAGAACAAGAAAAATATAAACTGCATTAATAGGGGGTAGGCTTGTATGTAGAAGGCATAATATAGCTTGAAATATTTCAAGAAAGGAATGATTTCTAGCCTAGTCCACACATGTACAGATATGAGATGCAAATCTAGGATATATAGATATTAGTTGGCCTATTGCTTAAGATCTGTCTTCCTGTCTATCTCCTATTTTGCTAGAATCACATGCATAGAACATGGCAAATTCATTCTAATGACATGCTAATTGTGAAAGCTTAAATAGAGAGCTGGTGGGGGAAACACTGGTACGAAGGAGGTCATTTTTTTCATGATTTCAAAATGACTTTACTCATTTAATTCTGAAAAAATGCAACTCGGCTCTAATTGTACAACTGCTATATACAGCACAGCACCAATTTTGCCTAATAACATCTCCTACGAAATCCATGACATTTTTGGACTCTAGCGGCTTTAAACCTAGAGGAAAGCAACCTGCTTTTAGAATAATTAACAAGTTTTACAGCCACTGAACTGAAAACTTGTGAAACTCCAGTATATTTTAGAATAATATATTAGATGTATGTTTGGGGAAAAGGAAATTTTTATATACATACAAAATTATAGTTCTGGAAGAAGTTAATGGGAGGGATTTCACGAAGGAAACACACTAAGTCCTTTCTATTTGGTTTCCACCTGTAGAGTTTTAAGATGTTTTGTCCCCAAGTGCATGAGCAGCAGATAAAGCCCAGCCAGGCCAAAGTGGCAGCTGACACCCTAAACGGATTGGTCAGTAACAGTCAGGAGCCAAGCTCGCTTTGTGCCAGGGAGAGGCTGCATGGCTAACAAAGCAATTAGTAGCCCTTCTCTGATGCACACTGGCATCTTCATGCTTTATCCAATTACTCAGAATAGATCAGCAGCAAAGTACTGGTGTTATTTTTTGAAGAATAAGATTCCTAAGCTGTAAGTTAAAAATTGTGCTCCCGTGCAGAGGACTGACTGAGGCCATGGGAGTGAATTTGGGTCTGCTGGCCTGTTTTCACATGCAGCTTCAGTGTGATTACAAGCAAAAAGTATTCAGATGCTCGATTGTGAATGACATGAATTTGTATACCTTCCAGGGACTCAGCTTTGCTATCCCTCCTAAAGCTCACTATTGCTGAGAAATGCTAGCTATATTGTCATAGTTGTGTACAAAGACACTAAGATTAAGCAATCAGACACAAGGGGTGGGGAGCAACACCACAACCAATTTAAGAAGGACTAATGCCTATGTATGGAGGGCTATATTTTTAAGGAGAATTAAAGGGGGGATATAACTTTCAAATCTTACCCAAACAGCGACTTCTGCTGCAATCAACTGAACGCTTACTCATTTTACTAGCAATGTAGTTGAGCACATATACTAACACTAAAAGGGCTATATTGTATTTTATTGGATTGAAAGGGAAAAGGGGAAGGTACTGCTTTGTGCCCATTAGCAGTATCACATCAAAATAGAAAAGTACATCTTTCAAGTTGAAATCTAATAAATAATTGAGACACTATACTACCAAATATTCATGCCAAACAGTTCTTTTTAGATTGTCCAACAGAAGCCAGATAAATGTACAACTAGAAATACATCTGAGTTCACCTAGACTTACCATGCAAATTCATCTTCCCTTGACTAATTAAAAAGAGAACAAAGTATGTCTTACCTGCACATGATCTCATGTGTGAGCAGGACACGGCACATTTCAGGGTTCTTGTCTTGGCCTTCATACACTATGGCCTGCAAACAAAGGTGTGATTTGAGTTAAGAATGGAACTGAGGGGACTTCCTGGTGGTACATGGGGTTAAGTCGCAGCACTGTGAAGCTATCCACAACCACTGCAGCACGAGTTCAATCCCTAGCTAGGGAGCTGACCCACATGATGCAGCAGACCTCTCCTGCCTCACCTGCTGCTCCTCTCCAAGTGTATTTCAGTCAATGTGCCTGTTCTGCTCCCCACTCTGTCTCTAGTGACTCCTCTCAACCCCATCACCCCACACCTCTGGCTTGCACCTCAGCTCTCGAATGCACAAATAAAATAAATCTTAAAGAAAAATAAAAAAGGGATGTAACTGAGTTGCAGAGAATGAATGGTCACAACTGAGTTACAGACTACTTTACCACTCCTGCCAGCCAGGTAGCTTATGGAGCTTATGGAACCAAAGGCCTGACTAGACTGTGTCCAAATACGTTCTAGAGATCAACTCAAACTGAGTGGAAGAGGACATATTTCTTCTGTATATTTTAGAATAATGTATTAGATGTTTGAGAAACAAAGCAAGGATCAGACAAAACTAAATCAAAACAAATCCCAGAAATCTGACTGCAGAATTGAGGGCATCAGCGGGGAAAGGGTGGGAACAAAGCGGGGAGGGAGCCCTGTGGACTGTGGTAAAGAGTTATGGATGTGTTGCTAGTGTGTGTGGTGTGGTGATACATGTCTAAAGAGGTGTGAACCTGTACCCCTAAGTCACATACAGTGCAGCCAACCAACATTACCTTCATTTTTTTTAAAGTTACAAAAAACACATATATTAGATGTATGTTTTTAAAAAGGGGGAAAAAGAAATTTATATAAATACAATTATAGAAAAAGTTAACATGAGGGATTTCAAGAAGGGAACACATAGGCACTTTCAATTTGATTTCTCCTGTAGAGGTCTCAACCACCTTGCTGCAATACCCATTTTGGGGTTAGAGTGTGAGATAGGTTTACACTTCTGGATAAAAAAAAAAAAAAATGCAGATCAATGAGGAGGGGGAAACCAGAAGGTTCATCAAATTGAGATATCATGGATTTAAAATATGAGAGTGTGTGGATTGGATTTTTACATGACATATGCTTGCTGCCTCACTTTATCACTTCTAGCCCCAACCTTTAGTGCTCCAGAGGTGGGGGTATGGTTAATCAGTCCATTCACTAACTGTGTCTTCTTTGAGATGATTCATCAATCAGAGAAAAATCTTTCTTCCCTCCAACAGCCTGAGTACACCCACCCAAACAGGAATCCTGGCTGGCATGTGCTGTGTGTAGGCTTAAGCCAGAGTTTTCTCCTTAACTCAGAACCCCATATGACTCTTAAAACCTAGACTATCAAACTACCTCACCAGCTAAGATGTTTTTGTCTGTTTTTAGCAAAGTATGTACAAACGCTTGCTTAAGATTACCAGGAAGCTTCCCTGAGAACTATGCTCCCTGGTATATCTACATGTTAATACCTGAGTCACAGAAACACAACTACTGGTAAGCAGTGCTCTGCATGGGTACACATGTTAACTAACTTAACACTGTATCACTGCATAACCCTAATGTAACACAGCCTCCAATTGTAAATAAAATGACTTTCACACATTCAGATCACCCTCCACTTCTTGGTGACAAAAATACCCAAATAATCAGACACTCTCCTTATTTAGTACATACAGATATTGCAGTAGCTAACTTGTAGATGGCTGTAATGTTCTTTCTTTATGAATCTGGCTCGTTGAGAACCTAGAAAGGATAGGACCTGCCTAAGACAGTGCTCCAGACCCTCCAAGTAGGTGTTAGTTATAACATCTAACTCATTACAGAGCAAAGATTATATCCACAAAAAAATGACCAAAAGCACCTGCAACAAGGAGAAAACACTTCTCTACCACTGGCCCATCAAAAGCATGGTTTTATGGTTACCCTCTGTGAACTATATTTTCTTAACATTTTTCTCCAACCTAATTTCAGACATAGAAAAGTTGAATTATATGAATTATATTATATAAATAATTCTGAGGTATCTAGATTATCCAGAGTGTTCAAATATTCATGTTTTACTAAATTCACTTTATTCTTTTCTCCCTCCCTATATTTTCCCCAGACATTTATTAGTAAATTGCAGACATACCCTAAATATTTCAGCCTGTATTTCTTAAAAACAAGGAATTCTCTTACATAGCCACAGTACAATTATCCGAATCAGAAAATTAACACTAATACAACATAATAACTTAATCTACATGGGAACACATGTTAACTAACGAAACACAAAGTTATTTACTCACTTTTGTTAATTACTCAATAATGTCTTTTTTAGCTAAATAAAGTCCAATACTAATCACTGCATTCTGTTGACTTGTCACATTAATATGAAACATCCTGAGACTCCGGACTTCATGGCCTGACAATGTTGAAGAACAGAGGCCAGTTACTTTGTAGAACATCCTCAATTTGGGTTTGTCTGATGTTTCCTCAGATTCAGACAGAAGTTACACAATTCAGGCCAGAATACCAGACCGTGATGCTAACAGTTTCTCAGTGTATCCAGTCACATTGTCAACTAGTTCCATTCCTGGCAACATAAACACTGAGCATTTGGTTAAGGAGCTGCCTGCTTCCACCAGTGATCATGAGCCAGATTCTCACAATGAAAAGTTACTACTTCCCTTATGTAACTCAGACATTTGCTTGGGACATAATCTAGATTGTATTAATATCATATTAAATCTCAAATTTTAATCCACTAGTCTTAGCAAGCATTGATGATACTGTTTTATATTCTTGAAAAACCTTTTGACATGCTCAGGAAGTTGCTTTAATCAAGAAAATGCATGAGGTAAATTGAAACTACTTTGAAACCAAAAATTGTATCTACCTACTTTGTTTACTTCAAACCATGCTAAAAACTAAAAAAAACAATGGTAATAACTGATTAGATTGCATGCATAGTGCAAAGACAGTTATAACCTGTATTTCTGCAAAATTCTATTATTACTACATGCCTCCTATGCTCACTAAATGCCTCTATTTCAACTTTAGGCATTTTTCATGCTAAACTACTACAAATAACTTGGCAAATAAATTCACATATATTGGTGGAATTTGCCCTCCCATTAAAAAAATAGTCGGGGGTTTTGTTTTGTTTTGTTTTGTAGAGAAGGGAATATTTACATTAGACCTCATTTTGATTCTTTCTCAATGATTTCCAATAATATTTTTAATGAGGCTGCCGGTTGCATTGGAATCAGTGGGGCCATGGTGATATCCAATTAAAGATATACTATAATGTTCCTGACTCCCCAAAACAGCAGCTGTTCTGTGGACTCACAGGAAGCTTGTGTTGTTATCGTTGGGGACCAGGCATAATTTCTGTAAGGTCAAGAACCCCTATAATCATCTCTTTCCCAAATGCCAAATTGCACTTCACTTCTGGCAATAGACTCAAAATGGAGAAACTCTATAAATCAAGCAAAGGAAAATGAAAGCTTGAGTTTGGATTTGCCCAATAATAGTTGGGAGGAGATGGACTGTGAGGTTTCTGTTGTCCCTCTCCTTGAAGCCTCAACAGAACAGTATTTTTTGCGCATATACACACACTGTTTCTGGCACTTCTCAAATAAAAGCAAACAGGGAGCATTTTCACTGTCCTCTGGAGTAAAAGTAAAATCCTACAAGTGGAGTAAGCTATAAGCCAGGTTAACTGGGTTCCCTACAGAGTAGAACTCTGTCAAAAGCAGATTCACCTCCTACCTGCCCTAAGTGCTTTTTGCTACTGAAAAGGCTGCTAAAACAAACACACACACACACACACACAATCACATAAAGGTATGGACCAAGGAATCAACATTCCGATAAGATCTAATACAGGAGAAGATGATACATTTATTATGATGAATGTCTCCAATGCAAAGTATCAACAATAAGACAGACGTTTAAAAATGCCACCAAGCTATCCCTCTAGCTTTGACACAACTGATAGCCACACATCAATCTCTCCCCTCTCTATTTAGCACCCACAGTTCAGCAAATCCAGATTTTAAGCCTAAAAGGAAAGGGATCCTCTAACACCCACTTAGGGAGAAGTTTCTGCTTTTCTTTCTAATTTAAATATGTGCCTCCGTGGACCATGAATAAAGCTCATTGAGGCTGGATCAGCTGGGAGATTGCAGAAGCATATAAACAGCATTGACTATTTTAAGTGAAACCATTTTAATAGACAGCTGGTTTAGGGCCCAGACAATGGAACACCAAGAAGAGGGCTTATTTTCATCCTCCATAGTAAATCATGCGTCTGCTTGCTATGCGGAGGTCTGCTGTGAGGGCGACAAAGACAGCAGTGGTTTAAATAAATCAATGTGTTTATCAGGAGTAAGGATGGGAGGCCTGATACTGAGATGGTCAGGAGGTGGGGAGAAAGCTTATAAAATACACTATTTAAATAAATGAATTGATAGTGAGCAAAGTAAGTTGGGTTTTTAACTAAAGAAACAAAAAATATAATGTCAAGTAGAAAATGATGTTTATCTTAATCCTGCCAGGGGCAAATAAATCCCTTAATGGGGCAGGAACATGTATACAGGAAGAAAATGAAAAGAATAAGTAGCACTCACTTCATCTCAATTTTAAAAACCTGATGAAAGTGAGCAAACTTGAAATAGTTAGAACAGATTTTTTTTTTCTGATATATTAGCCTCCTCTTCTTGATAGCCTCCTCTCATAAGCAGGAAAAAAAAATCAAAATTATTTTGAATACTCTATTAATTCTCAGATTGAGGGTTTTTTCCCAGATTAAATTTTTATAATTAGCAAAACAGAAAAAAGAACAGGAATTGTTAAATTTTCACAACCTTAAGCAACAACAGAGCAGGTGGTTTACTGTTAGAGGAGAAGATTTGCCATCAATTTCAAATGCTCAATTATCAATTAATCTATAGCATCTTCAGAAGAAAATCAACCAATAAAAATAGGAAATCTACCTAGGTTGCACTGTTTAAGAAGCATCTGTTGTTCATCCCTGGTTTCACAAAATATGACTGGGATTAGAAGTTCATTGATACCTACTTTGGTGAAGACCATACCATAATATAAAAAACAATGTGAACATACACCCGGACCATACTTCGCTAGGAAGCCAAAGGAAATACTAAGAATTGGGGGTGGATTTTCTTTGTTTACTTTTCTAACAGTTTTAACTCTTTGTTTTCCATGCCAAAACAGAGAAGACAAGGAGACTACATTTGACTTTGGTTCACAAATTCTGAAAAGTTTTTAAGAATAAAATATTTTCATTAGAAGCCTTTCTAAGATTACCACAAACAACAGAAGATCCGTCATCATTAGCTGAGAGAGAGAAACAAACAAATGCGGGTTATCTACAACTAACAAAAGTTCCTAATTTTCCATTTGACTCAAAACAGCAACCTTGAAAATAAGTTGTTCCTTTTTTCACAATCAAAATAAAAGGCCAAACATAATTTGTCACTTAAAGGATAAGTTCATTGAATGTACAAAGTGCCTTCACCAGAATTGAAGAGTTCTTCAAATCACACTGTCAAAGAGCCTTGGTAGCAAATTACCAAGAATTGAAACTAATCAAAAATAATATGAATACCTACAACATCAACACACTTCAATATTAATCCTTACATTGAATCACCAAGTTCCACTGCTTGTCATTAAAAACAGTGCTGGTTAATGTGGTACTAGAAATTGCCAGTAGGTGAAGGAGCCCTAGTTAAAAATAAACCAGTGCCAAAGAAAATACTACCGACCTGACATTTCATAAACAATTGTGTCAAACAGCAATCCGGGATTAATAGTAGAATAAAATAAAAAAATTATTTTGCTTCAATTAGCAGTTTGACTACTGGTATACAAATTACAGAGATGTAATTTCAGCTCAGAGGCTAAGCAGGCTGGTGTTCAGACCTGAATTAGGAAAGTTGCAAAGGAATGATATCATATTCAGTGTGCTGTTCAGTTACATCACAGCCCTGAATAAAAAGAGAGTGTGTCCCAAAAGCAGTTAGCTTCAGAATGCATCTTTTATGTCTCAAAGAAATAAAATCCTTGATATTATTCAAATGCTAAGATAAAAACTAAATCATTCCAACAATCCCATATTATGTTTCTTTTTCTCAAAATGATCAAAGATAATTTCACTCCTATGATAACTACATTTACATCTCTATTAGTAGATAGACTGGCTTGGTCAACCCAGTGGGATAATGATGATGATGATGATGATGTAATAATAATAATAATAATAAAGAAGCTCCTTTATTAAGCACTTAATACGTGCCAGTCACTATTCTAAGCACTTTACATATATGAATTCATTTAATGCTCACTACAGAGTTTCAAAGTAGGTGCTGCCGTTATTTCTGTTTATTTGATTCCAAATGCTTACATACTTGAATTACTCACTAAGACCAAGTCATTCTTGCTCAACAACTAGGTAAACAATTCAGCAACATCCAAATACCCCTTTGCGCGTCTCAGCAATATAAGTAAAGACATAAGAACAGACTACCGTTGTAGTCAGACAAGTTGAATAAATGCATCACTACTAATATGTTCTTTTTTAATGCTGTTCAAACATTCACATGGAAACAGCTCTAGCGTAAATATCCCCGAACAAATGGCTGTATATTATCCAGGAGGGAGCAGTTGGACCGCCAGACTGGGGAAGTACTAGGCCATCTGGCTCCGGCAATCTCTCCAAAACCATCAGCTTTGTTTTCACCCCCAGACTCCAAACAACACATTTTCCACTGTGATGAGTTTACATTTTCCCAAACACAGGTCCTGATCATGCATAAAAATTCCAAACTTCTTCATTCCTCTATGTGCAAGGAAATTTAAATCACCTGCATTTTACCATGTTACCAAAGGAGAGAAAAAGCTGCTGAAACCTGGCTTTCGACTATAAACTTGCCTGTTTTTGTTTATTTGTTTGTTTCCCCAAATATATGAAAGATCCTCTCTACTGGCCTAGTGGATCCTTTCGGAATGTATTGATAGATTAAAAATGTGTTTATCTACCAATGAAGAGCCCGAACCGAAAGGGTTGTTCATCAAATCTACATAGCTGTGGTAGGATATAATAAAACAATCAATAGGAAAAAATGCACTGGCATCAATAACCTCCAGTACCAAGTACATCAAAAGAAAAATATAAAGCAGATTAGCTGGCAAGCAAGCTATGACAGGGCTTCTGATTATTCTACCTTGCCCTCACCCCCCACAACTGTGCAGAGATGTTTGAGGGTCTCCTCAGCTCCTCACCTACTTTTAAATGCACACATACAAGGATTATGTTGCTATCATTTTCCCTTTCCAAAATTAAAAGCTTTTGTTTGAAAGCAGGGAATGTTTTGTTTCTGCTGACTTTATAGAGTAGGTGCTTTTTCTTTGCATTATAAAAATGTCACTTATTTAAAGCAAGATGGCAGGATGGGAGATAACTGCAAGACTTTTTTTTAACTACTTAAAGATAAATGACTCACTGGAGCAATCACAGTATGTAATCATATTTCAAATACTACATGAAATTTTGCAGTGAAGCACTTTAAATCTCAGACCTCCCTACCGGGTTCATTTCAGCTTCTGCAGTAGATACAGTTTCTGAATACAACAGTCATGGACTTCGGGAGCGCCAGGCCTTTGTACATGCTCACTAATGGAATACCAAAAACAGCCATGACACAAAAACAACCTATTTTTAGTCCAGCTAAACTTGGTTTTGTATAACCCTTCCCAAAAGCAAGTCCCTGACTTTCTAGTGGGAACAAATTTTTAAATATCATGACATCCTTTGTGTTTTACAACAGAGGCATAGGGAGAAGGGAGTCACTCAAGTTCTTAGATACCCACTTCTAAAGAAGCTTCCTCTTTCCTGCTAGAGTCCAAAATTAAGAGTCATCACCCAAAACAGTGTAATGACCAGCTTGGAAAAGGTGTGAAACACTGTGTCATGGCAATCCATTTGGTTGATTGAATACATTTCTGTTTGATCTGAGTGCTGCTAACTCCACCCAAAATCAGGAACATTTCTACAAAAATATAGAATGCACAGCAAGTTTGGGATTTTGCAAAGATTCTCTATGTGTTTTAACCCCAACTTGAGTCACAGAGACAATATCATACACATAAGCTGTGCCTCTGCTATGAAAAATGTTAGAACAAATGCAGCTCGGAAAAGACACTTGTTTCCTTCTAAATTAATGATGTTATTAAAACTATCACATCACTCAATTTATCCCATTCTGCACTCTCAATATCAATATCCTGACTCTGTCTGGAAGAATTTCACGGGGAAAAAAAATGACCTTACAATCACTCAACTTATGTCAAGACTCACTTCTGATTGAAAGGGTCACTGCATTCTTAACTAAAGCCAAAAATTTAAGAAATTTTAAATCAGACTTGATACTTAATTATCATAGAATAATTTCAAGCCAAGCTAGATGAGAATCCACAGCTTCACTCATCGAGACTAAGTATAAATAATTATGTGCCAGCAAAGGAAAGTTATGCTCCCTCACACTGATCTGCTTTTTGAAGACTATTGTATTCACTGTGTACACAAGAAGCTAACCTACTTCCCAAACTCTTACAATACATAATCATCGAACAAGCAACCGGATAATGGGCAGGGATTGCCTTTCAAAGTGAAAGCTACACAAAAGGCATTAGACAATTATTATGAAAGCAAACAGGTATGACTCAAAAAAAAAAAACCCTTTTTCTTGATATTGTTAGACTGAATTCAGATAATTATTTAAACCTTTTTTCAGGTCACTCCCCACCAAAATACATAATCACACACATTTATAATTTTAACTTTCAGCAAATGTCATAATATGGCAAATGACTTTCTTGTACCTGATATTATTTTAAAAAAAAGAACTGTATCTTATCCTTGTCCCCCTCCCAACTGATAGAATTTATGATACTAAACAGTCAAAGAATGCCTTAAACTATAGTTTTTCTTAAGTCTCTAGACCCCGTTACTAAAATGATATGTGATATTTTGTGTAAGAAAAACCAAGATTATTTTTCTACCCTATGAAAATATGTAAAGTCAGTTCATTTCATAATGGATAAATTAATTCTCAGTGGCAGTTTTCTTTTAAGGGGTCTACAATAAAGTTTTGAGAGAAGTTAATCACGTTTAACGTGTCCTAATTTTTCACTTCTTACAATTGTTCCTTTCATAGAGCTGCCTATAATTTAATATCTAAGTGACCAGTGTTATATAACCAGACAGGCCATATATATTATGTCATACAATTTTTACCTCTTAAATGTAAATTCAAATCAATATAGATAGAATAGTACTAGAATTCATGCTTTATCCCTTCCCCCTCTTATTTTTTCCCCTCTAATAAGAATACTATGAAAGGAAATCAATGTATCTGACAATTTTTTAAAATAAAACTCCTGTCAAAACATTTTTGTTTTGATAGCAATTTTTAAAGATATTACTGAAATCAGACTTTTCTGTTTCTGTTTGACAGAGGAAAATTTTTAACAGAATGTGATGTGTCCAAATTAAAGGAAATTATTCTATGTAACAAATCAAAACCATTTTGAAAAAATAAGACCAAGAGTAAAAGTACAAATGTAGATTTACTGTGAATATCAACTAAGATATTTTTAAAAACTTTCAAGAAGATCAAATTTTTAAGCAAATAATTTCAATGGATATTAACTTATTATTTTTTAAAATACATTTCAAGTCCCTATTCTTTCTACTTGGTCCACACTGAAATATGAGATTAGTGATCAAAATTAGCTGTTATGTTGGTTCTTGCTGAGTAGCTTGCAAAACTCCCAACAGCTTATTAACATGCATTTTATACAACATAGTTAAATCTCTAAAAACAATTTTTAAATGTTCATGTATATCCTAATTTGAAATCTCCCAAGCCAGTATCTATAAAAAGGATGTCTCCCTTACTTTAAAAGAAAACATTTTAAAATCACAATCAAACAAATATGTTTTCACCCTCTTGCTAAATTGGTGGTTGGTACACAATGGGTAACTTTTCTCTTTGTCCTAATTTCTTTTCCCCACCCAATAAAGCTGTCTTTTTTTTTCTGTTACTAAGTCCTCCAACTACCTAACCAGCTACTTAACTCCGAAACTAAACTTTTTCTCAAATTTAAAAAAAAAAAATACTCCGGTGCCTCATTAAAACGTCAAGTCTCTTTTCTGACTCGGCTCATAACTGTATCTTTTAAACCATAACTCACCCTTAATGTATACTGCTTGACACCCGCATGTTGGGGAGTTTTAGAAAATGCCGTCTATGTGCCTTTAAGACCACAAGCTCACTCATGCTGCCTGGCTCCTAGCCAAAATTGGAGGCAAAAGCAGGAGGATTTTTGCAAAATATCCTATAACAATTGTCGCTCCCACTTCTAGCACCGTCACCACCACCACCTCCTTTAAAAATAATAATACACAGAAAGGATCATCTGCAATCTCCACCCATCTCACCATTTCTAGGGAGACTGCCTTTGCCCTCTACTCCATTCCCTCTACTCTGTTTCCTAGAGGAGGCTGTGAAGGTTTGGGTTTCAAAGGTTCAGCCCACTCTGCACCAGGTGCCTAGGCACCTTTTGCGCCCCCTGGGGCTCCCGACCAGGTCAAAAAAAGTTCAGCAGTGTCCTCCCCACCCAGTACCCACTAGTCTGAATTCACAAGGCCTGAGTCTCCCCTTGAAGGAAGGAGCCATCAAGCCAGCTTCCCCACGATGTGGTCTCCAAGTGCATGCACAGGCACTAGAGTTCGATGCCCAGAGCACTGTCCTCTGCCGGCACTGGAGGTCAGAGTTCCAGTTCCAGCTCGTCTGAGCTTTCACTATGGAGTAGTCAATTTCTTGACTCCCCCAAATTTTACTGCCTTAGCTAGAGTCACCCCTGCGGCGCGAAACTGAGAAACTTACTTGTTTTGTCATGGAGTCAATGAGGCGCACGTAGAAATCTTGCTCTGTCCTTATCCCTAGAGAGAAGGAGGGGGGATATGGAGAATAAAGGAGAATTAAGTTAGAGAGGATCTGCTACAATACAAAAAGAAAGTAGAAAAACCCAAACAAACAAAGGGGTTCCAAGGCGTACTGGAACTCCAACTGTCCCGGAGAAGTTAAGCGGGACATCGTCCCCCACCCCCCTCCAGTGTCAGGAGAGAGGGCCTTGCTGGCCTAGCCCGCTGTGACATGCCAGCCCCCAAGCAGCACAGCAGCTGTGGACAGGGCGGGACCCCTACCTGGTTACTTGCCCTTCCCACTGCTCGAGCTCTCTGCATGCTTCCCGAGAACCATTAAGGTCCCCGACAGCTCTAGCCCCCTGAGTATCAAGGACTTTGAGCTTGGAGTCTAGGTGAGCCAAGGGACAGGCCTTGGGAAGTGGGACAGTGAGGACCAGGGCACCACACCTAGCCCAGGTGTGCACTGGCTGGATATGGTGCCTTCGAGCCACTCAGGGCCTCCTTGGGTGAAACCTCTTTGGTCAAAACTTAGGAGAGGTTGGTGAACCCGAAGATGGTGAATGACTGAGTTTGCTCGGGACTCCGCTCTACATGGAGTTTTCCCGCACTCCCTGCCTTCAACCCGGCGCCTGCAGGGACTCGACCAAAGTCTCACCATTGCTGTAGAGGAGCTGGAGCCGGTAGTGAATCCCGTTATTGGTCTTTTCGCTGTTGGCTTCCTGGGTCGCAGCAGGACGCAAAGACACGGGAGACGCAGGAGAGAGTTCGTAGTGAGCCAGCAGAGCGACTTCGAGGCAACTTTCCCCAAGCCGGACCCCGGACTGGGCAGTCAGACAGGCCCACGAGCAGCAAAAAGTGCGGCCAACTGTGATCCCTCTGTTGCCCCCCCCCACACTTACTGGCCCCTCTTCCCTTCCAGATAATTCCGTGGGGTGCGCGCTGCGATCCCCTTCCCAGGGCCTGGGGGCATGGGCCTGGGTCTGGGTCCGCAAAGCCGGGAGCTGTGTCTGGTCGCGCGGTCGAGGGCGGGTTCAGGGTTCATCCCCGGCGCCCTTGACTCTGCAGCGCTAAGACCCGCTCGCCTTTTTCCAGCTCTGGGGGCTCCGCGCGAACTTTTTGGGGAGCAGAACCTCCTGGCCGAGAAGCCCGGGTTCGCCCAGAACGGGAAGTGGATTGGGGAACCCGCGCACAAGAGTGTTTTGGATGCTTTGCACTAGCAGAGAAGAGTGCCTCAAAGTGCCTGGGCCTGCTCCCCAAGTCAGGGTCGAGGGGCAGCGGCGCTGCACCCACTTACTTTTTCTTTCTCCACGAACCCCACAAAGGCTGTCCTCTCGATCTCCACGGGCTGGCCCTGTCTGTCGTAGAGGGCCAGGACGAAGTGGAAGAAGTTGGATTTCCGCAGATTGGAAGGCGGCTGCTTCTCAAAGTGAGCCCGGGCCAGACCCACCCCGCTGCGGCCAAAGACGCAGAGTTAGACGGCTAAACCGGGCACCAACCCGTTCGCCCTTTACACACACCCGAATCCTCAAGTACCCATAGCCTCTGCCCTGAAAACCCAGTGGGTCTCCCTCCTCCAACCTCTGGCGCCCTGGGCCGCCAAGCAACGGGACATGTTTGTCCCTGCGGAAGACTGGACGCTACACACACACACAATTGACCCAAAAGGTGTGAAAGTTTTGTCTGGGTTTTGCACAGGAGACTAAACGCTGCAAGCATTACTCGAACCTAATGTGGGCTGTGTGGGCAGGGAGAAAAGTAGCACCAGGAGAGGTGAACTCGCGTTGGTGAAATAGAGCCTGTCGATTACAGCGCGGAGGAAAGAGCATCGGGAATTGGTTCCCGCCATCCCCTCGAATCTTGCGTCTCAGTTCCGTGGGCAGGTGGGAAGAAAAGGGGAACTTGCTCAGGT
The DNA here is from genome assembly GCA_019455555.1 of Galemys pyrenaicus. Taxonomy (NCBI): domain Eukaryota; kingdom Metazoa; phylum Chordata; class Mammalia; order Eulipotyphla; family Talpidae; genus Galemys; species Galemys pyrenaicus. The sequence continues at coordinate 1,861,605 of JAGFMF010011983.1, forward strand.
TCTCACTGCAGCTGCCTTCCTCCAGGAAACCTCTTGCGCCCTAGCCAGCCTCCGGTGCCCGGCTTCGGGAAGCCACATGGCCCCCCGAATAAAGCATGTGTCGGAAAAAATTATCTAAGCATGGCACTCAGAACTGTCAGGGGTAGTCACAATGGGAAAGGGAACTGGTGGTGTTTTTTAAAGACCGATCCGGACAAAGTTTTGCTGTTCCGCAGAAAACCTCGCTCAGCTGCGGGCTGAGTGCTTCCGCCGGGGGTTGCAGACTGGGGCTCCCTGGACGCCGGGCGGTCACTGACAGCCGGACCTGCCCAACACAAGGGCGCGCGCGCGCGTGCACACACACACATATATACACACACACAAACACCATATGAACGCTCCGCGCACACACAGACACACTTTCGCTTCCAGTCCAGTTACCCAACTCACTCTCACTACCAACCACCCCCACTGTTATGCTCAGCAGGAATGGGAACAGTGTCACTGACACTTGTCCCGGCCCTGGAGAAGACAGAGTAATCTAATTAGTCATCTTCCTTCTTGCCCTTCCGTCCTCTCCATAGAGCCAGGGGCTGCTAGATCACCCACTCCTCCAAGCCCAGCGGGTGGCCTGGGGGGTGGAGTGGGGGTGGGGGAGGCCATTTCTCACTTGGGACCTGGAGGCCAGGGAAAGGATGTTGAGGGTGCCCAGGAAAGTTCCCCTAGATCAATCTTCCAGTGCGATGCCTCCAGGTCACACAGTCTAGTAGTCCTGCAGTTGAGAGTGGGAGAGGTACTGAAAGGAGTGGAAGTGACAGAAAGTAGGGAGGACTTTTAGATGTCAGAATTTAAGTTAGGAGGTACTACTGTTCTCCAGGTGGACTGAGAAAAACTGAAAGCCAGAGAAGTATGGATGGAAAACCAGAGAGGAGAAATAAGAAAAGATTCTGGGGAGAGGTGGAGAAAGAAGAGAAACGGAGGTGAGGGAAGGGGAAAGAGGAGGGAAGAATAAAGAAAGAAATGAAAAGGAAGAGGGTGAAAAAGGAGAGAGGCGGAAGAAGGGAAAGGGAAAAAAGAAGAGGGGGAAAGGAAAGAAGGTAGAAAGGAAAGGAAGCAAGGTTGGTGAGAAAGAAAAAATGAAGACAGGGTGGGAGGAAAGGATGAGGGAAAGTTTTTAAAGAGGGAAGGAAGGAAGGAAGGAAGGAAGGAAGGAAGGAAGGAAGGAAGGAAGGAAGGAAGGA
>JAGFMF010011983.1:1863862-1874628 GCA_019455555.1 Galemys pyrenaicus
TTTGGGTTTTTTTTTTTTTTTTTTTTGCTTTTTTTTTTTTTTTTTTTTTTGTAATGATCACAGGCCGGTGAAGGACAGGAGGGGCCGGAGTTTCCTTTTGTAGAGGTACCCTTCACTTGAAGAAGCAGGAAGAAAAAAAAATAGCTCTGATGGCAATTTAAGAAACAATAGACTCAACTCGCGCTGCCGGCTTTGCTACTTCAAGTGTCATTTTCCACAACCAGGCAAGTTTTTTCCTCTCTTTTTTTTTTCCTCCTTCTCTCCCAACCAGAGATGTTTCTTTCCTTTCAGTGCGTATAGATGAGGAGGACGCTGGTTGCCGGAGACAGATACACCAGAGACGGAGAGTGGGGTGGGGGGAAGGGGGAGAGAGGGAGAGAGAAAGGGGGGAGGGAAAGACAGAGAGAAAGAGAGAGAGAGGAGAGGGAGAAAGAGAGAGGGGTGGACCCTGCTGGAAGGAGATTCTGTTTTCTCCTTGCTAAAATAGAAGTGATTTGCAGGCTTTCCCTATGGAATCCAGTTTGACTCTCCCCAGAGCTAAACACGGGCACACTAACCCCAAAGGGAGGAGGCGGAGCCCGCGCTTCACGGGCCCGCCTCTTCATTTGCATAACGTCACCCTTCCGCCTGGCCGCAGCCAATCGTGGCTCAGGAGCCTGCTGGCTCGCTGCGCGGGGCCACGCTCGCTCATTAGCATCCCGCTCCGGGTGGCGCTGGGGAACCGGCCAAAGTTCCTCGCAAAGTGGCGAGCGCGGCATAGCTGAGCGCCGGCGTCTGCGCTGGGGAAGCGCGGGGCTGAACAGGGCTGAATCTGCTGGAGAGCGGGGACTGAGGAAGGGGAGGGCATAGACTCAGGGATGACAACGGGTGTCTGCAGCCCTGGCCATTGCCGTCCCTTTAGCATCCTCGCCGCGCCCAGAGCACGCTCCGGGCGCGCAGGCTGCGCCCTCCCTGGGGCCTAAGCCGCCGTGCCCTTCTCCGCTGTCTGGGGACGTCGGGGGCAAAAGTGGAGGAGACAGGAGAGCCCGGGCAGAAAAAAACAGGACTCGCGTCCCAGGTGCCCACACCTCTTCGCTTTGAGGAGGGGGTGGTGGGTGGAAATGGGTGCGTGAGTTCGCGGCTGGGAGTTCGCGGAGGGTGCCGTCTCCATACTGGGGAGAGGTGGGTGGATTCTGGGTCCGGGGTTTCGAGGCATTGTGGGTCACGCTGGAGCTGGGGCCCGGGTGCTGCCCCTAGCCTGGCCTCTCTCTGAAGTGCTGCTCGATGAACCACCAGGCTGGAAGCGGTGTTTTATCTCCGTTCTGAATGCTTACTTCTCTGGAGCAACCCGCGGGAAGGGTAAACGGTGGAATGAATGCAAGCTCTCACTGGGGTCTGTCTGGGTGGATTTCAGCCTTTGCTAGGAGTCAGTTCCCAATCCCACCCCAAGCTCGTTGTTGGTGTGTGTGTGTGCGTGCGCGCGCGTGTGTCTGTGTGTGTTTAGAGTACCAAAGCAACAACCAATTCTGTGCTTAGCTAGTTGGTTGTAAGATTTGTCTTCCTCATTCCTCCTCTTAAAATGGGGCACTTGAACTACCCCTCCCCAACTTCTGTTCCTGCCATATGTCAAGGAAGAGAGATCATAGGAGGGTAGGAGAGGGGGAGGGGGAAGGAAGGATGGAAGGAAGGAAAGAAAGAAGGCAGGCACTGTGACCTACCTCAGACCTTTCAGTATATATGCTATGACTGGCAAAGAAAATAGCTAGAAGTTTCTGGGTAATGTGCACCATCATTTTTTTAGCAGGTTGTAACCTCTAATAAGCACATGGTGCACTTCTGTTTCATTGCCCTCAAAGGAACTCCAAGACTACAGCCAGCTCTGCTAAGGACTCCTTCGGGGAAATTCTCTGCCAGAAATCCAGGTCCCCTTTTTACCGGCCTTCCATGGTGCTTTGATTTAGGGAAGCTCATTAGGGTCAGTGATAGAAAATCACACATGCCCACATTGAGTGGACACAGGCAAGAGTTAGACTTTGTGCTCTCAACATAGCAGGAAAATGGAAGTCACTTCCTGATTCCTAAATTAGAGAAAAGGTCTTTCAGGCCAGGGGGTGTTCAGCCACTGTCCCCCAACACAGCTTTATTAGTGGTGCACAAAGTCTGCCCAGCTATTTCATCCATTTCATCTGGATCACTGGTGCTGAGTGCTTTCTCCCTGGCACACTAATGAATGCTACCTCCTCCAAGTCACTCCTGAAGGCTCCCCATAGCATCTACCAGACTCCTGGCACACAGTAGGTATTCTGGAGGAGTATGTTGGTGGAGGGACTGGAAGAACTGTAAGTTTGTGGGAAGGGACAAGGGGGAGCTGGACTTTCTCCAACTTTATAGAATTTAAATGCACAATGGAAACTTGGCCTGCTGAAAACTTCCCAGAGATCCAAGCTTAACCCCACCACCACCGCCAAGACGCAAAGGGTTCCCAAAGCCAGCCCTATCCCCCTGCCTGCTCTGAGGGAATCCTTCAAGGTGGGGAGGGGGGGGGAACCAGGAAGTAGTATCAGTGGACTATGGCCCTGGTGTGGACCATTATTGTCAGAGCCTTCACTATACTCTATGTGAACAATGACTCCCAGTACATACCCCAATGATGGGGAACACAGAATGGGGGAGGAGGGATGTCATATCACTGCCTGAAGAGAGAAGGCCAAAGTGCCAGAGAAAGGAAAGAGGCACAGCCTCTTTGAGGGCCAGGATCAGTGGGAAACACATCACATGGATTTCTGGGGACAATGCAGAATCTAGAAATATTCTACAAATGCTGTGTTTGTTGAGAGCTCTGAAGCTGCCTGATCCAAAACGGAAAGTAGCCCAGAGAAAGCATTCTTCAGCAGCCCTGCATCTGCCATAAAGCTGGCATCTCCAGGAATGAAATAACAGAGAGACAATTTCCACAAGCATTGGGTCAAAAAAGTAGGAAAAATAAAAGGAAGCAGGAATCTTTTGATAAGACTAATTCCCTCTGACTGAGCAGAAGTCTCAGACACTTTAGCTGGGATGGTGAGTGTACTTTATTTTAATCAAGCAGAGTGTATTCAGCCAATAGCCTTTCTACTAGCTGTACTTGCACTTTCTCACTCAGTAATAAATGTTTATTTTAAGTAGGAATGGAACTAAAGGGAAGGTGGAAAAGAGACATAGAAAACAGGGAATATAACCCAGGTCAGCAGATCCAGAGCTTCTTTGAAGGATTTCCTCTGGTGGATACTGAGCTAGCAATTTCAGTTCTAAACTTTGAAAAATCCTTAAACACTTTTAAGTCTTTCCTCATGTCAGGTTAGCACCACCTGCAGAAGGCAAAGGATGTGTCAGGGTGTTTACAAAGTATATGGTAAGTCACATCTCCTGGGCAGAGACAAAAGTGTTTATATCTACATAGAAGTGTTTGTAGAACATTGCTAAATTTTATAGCAAACCTGTCCTATAACTTTAGGGTAGTGTAGAATTACAATCACCAAACCGACCATCAGTCTAATCACATGGGGGGGGGAGGAGGTGTGTGCTAAAATTACAGATGCAGATTCCCAGGTCTTGCTCAGACCTACAGAATTAGAACTTCTGTTGCTGCCTGGGAATCATATGAAAAGATAATTGACATGTCCTGATTTTGAATCTATATCATGTTGAGAGAGAAAAGAAGGAAGAAAGTTGAGGGGGGAACGAAGGGAAAGGGAAAGGAAAGCGAAAAAAGAATCTGTGCATAAGGGAAATAAATAACTGAACGGTTTTATACTTGGAAAGGACATTTGGAAAGGTTTGATATTTCCCCCTGGAGTAAGTCTCCCGCTGAGCTTCTCAGAGTTTCTTCCGAGTTCGGTTTAAGGTCCCCACACTCCCTCTCAACTGCTCCTAGTGGCAGACAGGGCTGCCCATTCCTGGGGTCTCCTCGGAACCTCCTTGGGACCGAGTAAACAGCCCTTAACTCCCCACTCCCACCCAGAACTTTGACAACTTCTAGTCTTTAGTATCCCAATACCCTTAAGTCACAGAAAAATCAATTCTGGAGGGCATCAGTAGCCTCAAATACTTGCGGGGGGCGGGGAGGGCAGGGGACTGCAAGTGTGTGTGCGCGCACGCGTGCACACACACCCACGCACGCACACACAAACGCGCGCGTTTGCTTCCAGAGACAAGATAATACAGCTAGGACTAACGAAGATCGCCTGGGAAAAAAAGAGAATCGTCTCTGCTCTTCTGCCCCCAGGAGGCCAGACTTGGGAGCTGTCACTTAAAAATTCCCTGGAGCTACAGTCTCCTCACTACAAGGCTCCGGGAGAGGGGCCGCACGTCCGAAGAAATGCCCCCCCCCCGCCTTTGTGCCGCTAGCCTGAGAGTACAGAGAATGACACGCGGCAAAACGCCTCCTTCAATGCTGAGGAGGAAAAGAAAAGCTGGGGTGGGGGGGCCGAGAGGCTCAAGGTCCCTCGCAAGCCGCGCGCTCGGAAGCCGTCCCCGGGCAGCCTGGGGTCCCGGGCGGGTGGGAAGAGGCCGAGGCGCAGCTCTCGGAGGGAGGGCAAGGCTGGGAGCGCGTGGCAGCCCCGGGAGCCTGGGAAAGTGAGGACCTGAGCTAAGCGCAGCTCCGCAGCGTCCCTTCAGCAGCGTACCGGACGCCGGCCGGGTTGGTGGAGTAAAAGCCTGTACGGCTCCAAAAACCTCTACCATTTGCCCTCCGGGCAATGCGTGGGCGCCATAGTCCCGGGTTCAATCGGAAATTCGCCTGACCACCTCCTGGCATTCAGCGTTTTCTGTCCAGTGGCAAAGGGAAAGGGGCATTTCTTGGGACTCTGATCTCTGTTTCTATCGGCCAGCTCTTCAGAGAAGGCCCTTTTTCTCCTCTAGTCTGACACTTCCAGCCCCCTAAGAGGGCACCCAGGCGCATAGTACAAACAGGAAACTGAGGCCAAAAGAGGCACAAGGATACCCACAGACAGCTTGGAGTTAGAGTGAGGCAAACACCTAGAGGCTTAGTAAACCTATGAGGAGGGCTTAGGGCAAGAGGTTGGAACTTTCCAGGAGTGAGTCTGCAGACTCTGTCGGGTTTCCCCTGGGGCACTCCCCAGATAATAATAGATCCCGTTTGTTGAAAGCTTTACTGGCATAAACTCACTGAATTCCCACAACAGACCAAGAAGGTAAAATCACCCCCATTTTGTAGGTGAGGAAACTGATGCCCAGTGTCATACTCTGAGAAGTAAAATAACTCGGGCACAACCGCACTGCTAATGAAGTGTCAAAACCTGTGCCCTTCCCCTTGGACCCCTACCACCTGCTCAGTGACTTATTTCCTATGTTTGTCTGGGAGTTTGCTCCCTAAAGCTCGCAATTCCCTTCAACTATTGAGCCCCTTGGTGTCCCACTGACTAATGTACAGGGATATGTGTTGCCCCTGAGGGAAGACAACTGAAAGAGAAGAGCAGAAACAGTTTTAAAATATCCTAACTAATGTGCAGACCGGAGGAGCATCCCGCAGTCAGATAGCCACTCACTGCTCTTGAGCAGCTCTTAGCTGGGTCGTGCCAGCTAAGAGACACATTTGCCAGGTGACCTCCATGCAGCCATGACCCTCAATCCTAGCTGAGGTCAGGTGACGCTCCATGTGCACGCATCGCAAAATCGCCTAATTAAAATAGACTAAACACAGGGACGATACTGGGCTGTCTGTGAGCACATCGGAGGACAGAGATCCCAACACCAGCAGATGTGCTTTAATGGAGGAAGAAAGACTCTATGGTCTGGCATGACCACAGATAGCTAAAAGCAGCTAAAGCTATGGGGGTGAGGGAAGACCTTCGGAAAAGATGTCCCAGTTCTAGACTGTGGGGCTCGAACTTACTCCTTCCCCTGTCCCTCCACACAGCCCCTTAACTCCAGCAATTGAGAGTCTGACTGGGGAGAGAGTTTGGCTCCCTCAGGGAAAGGTATCTCCAGGATGGGAGAAGGGAATTAATTATGCCGTTTGGAAATTAACATCCTTTCAGTAGCAACTCAGATGGAAGAAACCGGAGCCTGCAAAGATCTGTAAGGTTGGGGAAGAAGTAGGCTGGTTTGCAGAGGAGGGAGTGGGAGAAGGGGAGAAGAGTTTAGGAGACCAGCCGAAGGTGGCCTCAGTAATTCTTGCACACGTTTCCTTTGAGGTGCAAATCACTAGGTATTTTCAAAGGACTCTGCGCTGAGAAGTCTTTGCTGTCTACCAAAATATGAGACGCATGTGATATGAGTGCGCAAATATGTTTGCAAGAATGAAGAGTCACTGCATTCACACTGCACGTGTGAATGTACGCTGGTGAGCGACAGGAGCTCATGAGTGTGTGTACATGTGATGGAAGCATTGTTGAACACAAGAACTTATGTATAGTGCGGGTATGGGTCACGTGTAACCGTGTCTTGTTTATGTGAGTGAGTGCGCGAGTGCGAAAATAACATGTGTGTGCAAAGGAGCATCGAACACTTGTGTGTGAATCTGAGCTCAGCTATGGTCCATGCGTCCACATCTGCTGGTGAAACCCTACAAAGAAGTTCCCAAAATCTCCAGTGCAGTCAAAAGACAGGCTCGGGCAGGATGCAGAATGCGAGTGGAGCGTCCCCGGGTCAAAATTGCTGCCCGTTTGGCTGCAGGTGGCCGGGAGCCGCCAAGGGCGCTAGGGATCCGCGTTGTGGCAGAGGTAGAGCCGAGCCCGGCTTCGGGCGGGTGAGGCGGGTTCCCGCTGGGGCCCACAAATTACCCGAACTGCGCTCACTCTGATCCCTGCTGGACAGTTCCTCGCTCTTAATTGTTCCTTGAGGACAGTTTCCCATTATTAATATTGTGTGTCCTAAAACAGATAGCTTCTGGGGGGTTGTTAATGTATTTATTATCTTTATCACCATCATTATTTGGTAACTTTATGAAGATAGTGCCAAATCCACCAAGACGGCCTTGTCCCGCCGTTTGGAGATCGCTCCCGGCGCGTAGGTGTCCTGCTGCGCCCGAGTCTTCCCTTTACGTGGAGCCACAGCGCCACCTTGCGATCCCCGGCCTCCCTCCCTCCGGTCACCGACACTATCTTCCTAGTCCCCGCCCCCAAGTTATTACTGGTTTTCCATTCACTTTCGACGTCCGTTCTTCTTTCCCTCACTACAACGTGCCTCGAGGTTCCCCCAAACACGCTTTACCATCTGACTTTTCTATGCCTGCCTCTTCTACCACGGGAAGCCGAACCCTCTCCCCTTACAATTACCAACTCAAAGGTCACCTCTTGTGTGAAACCTCTCCAGACCCCTGCAAGGTCACTGGAGACTGATCGTGGTTTCTCTGGCGTTCACATCACCTCAGGAAATTCTGCGTAAATGTCTCTCCGCTCTCTAATCAGGAGAGATTATTAATCCTCAGTTATCACTGTCGGTGCTTATAGCAACAACAATTACAATAATAATAAAACCTAAAGCTTACTGAGCGCATACATAAGTCATGCATCCATGCACTGCTTAACGGGATATGTTCTGAGAAATGTGTCCTTACGTGATTCCTGGTTGTGCAACGTCGTAGAGTGTAATTACACAAACTTGTACGGTAAAGTCCACTACTGGATAAAACAGCGTAGTGAAACCATCATTACATAAGGTTTATCATTGACCCAAACATGGTGAAGGGAGGCAGGACTGCACTAGGGAACATCTAATGCAATGTACTGTGCTAAGCACTTCACTTCCATTATCCCATTAAATTTTCCAAACAAACCGATGAGGTAAGTATCATAGTTTCTCAGTTTGCAAATGAGGCGAGACTTTTCTAAGGTGGTATTTCCAAGCCCAGCCCAAATCTGCCTGAAGCTACTGCCCACTTTTATTCACTCAAGTACCTTGCAGACTTACTCAGCTCTATATCCACAGTCTTTAAGACAGGACCAAACACAGAGTAGGCATTCGTACATTTATGAATAAATAAAACATTACCAGCCTTTCTTTTCCAAAAGAGTTGGGCTCAAAAGATGCTATAGTCAAGTACCTTGACTGAAATATAACCACAATGATTGAACCCAAATGACTGTTCCCCTTTTAGCTAATTAGATAACCTTGACCAAATCAGTGCATCTTCAAATTCCTCATTTGGAAAAGTAGGTTTGCTGTGAAGATTAAATGATGGGAGAAAAATGTGTGTTGGCTTGTACTGCAGTCAATACTCAATAAAAATTTTCTGTTAATGTAATCATTAGTGATAATTTAAAAACCTAGAGCACAAAACACAAAATTGATTTACCCATAGTTATGTTGCAGTCATCATAGATCTGTATAAAATTATCTCACTATTATATCTTCATTTTCATCTCAGACATAAAATATGTAATAAAATATGTTTGGTTTATTGTGGTTGGGGTGTTAATGTTAACCCTGCTCTGTTATAAAACTTTAAGGGGAAGGGGAAAGACATAATTAAACAGTAAATCAGCAGACTTTAACTCTTGCCCTTTCCTCCGGTTTTGTAGATTTTTACCAAGAAAGACTATAAAAGTGCTTATTATTCTGGAAAGTACAAAACTTTGTCTTTTAATTTAGGGGACATTCTGAGCTAGTGTCTGTTTTTCCCCACATGAAACATTCTGTTGCTACTCATTCTAAAAGTTTAAAAATATGTATCTAAGCAAATGATTGTACTCAAATAAAAGCAATGAAGGTTGCTGAAACAGATTCCAGACCTTCAGACATTTCCCCAAAAAGCTGTTGCAAAGCTTCCAGGTTTCTGTCTAGAGTGACCCACTAAACAATTACTCCTATTAGCATCATAAGTGAAAGTGAACTTTTCTTTCTGATTGGGTTATAACAAGTGATTTTGGAGAAAAAAAAACTATTGGCTGGTATAGCCATGCCGCACAGAAGAGATTTCTCCTCAGAGAAATGAGGCTAGTAAAGTACTGAAGGTAAAAATGTCTCTCCCCATTTAGCTGGCGGACACTAGAAACTTTTTTCCAATTCCAGTTCATGTGTATCTGTTTCCCATTTCATGGATTACTCTATATGAAGGTGAAGAACAGACTCAGGAAATTTTACCTGCAGCAAATTAAAATGTTAAGAGGATTTTATTGTAAGGTTAACAGATATTTAATTATCCCTCACTGGAGATTTGATTCATGTTGATGGTATAAGACAATTTTTATTTTTTTAAAATTTATTTATTTATGCATAAAAGAACTGGGGTACAGGCCAGAGGTGCAGGGCGGGTGAGAGGATCCACTAGAGACAGAGTGGGGAGCAGAATAGCAGATCGACTGGAGCACACTGCTGAGGGGATGGACACAGGAGAGGTCTGCTGTGCCATGTGGGTCCCCTCCCCAACAGTGATCAAACTCATACTGCAGCGGCTGTGAATGCTTCCTAGTGCTGTCCTTAACCCCTTGTGCCACCAGAGAGGCTCTAATCCTAGATTTTTAACCCCTTCCCGGCCCCCACAACTGCTGATGACCCCAAGATGGGGTTGCCTCTATCCTGCTCTCTTTCAAAGATAATGCAGTGACTCCTCTGACCTACAGTAGGAATTTAACGACGTTAATGGGAAAAAATCTTTTGTAGGGCCTCCCTAGTGGCACAGTGGCTTAAGCAACGCACTATGAAGCAAACCACAGCCACTGCAGCATGAGTTCGATCCCTGCCCCTGGCCAGGGAGGCGACCCACATGCCTCCCCCATGGCCAGGTGCAGCAGACCTCTCCTGCCTCACCCACTGCTGCCCTGGGCGGTGTGTTTCCCTCAGTCTGCCTGTTCTGCTCCCTACTCTGTCTGGTGAATCCTATCACCTCCTTGGACTCTGGCCTGTCCCCCAGCTCTTGTATGCATAAAAAAATAAATAAATATTTTTAAAGAATCTTTTGTGCCTATAATTCCCAGATTGTTTTGCTACAAAATAACTGAACCTCTCCTGACTAATACACTGAGGAAGATAACTCCTCTTTTCTTTTTTGTGGACAAGGTGGGCGTTCTTTACCTAGAGAGAAGAGTAGATTTCCACATCTAATTAATGGAGATAACCAGAAAATAAAATTATTCAAAATCTGTATCAGTTTTCTTACTGAATTCATATATTCCCTGTAGCTCAAAACATCATTTGAGAAAGTCTGAAACAGGGAAAGCAACTGAATTTTTTTAATGCTTCAATGGAGCCTCAAAATCATTGGTGGACCTCTGCAAGGATTTCAAATGGATCGTCTTGCCCCCTGCAGATACACAGTGAAGGGATTTCATCGGTTCTGACTACAAGAAACTGTAATAGCAATATTATGAGTTACCTTTCCAGAGAAACATTTCCACTTCCACAGGGTTCACTTCTAAATTTCAGGTTAATGAAATGGTAAAAGACTTGGCTAATCAACACATGCTTAGGCATATGATTGAAGGCAAGTCATATAACTTTCTAGACCTTACTCTCTTCCCTGTAAAATAAGAGTATTAGCCAAAACCATCTTCTGGATGCCAGCCAATTCTGAGCTAAAATTCTGAGCTACTAGCATGCTGTCAGTTTCAGGAACTAAGGCTAAGTAAAATAATCTGGATGGGTTTCTATCCTCATATTATTTTGTGAAACATTTTTAACTTTTCATACTAATACCAAGTTAAAACAGCTAGGTAAGCTAGATACTGCCTCTTTTCTTCAACCTCATATTGTTCTTTTTTTTTTTTTTAAAGATTTATTTATTTATGCATACAAGCACTGGGGTACAGGCCAGAGGTGTAGGGGGGTGAGAGGATTCACCACAGAGA